>JBBMJY010000003.1:6292642-6386572 GCA_037833715.1 Toxotes lorentzi
TCCTTTGTCGCAGAAAAGCGCACCATTTTTAGGAGGAGTGAAGACATATGCTTGTGAGCGTGAACTATGTATTGGTTTGTGTGTGTGTGTGTGTGTGTGTGTGTGTGTGTGTGTGTGTGTGTGTGTGTGTGTGTGTGTGTACGTATGTCCCCCAGGTGTTCAGTAGGATAGCTATAATGAGTTGTGGAGAGCTGGTGTTCTGTGGACAGCCAGAAGAGATGGTGGGCTTCTTTAGTCAATGTGGATACGAGTGTCCAGAGTACTGCAACCCCTTTGACATCTATGGTACTGTATGACCCTGGATTTGCCACACAGCTCTGAAAAGAATATGTACAGTACATCTGAAAGAGTGGGGCCTGTGAAGCATGTTCATTAAAATATTCTGTTGTGATGTTAAACAGTTGACTTCACTTCGGTGGACACACGCAACAGTGAGAGGGAGGCAGCCACATTCAGTCGCATGCATGAGATCACTTCCACCTATCAGAGGTCTGCCATCTACCAGAGCATGCTGGGAAAAATAGAGCAGAGTCTACAGCAGGTACAGAAGCCAGCCATTCCCTTTAAGAGCAAAGAGTCACCCAGCGGTGCTGCCAAACTTGAAGTTCTGCTCAGGTCAGTGCTGAGCAAGGCTTCGGTCCCTTTCTTTTTGTAAACAATTGTCTGTAAAAAAAAAAAAAAAAAAAGATATGAACTTTATCCTTAACAAAAATGATTAGATTTAGATTTTGGATACTCCAGCTGTTCCTGTTTTTTAATGAGGAAATCTTGGCTTTTCTTGAAAACTATAACTGAACAGTTTATATCTACCTGCCTCTTCTGTGAAAACACATGTACTGACATACTAGAAATACTTATTTAATATGTCGTTTTTTCTTTATTAATGATTTCATTGACATATAGATAGAAGTAGATCTCTTTCATACATTATGCAGGGCATTAGGTAACTCAGTTTACTGTAGTTCTAAAATCAGGCCAAGTAATGTCAACAAAAGATTATTCTTTCCTTGCTCATACCTGCTGGGTGTGTGTGTGTGTGCATATGCATTTTGCATACAGGCGGACTGTAAGAAACCTGTCCAGGGATAGGATGGGTGTTCTGATGCGTCTGTCCCAGAACCTGATCTACGGTCTCTTTGTGGCCTTCTTCGTCATGCACTTAGACGACGATGTCACTAAGGGCGCCTTGCAGGACCGCATCGGCATCATCTATCAGTGCATTGGTGCTTCGCCCTACACTGGCATGCTGAACGCCGTAGCTCTCTGTGAGTTCCACCAACACCAAACATCTGTGCATAGAGGGGGAAACACAGTTTACCCAAAGTGATACATTTGTTGGAGTGCAGTAGTACATTAACTGTATGAATTACCTGAAGACACAAGGATTGAAGTATAAAGTTTATCCTCCCAGCTACTATCTATGAAGGAGCTCTGTAAACAGGGACTGATACTGATAGCACCAAGTCTTGGCTCCCAGTTTTCAATTAAATTGTAACTGGAATATTAGAGGCAAAAGACAAAACTTAAGTCAAGTTAAATGTGTAGCGAGTTACCTGATTTCAGCAGTTACATAATGTGACATTAGAGTCCATCTCGCAGCATGTGTCTGATAACATCACCCAATAAATATCTACCTGAGGTGGTTACGATGACTTCAGGGAAATTCTGAAGTGCATGAAGTGCTCGTGGTCTATCACCTTAGTAAAAGTGATGTATTATCTTTGTTAAACAGCATGTTTGAAACGTCTTTATCTCAGCTGCGTGAGCTCACTTATCTCTTATTCAGTAGGCAAAAGGGGTCTGCTGTCTGCAGTATTTTTGTTCCCCTCAGCAGAAACGAATAAAGTCTAGCTTGGATTTTGCTTGGTGAAAGGGTCTAAAGAGACTTCATGGACTTTCAGTGTCTTTCTTAGGTCAAAGAAAAAGTTTAACTGATAAAAGTTAAACTATAGTGTGAGTATTTTAGTTCTGTTATACATAACAAATATCAGTATAAACAAATTTTTCTATCAGAATAGCTTTCATTTCTGTGTATGAGTATTTGCATATGGATTACATGTAACCTCATGTCATTTGCAGTAGTTTCTACTGGCTTTACACAGCTGTTAGAGAGAGAGAGGGGAGAATTTTTAAACTACCTACGAGGGGGAGAATGACCTTTTCTCCATTTAGAGTTCAATGAATCTCAGTGCCTTTTTACCTACAGACCTACAGTACCTATACTAGCTATGCTATCTGCGTGCACATGTATTTATGTCTTTCTGTGTTAGACAAGTTCATGTTCGGTATTTACAGCAGCTGCTGTGACTTAAAGTAACCTCACATACAGACAAACTTTCACACATTGTAGACCCAGAAAGAGGAAAAACAGCTAAACCAAGCTGAATCTCACTTAACTGCAAGAACTAAAACCACCAACAGTGATTTCTCTCACAGAACATAAATCATAAATGTTATCATAAATGTGTGAAATATGTTAGGTGTTTTATGTGATTCACAATGGTGATTTTACAAATAAAATCACCATTGTGATGTTTGAGTTTGGTGTTTGAAGTTTGATGAAGGGTTTAGTAGAATCAATTTCAACATCAGCTTAGTACACAAGAAAGATAATGTTAACAATTATATATGCAACCACTGAACCATATTGGCCATATGAGTTGATTATCACTTCAATGTATTCCTCAGTTATAAGCTGAGCCTAAAATCTCAGCTTTAGGACTCTGGCTGTCACAGATATGGAGGATAACAGATGTGATAAAACACTGGGCTGAGCAGAAGTCAAACTGTTAAAAGACAATTCAAAGCTGTCCATAAGCACTCGAGCCAGAGGCAGTGACTGACCTTGAATTGCACAGATAACAACTGATAGGATACAATACAGATCAGCTGGATTGTTCCAAGAAAGTTCTCTGGATAACTTTGCTGAATAAATCCAAGAACACACGCTAATCTGGAACATAGACACCTTTGACTTTCACTTTTACTAAGCCAAGATATCAAGCATCTCAAAATCAAGATTTGTGTTTTAAGCAACTAATATAAATCATGAACAGGATAATGAAAAAAGTACATATTTATAAATTGGAGTCATTTCCGAGAGTCATGGGCTTTTGTCTCATCGCAATATCTGCTCTCTCCTGTCTCTCTCTGTTTTTCTTAACAGTCCCATCATTGCGAGCCATCAGTGATCAGGAGAGTCAGGATGGTCTGTACAGTAAATGGCAAATGTTCTTGGCTTACATCTTCCACATCCTGCCCTTCAGCATCCTGAGTGTCTTCATCTTCACCTCCTTCCTTTACTGGTAAGGTATGAGTTTTTTTGCGGGATGAATGCAAGCTGCACATCAAATCTAAAAATTTTATGGATCCCATATTCATCATGTGCACCCTCAACCTGTCTCAGCATGAATGCTTCCTTTGACTTATTTATTTGGCCCTGCCTGCTTTCTTCTCAGGACGGTGGGGATGCACCCTGACAGCTTACGGTTCCTGTGTTTCACCGCTGTAGTCCTGGTACCACACATCATAGGTGAGCTGAGACAATTAAGGGGAAATTTTTCTATTTACTGACATCAGCAAGCTCCCAAGCACATATTTACAGAGCCATCTTCTCATCAAGCTTAGTATTATCCATCATAAAAAGTACATAAAAGGGACATGACATGAGATTGGCAAGATTCCTTCATGTTTCCACTGTTTGTGATTTTTAGTTTTATGTATTAGTGAATTTTTTCTTTTCCACAGGTGAGTTGCTGACTGTGGTGCTATTAGGAGTGGTCCAAGACCCCAACATGGTCAACACTGGTATGGCTCTGCTCAATATTGCAGGAATCTTGGTGGGATCTGGCTTCCTAAGGTGAGACACCATTGTTTTTAATTTAATTAGTAAGATGAGATAAGAGAACCTTATGCCAGGCTCATACTCTGGACCTTTGATAAGGCAGCTTTTTCAGGTCTTAGTTGTAAATAATGGTAAATTATTGTAAACGGTGTCCACTGTTACAAGTAACACACCTTTCTATCCTCTTCCCCTCAACAGAAGCACCCAACAGATGCCAGTGGTCTTCCAATGGCTCAGCTACCTGACTTTCCAGAAGTACAGCTGTGAGCTGCTCATAGTCACCGAGTTCCACGAACTCAACTTCACATGCAGTAAGTTGTTTTTACCTTGGGGCCACCTGTTTGTCCACCTACCCTGAGAATGAAGAGAGACCCATAATTATAATAATTTACTCTTTATAAGTTGTATTTCTAGCTCACACACTATATGGATACATACATACAAGAATACATTGTTATTCTTGTATGTATGTATTCATCTGTCATCTCCTGTGTCAGTGCTTAAACTAATACTGTACATTCAGTTGCCAGTTTCTTAGGTACACCGAGCTAAATCCTATATAAATCCTACCTTCAAGAAGGAAGGTAGACTGTTGTATTACACTGCATTAGATTTAGCCTGGTACTTACAAAAATTTCTTTATATATAATATAAAGAAATATAAATTTTTTTATCAGTTTTACATTTTATCATTTCACTGATACTTTAAGATTGCCTGGGTTGTATGGGTTCAGTGGTCAAGGACAGTTGGCAGGACAGAAAGAAGCTCACCGTGGTTCTGAGAACTGAGGCAGTGTCTGTGAAACCTGATAACCGTTAACTCTTTCTGTCTGCTGTGTTGTGTTGTTGCAGATAGTTCCAAACATTTGCCAGGAGCCTGTCTGGTCACTCATGGCAGTCAGGTCATCGATGAAGGCTATCCTGGTGCTCTGTCCCGATACACACTTGACTTTGTTCTCCTCTACTCCTTCCTCCCTGCCCTCCTGCTGCTGGGCATGATCAGCTTCAAGATCAGAGACAAGCTTGTACGTCACTAAAGCTACAGGCTCACATTTGTGGGAGAATCTACAGTTTGAACATGAACTGAACTGAGTTTGGTTTGTATGATCCAAAACAGATTTACAGTATGATGTTCTTCACAGAGGATGAGGTATTCTGAAACACCGTGGCTCCTGATAACACAAATTCTGTGTTTGCACTTAACCCTTTCCTCTAGCATTCAAGGAATGTGTGTGTAAGCACTTACCTTAAAGTTTTAAAGAATAAAGGATTGTATAGTTCAGACCAATGATACAAGTACAAAGAACTTCTGTTAGACCTTGACCAGTGCAGGGCACCATAAATCAACCAAGCAACAAACAGATTCAGCTTAAGGTTCTGTATAGTTTATAGGCAGTTTCTGACTGGAACAAGTAATATTTGCACTATTGTCAAATTAATGCTTTTTGTATAAAAGTACATACAAAGTGGCCCATGTCAACTACATGTAACTCAAATCTTAAACTATAAATCACCAGTGTAAGTCAAAATTGTACTGTACTGTAATTATGTAAAAAAAATGTTTGTTTTTTTTCCAAGAACACATTTTAGCATCAGGAAACTGTACAGTAGTTTTGTAGTGTTTAAAACGAGCTTGAAGAAAAAGTCTCTGGAAATATACAAGTTGTACGAATGATCACATACGTAGAAAAAACAAACATAATGACATACGAGTAAATAAATAATGCAAAAATTGTGGGTGTATGTGTGTGACCATAAAGCTGATCTCTCAGGTCTCTAGCTCCAGTCCTTTCCACGATTTAGCTGCATTCCTCTTATACTGCTCCAACTCCTGAAAGACAAGTGCAGACAGAAAGAGAGACTGATTAAAAAAAAAAAAGGGGCAGGCAGTTTTGTTGTCCTCCAGACAAACACATTCAGATATAGGACAAGATTACAATGTTTATAATCCCAGCCATATGTGATACATTTAGGAGAAACAAGCATTAAACAAATTCAGTGTTGCTGTGACCTTGTGGATAAAATCTTTTAAAAAGCTGCATAATACTATACACTAATAAATTTTCACTTGAGCCTTGCAAGGCTGCCTTTCTGAAAACGTACTGGCTACATTGGTCTCAGTTTTTGCCCCTTGCGGAGACATGCCACCTCTGGACGAAGTACGTGTTGTTAAATAACCATCTGGATTTTCGAAAGATAGCAGGAATTTGTCTTTCAGATAAACAGTTGCTTAGCTCTGTGACATGAATGTAATGATACATAAGAAGGCATAAACTGGGGCTAAGGGTACACAAGCTCAGACAGAAGCATTAGCAGAAAATTATCTCTTAGTATTACATTCAAGACCGGGATTGGTTTGCATGAACGATATCAGTTTGCAATCTGTCCTGACATGCATATTGCTTTCACAAACTTTATTCTCTCTACTCAGGTGGAAAACACCTTGACCCTAGTTCTCTGACTGGTTAATCAGACCAATTATATGTTGCACCAGCCAATGGAAGAGCAAGATGGCTATTATCAGGTGAGAGTCAGTCAGCGATAACAGTGCGTGTTTTGTGTTTGTGACTTGAACAGGTTACTGCAGTTCAAGTACCAGAGTGACACCGTGGCAGGCCGGCAGGATGACTACTAATCTCTGAGTTTATAACTATAAGATATATTAAAGTCTGTTAATGAGACCATAACAGAAACATTACTACATACAGACTATTGGAGGGCAAAAGGTTACTTTGGAACATAACCTTTGTTTAAAACAGGTGTGGAGCAGAGAGACAGTTTAATAGCAGATCTGCAGGATCTGTCGCTCTATACTCTAACTCTAAAAGAAAGCAGCAATGACAAAATATAAACCAAATTACAGAAACAAAGAGAAAAAGCTACTTCTTACTCCAGGGTTAATGGCTGAAATGCCACTCTGTCTGTGCTCTCATTAAATCTAACCTCTTGATCAACTAGATTCATAGGTGAATGATGTGCTTTGCCATAGTATTCACAACTGTGCAGATCTAAAGTAATTCAACGCAAGGCTGTGATTGGTCAAGATGTGTTACCTGGTCTTTCTGGGCTCTCATGGCATCAATCTGAGGCTCACTGTACTGTGGGTCTTTGGCTGGATCCTTTAGTTCCCTCTGCTCACTGGTACTCTGCAAAATCAGTGCAGTGGACAGAAATACATAGAAAGATGGCCTGTTTACAGAAGTCCTTGTCCATGTAAACATGCATATTTAAACGAATGAGTACTCCATATAACCTATAGACATTTTTCACTACACGAGGACAAAAGGTGCCACCAGTGACTGACCTACCTCTTGGGGGAAGACACGCTCGTAGACCTTCTTCCAGAGATCCTTTGGGTTTTTGGCATGCAGCGACGTTATGTCCACATCAGTAGTAGGAGGAGAACCTAAAATAAGAGGAGCGTTATTTTAAACATAATATCATCCAATCCAGGTCATGTCCACAAAGGCCAAGGCAGGTGTAGGTCTTTCAACACAGCATAGGAACGGCACTGTAATTCCTTTTAAATGCATTACTGCTTTTTGCCACCGAACGGTGCTGTGCTCACCTATTTGACTGAAGGAGTCAGAACCTGCTGGAATGATGAGAGGCTTGGTGGAGTCAGAGGAAACCGTTTTCCTGATCACAACATACAAATACATGACAAACCAATTAAAACCAAAGAATTAAATAAATAGTGCGGTAACATATACAACAATTTATTTTTGTTTGAAATACTTATTTAGGCATGAAATATACTTTCTCTTCAGTGCTGCTGTATACAGTCCATTTGGAGCAGCCTCTTGAAGAGGTCTTGTAAACAGAGGACCAAAATGTGCCATATATTATATTATTCATTTCCCAGGCCTTGTCTATTGGTAGTTGGTGCTCAAGGATGTGATCATCCTCACCCTCTGTCCAGACCGAAAGCCAGGTGGGAGAAGAAACTCTTGGTTTTTGACATTAGGCTCTCAGACTTGATGCTAGTGAACTGATGAAAAGAACAGAAATAAGAATGGAATGAAAGAAGAGGAGAGGTGGTAAAATGGATGGATTTAACAGGAAGAGAAAACAGAGGAAAAAAGATTAAAAGTCCACACCAAAGTATCTTTTAATTTAAGTAATGTTAAATGCCAAAGTGTTGCATAGAGAGAAAAAGTGTACTCACAATAAGAGAGGCTGCGTAGTAATGGGCAATAAAACGCAGTGTTTTACTAACCACCTTCCTCTTGTCAGAGTCAAATTCCTGCAACACAGATGAAAGAAATCTTCCTCTAAATGTGTCACACAAATTATACCAGCACCAAAGAGAAAACTTTAGAAATAAATAAATAATAAAATGTAATTTATTCAGCAAGTGATCAATTCTATTGGTAATGTCAACATTCCAGGATTTGTTTTACCTGAAAGATGTCATACTTGCTGCCAATGATGAGCAGAGGAACAGGAAAGGGACTGATCAGCTCTCTGTCCTGATAAAGGAGTTAACAGTTAACTCAGGATCAGGATCTTACAGTATATCTTCATAGACTAAAAACAAACCATCCTTCATTAACAAGAAAAAGATGTCACAAACTGGGTCAAGGACTGTAACAACAGAGGAGTCCACATAAAGGTTACGCTAAAAACAACAACTACTATTTCCAACTAAATTTAGCACAAATGAATTATGGGGTGTGGAAATCAGCGGCATGTGGGCACTGTGAATGTGTTGTAAGTGCAAAAAAAGGAAGAAAGAGGGATTTACAAAGTGAACACATGGGCCAACTTTATAGTCTGGAGGGCCCAGGTGAGTTACATCAGCTGACGACCCTCCCATATCAACTAGTTGCCTGCTGAGGTTGGCCAGGACAACCTCAAAGACAGTGGGAGGGGCATCACACTGAGCAGAAACCATGTTGAAGTTATGGTGAGTGTAATGAGCTGAAGTCTTACGGGATAGTCTTTAGGTAAGACACATGCTGCTGAGCGGACAGACGTCTGGTGTTTGGTTCCAGCTTTGGCTTTTTCTGTTTGTTGTGCCTGAGAAGAGACTTTCTCCAACTGAGCTTGTGCTGCCTGCAGCAGCTTTTCCATGGTCCCCCACAGGGCATTGGGTTTAGACAGGTCCAGGACGAGGATTACAGAAAGAGACCTGGAAAAAGAAAGGAAGGACTCTTTCTTTGATCTTAATGGCATGACACTGCTGTTCAAACCATGGTGATTTTATAGAAACTCATACAGTCTGAATAGAAAACATGAGTAATATGCACATTCAGAACATGTCAAACATTGCCCCTTACACTAGAATATATCACAACAGTGGAATGTTTAGGAATGTGTGTAAGTGACCTACCTGAAACTGGCAGGTGTGATGGGAATCTGGACCAGGTCTGACAAAGAGGTCCCTCCTCCCAGCTCCCACAGGTGGGCTATGTCTTTGGGCTGAAAAAGGAAACCATTGTGCTAAATGTGCTTGAGTACTGGAAGTTGCAATGAAAGAATTTAGTGCTTTATTGAGTCTTTTGTAGCTCTACAAGGATTAATTTTTCACACGGGTCCTTCTCATTGATTGAAAAATACTATTACAACTTATCAGGAATATCAGGTATAAATTTTATTTGATTTTTAAGACTCCAGAGTGTCCAGAACTAACAAGTCTTCCTTACTGTGCTGTGTCCTCGAGCCCGTCTGCCAAACGTGTACTCCAGTGCCAGGGTTGGCTTGGATGGTTCATCCCTGATGGATAGAAAGAAAATCAGTATATTGCTGTGTAACAACGTAATCTAACCAAAAAGGTCCACTTACAAGGCGTCAGTGCTTTCAACCTAATCGCACTGTTTGCTTGGTTTTTTTTGTGCAAATGGAGCTGGATCAGGTGCTATTTTGTCTCATATCATCAGCTCTATTCTCTTAAGAAGCCAGTGAGATGCAGTTGAAAGCTTTGAGAGCTTTTAAGTGGACCTTTGAGGTTCAGTTATGAATTATACATTCTGTTCCTAAAAGTTAAGATTGAACTTCCTCGCTTAGAATAACTGACATGTTTCCTTGTGCTTTGGGTGACTTGTCTCTTTTGTCTGCGTGAGTATGAAAAAGCAGGTTTGGTTTGATCACGGGTGCAGATTTTCTAATTTTGAGATGAGAGCTGATTACACACTCACCTGTCCAGACACCTGAGGAGAATGGAAGTTTTACCCTGAAAAAAAAAGAAAGAAAGAAAAGCGACGGTGACCTTACTACCTACTCCTTATGTAGCTAATAACAGTGAAAGGAAAACTGTCTGTGGCGTGGCACGACAGTAAACATACTCCAGACTTGCTCCCCATCAAAAACACGCTCCTCTCGCTGACCGTCTCTCCCCCGTCCTCCTCCCCGCCGCCGCTATCGCGACTGCGGACCTCCGCCGCAGCTAGCTCCCATAGCGTGTCTGAGCTGACAAACACAAGACAGAGACAACGCTTTGTTCGGAAAAAACGTTATAATTTATGGGGGAACGTTTAAAAATACAATGAAAATGGGCGTATGGACCTCACCTTATTTTTGGCATCAAATTCGTTATTTGACTAACAAAGTTTACAAACTAGCTAAATGGCTAAAACCGAAGGAAACCGTCACAAGCGTTGCCAGAGTAACGGCGCGTTTTGATGATGTAATCGGTTTCCTTCCTTATGGGCGTTATGGGAAATGTAGTACATGTTAAGACAGTCAACTTGTCATGAACCCAAGACTGCTAGATTATTTTCAGGTGGACGGGGACATTTGTTCATCGCCCTCTCCTTTCAAAGATCAAACGGTACCATTACCGGCACCTCAAAGGAGTTTCCTCTATGTGAAAGTCACAAATTTATCATTGTTACACTGCAGACATCCTGCGTACTACTCAGTTAACTGTAACATGTATGTAACATATAACATACATAGAGAACAACAAGCTGGATGTCTGTCATCCAGAAATTCAGGGGACACAAGACCCATGAAAAAAAAAATCAATTTCCATGTTACAAGTTTGTTCCAGTATCTGTTGTATGCCAGACACATCTTAAAATAGACGTGATGGAAATACAATCTCACAATGTTCACTCTCTGCAAATTGTCATAACTTTAGAAAAGAGTCAATCCAATAAAATGTGATCACTGAATCTGGGAGGCCATCCATTGCAGCCATGCATTTTCTGAGACCTTTAATGGGGAGTTGTTGTGGTTTTGCCCTGGCTTTGATCACCATAATGTTAGATCAGTTTATCATTTTTACTGGTTTGAACAATAAATTAAATCTGAGACGGCCTGGGAATACTCCTCTTTAATCAGAACACACTGAAATATTGTTTTTCAGTAGCAGCAAAATAACATTTTCCCCCTAGTTCAGTTGATCCATAAGCTACTAAAAAGTAGGCAGAAGACTTGCAAATAAAATGAAAACATTTAAATTACATTTGATAAAATACTGTACATGAAATTACATCATCCTCATTTCTTTGAATAGCTGAGATCTTCAGGTATTTCTTCATGTAGCGATGATCTGAACAACTTGAAATGTTTTGAATAAATCCTTTAATTCGCAGATGGATGGTAATGGATGACAGAGAGTCTCTTTTTGATGAGAACGATGTACTCATATGGTCTGTCATGACTTTTTCCTGGGCTGGTCACAATAGGGTACATTTTCTAATAGAAGGCTTTCTCTGGGTCGAAGCACTGTGAGGCAGACAGAGAAAAAAAACACTTAACAAGTACATATTATTAGGAAAAGAAACATTAAAAATTAATAAGTTATTTTATTATTTTCTTTGCATAAAATGTTACTTTCTAGCATGGTACCAAATTTGTAGAAAAAGACAGAGAAGGAGAAAAATAATATCATACAGAGTTTGTTTTCTGCAACATGTTCCATTTGCAGTACAGTCTCTCGAAGAACAACTTCCACATCTGAGCCCATTTTGATCATCTGTAAAAACAGCGGGATTATGTGCTTTTCAGAATGCATTGAAGACACGGATGGATGTTGGTACAATAGGAAAGGACTTGGATCAGGATCACGAGCAAAATGTGATCAGAATTTTGCTACTTTCATCTGAACTTTTGGATCTTTTCCAACAATAAATGTCTGGTATAGCGGCCTCCTGAATAGTTCAGGACACTGTACCTTCTCAATGTTTTCTTCTGACATTTCATTTTTGTTTTTCCGGAACTCCTCGTTGATCTTTAATCTTGCAGCTTGCGGAAGAAAATAAAATTATGCGTTTGATACTGCATCAAGTTATCCACAGTTTGGTAAGGCTTGGTAAACATCAAATATAACTCACCTGTCAGTGCTCTGCTGTCATCTTTGAACACAGCCATCCTTGTTCTGTGCAGAGCTTTAAACACGCTTAGGACCTGCATTTATACAAACAGTCATCTTACTTGAACTGAAGCAGTAATAGGCACTGTGTAATAATTAAAGGAACGTTTTGTGCTCTCCCATGTTAACTAATGTACTGTTTACTCATGTATGCCAAAACCGTAGTCTGCCTATTAGTGTCTCCTCTCTTCTGATTCCCATCAAACCAGCTCTCCTTTGAATTACATACAATCATCTCCCTGTTCTCTCTTCTACCCACTAATTTTGTTATATCTCATGCTTAATTGTGGTCTTCATTTCTGTTTTACCTAAGTTAGGTACAACAAAGCGCGAGTGGGATGTTTCTCTCTGGCTTCCTTCGCACATTTGTCAGCTAACAACAATTCCCTGCATTTTTGCTCCACGCTACCAATGCCATGCAAACATACACGTCGATAATGAAACCAGCAAAAGGAGCAAAATAAAAACAGAGTTTTAATAATGTTATTCTTATAAAACATAATCACGTCTCACGCTCACCTTCAGACGAGTCCCCATCTTGACTTTCTGAGCTCACTTCCGGCGTAGAGGAAGTGTCAGTGTTGACCAATCAGAGCAGACCTCTCAAATGACGCGGTTTGTAGTCACTGAGCTTGAGCGTTCAGTGCAGTTACACTTTATCTGCCCAACATGGCTGATGAAACTGCCAAAGCGCAGGTTGCGCAGCCGGGCGGGGACACAATATTTGGGAAAATCGTACGCAAAGAGATCCCTGCCAACTTTATGTATGAGGATGACCAGGTATGCAGTATATATTTTCACTTATAAAGACATTTGAATGCAGTGAAGTCACTCTACGTGACAGCGTGCCTTGAAGGTGCCGCTTAGCTAATGTTAGCTCTGCGCTAGCTTTGCAGCACTGTTCCGTAATTTAGTGAATGTTTAAGGGAACGTCTTATGTGCAGGTCTTGTATCACAGTCCATAGCCATTCTGCGCGTAGCTTGCACTCAGACTACTTATATATCTGCTTTAAAGCAGAGTAAGCAGTAGAAAGAGTAGTTGCTCGTGTTTCATTTGCAGCCGCACGGCATCTGCAGACAGTTGGCTTCCCACCAAAATATGACCACTTGGCCCAGTCTGTCTTCTCCTCCAGCAAATCCCTCGTAGCCTCTGTAGATTGTGCACATGCATGTGTAATTATTTCTGTGGTCTGGGTGTGATCTAGAGTACTTAAGGCATCTAAGCAGTGTCAGTGCCGCATCCGGACAGAAGGTAACCCAACGATTCACAGCACTGCATGTCAGAATGACATTAAATTAAGTCAAAGGGGAAGAATCAATAATGTAGGCTTTCAACATACTAATACAGCTGCCAGTGACATTACACTACACCGATATTACCCTGTACAAACACTGCAAGAGAGAAAAGAAAAATGCCTGCAGTGTAGATTGCCTAGTCATGATGTATAGTGGCTACTGTGTTTAATATTGTTGGATTGCTCTATATCATGGATATATTAAGAGAGTTACATCCATGGTTCATATGTGTTTTAGTTAATGTTGGTAAATCCTGACTGACAATACAGTTATTCGTTTCTTCATTATATTACCATGTATTACCATTACAATGACATAAACTCGTAAATATGTCCGTAAATGTACAGTAAAAAACTTTTAAAACTAAAATAGCAGCACATCTGTCTGCACAGGCTAAATTCATCTTATTCATTTTGGGTTTTTTTTTGTATTTCAGTGTGTAGCCTTCCCTGACATTTCTCCTCAAGCTCCCACTCACATCCTCGTCGTCCCAAAGAAGCCAATTGTTCAGCTGTCTCAAGCAGAGGATAGTGATGCTGCCGTAAGTATGATAGACTGTGGGATGACTTGTTCCCACTTTCAGAGATTTGTCTAACAGCTTTCTGTCGGTGACCACTAGATGGAGCACTTTACAGCCAACTCCATGCTTGTCAGGGCATATACAGTACCTGAACGTTGTCATTCATGAAGTCTCTCTCTGTTTTTTAGTTGTTGGGCCACTTGTTGATAGTTGCAAAGAAGTGTGCTCAACAGGCGGGCCTGTCTAACGGCTACAGGATTGTTATCAATGATGGGCCACATGGAGGCCAGTCTGTCTACCACATCCACATTCACGTCCTGGGTGGGCGCGTGATGGAGTGGCCCCCTGGCTAAGCTCCGTCTCCCATCACAGGCCATCTTCACATCGTGATTCGCACGTGTTGTCTGACAACCAGTTGTAATAAATTTAGACTTAAACCGTTTGTCATGTGAAATAAGAGTCAAACAAAACCTGGAAATTCACCAATGGTAATAAAATGCACTTCACAACAACAAAGACAGTCATGTTTTTCTTTATCTAAAACTCTTCAAACTGTACCGTTACTGAATGGTAACTTCAATGTGATGTTTATTGTTTGTGCTATGGGGATTTCAAGCACTGCTGCACTCTTCCACCTGGTGCCTTTTGTAAACAGCTCACATATACTTACATTATTATATATGTAATACAGTCTGTGGTTCACATTTCTCCTGGTGAAATGATTCTGAGCAGCTGAGCATGCAAATTTTTAAGAGTGCAGGCAACACAAATGTGTAGCACAGCTGAGTTATTTGCATTTTCAGTTGAGACATGATTAATGGCCTAGAGTGTAGAAAAGCCTACTTCTGTTCAGTGACAATTACAGAAATTCAACCTTGAATATACAATGAACCCTAAGCTTGTATATGTCTGCTTGATTTTCAGAGTTCAAAAACGGAAACATGTGAATGGCTCTGTTTTATTAACAGTAAGAAACAATGCAGATAGTTGGACAAATATAAAATACATGAAACATTCACAAAATATTAAAACAAAAATAAATAAAATGGTGTTTTTTTGTTTTTTGTTTTACAAAAATGACAAGGAACAAAATGACACTGATCAAATGACACATGTAGAATTTTAAAAATAAACATGTACCTAACATTCACAGTCCCCTAATTTCGTTTTTTGTTTGTTTGTTTTTTGGTAAAATGGGGCGAAAAAACAAACAAACAAGTAACACAATTAGAGGCTTTGTTTGTACAGACAGAATAGTTCCAGAGAGGCAAGGCAGTCACTTCTGATATCAGGTAACGTGATATCATTCTTTGTCAAACCATCTGACATCTGATGCAGTCTTTCACTGCTTCTTCACTACTTCTGTATGAGAAAACATCACAATCCGATGTGCAAAATAAGAGAAATTTTTTATACAACTAACATCTTTCTTGCTCTTTTAGTCAATGCCCTTCTATAGTCAAAATGGGCACTTTGAGGCATTGAAAGACATTGTACAGTACAGTACAGAGAGAAGGAAATGAACATGTATTCAGGTACCTAAATTCACTATTCTGAGAATATCTAAGTACTAATACATTGCCTTTAAGCCATCTTACTCTAGAACACAGACTATAAGATGAAGAGAGATTCAGAAAATGGTTAGTCCCCATAAAGTTACTCGAAAAGCAGCAAAGTCAATGAGAAGGAGGTTAACTATACTGTCTGTTTGCAATTTCTACAGAATCAGTTCACTGGAACTTCCGCCACTGGTGGAAAGAGAATGATGCACCTTCTGTATATACACTGATATGAAGCCGTATTACAAGCAAAATTCATAAAATAGATGGGGAGCTTATTTTCAAAGGTGTGATCACTTCTACTCACTGACGTTCTTCAAAGATACACTTTAAACCACAAAAGGCCTCTTTGTAAGTTGCCCATGTTCTTTTTGACAAGACGTTAATTAAAACTAGATCCAGCAGCTTTCCCCAAGTTCAGGTTTTGTGTGTACATGAGCTCAGATTGTTTAGTGACAGATAAAGAAAATGAAATTTATTGTGAGGTGACTCAAAGCAATAAAAAGCAAAGGTCTACATTATCTACAGTACAATACCAGTATCTAAATATTATAAAATATTTAGTTTAAACAGCTTTTTTCTTTGCTCATCAGTGCTAGTTTTAAAAAGAAGTCACACCACCTGTGACTGGAAAAAGTATAAAAAAGCCAATTGGAAATTATAGGACACTTGAGTGGATGTACCATAGCAAAAGGCTAAGAGCACTGATTATGATAGGCCATTTCACATGGGTCAAAGAAAGATATGGCAGCAATGACTAAACTAGTGTTTCAATATCATAAATAAGCTTTTTGAGAAAAAGGTCTTGACATTCAGAGACAAACTGCAGAAGAAGGTTATTTCCATCTAAAACATACAGTATGAACTACCCTATCAGCTTTTGCACAATAGATGGATTTCAAGATGGCTCTACTGTTCGAAAATGACAATATCAAGAAAATGGTTAACTTTGGTAAGTGATTATTTTGACTGAAACTGATCATTGGTTTCCCAAAGGCTGTTATTAATGTGTAAAACTACCATTCGGTATTAGTAAGATCGACACAGACACCAACTGGAAGGTAGAAAGCTCTGGGCCCGGTCCTGTACATGCTACTGAAGTGACAAACTTTGTGAAACACATTTCCCTACTACTGGGAGGGAAAGGAGGGGAGGGGAAGAGTAAAAGCTAATGGGTGAAGGAAAGACAGGTGAGCACAGAGATGGGGAGGCACTACAAATCCTTTTTAACAGAGTCAGTTTGAGAGATGGACGGACAGTTATGAAATATATAGATAATATAACAAAGCTGCGATTCTGCTTAATTTGTGAACTGTTTCAGGCATAAAGCATGTCTGTTTATGACTGTTGTTTGTCAGGGTGGTTACTTAAGGCTGCTGAAATATTCTTTGTAATGAATAAGATCTCATAAATTATTGCAGTGTTGTATTTCATCATAGTGTAAATAGAGCATATTTTGCAAATGTTATTTTACAATGCATTCTGTTCGTCTCAAAGTACTGTATTAAAGTCTTAGATGCTGTCTTGTATATTATTTGAGGGGACAAGGGGTTACACTGCTACTATCGAGAATGTGCTTTAAGGCATGTCATTAGTGTAGGTAGGGTCCTGACACATGGAGAAGGCCAGAGGAGAAGACTGGAGGAAGAGTGGAGACTGTACAGCCAGAGGGATCTGTCCACTGAGAGAGCAGCCAGGCAGCCTTTAGTCCATCCAGAAGTCAGGCTGGCCAGAAAGCATAAACAGTTTCAGGATGAAAAGCTCATAATGTGATGACTATCCAAATCATTCATGGGTCCATTCAAGGTTATATCCGTGATGCATCAGTTGGGGTTTAGCACATGGAGTCTAAAGGCTGAAGCACTTCATTTCCGGCCACATCTGGAAACACTTTTTCTAAATTATCTTGATAATATATCCACAGTCCTAGAGTGGTATATTCAGCAGAATGGCAACTGTTCTGCCCAAAAATCTTTACATTTTTTTACGTTTCTATACCTGCTCCCTTGGTGTTTAACACTGATTACCAGCCACCTGCACTTCAATCCAGACTCATGTTTATTCACATAATCTTGATATTCAGGGAAACTTCATGTTCACTTCTGTGCGATGGCCTCCTCTCCGCTCGGACGCATGCGGTTGAAGGGCAGTCCTGCGACTCCTGTTTTCCCCAGACCCACACTGGGGTCTTGGGCAGTTTCCTCTGTGCTGGGAGAAGATGCCTGAACCCTGGCGGAGGTTGCTGATCCTCCAGGCCCAGGAAGGATCTGCGGCAGCGATTCTTTGGCTGGTTGCATGGACCCAGGGTTGGTGGCACAGGGGGAAGTGATTTTGGCTGCTTGGGGCTTGGTAGGGGTGGTGGGGCTGGTCAGGCCGAGACTGGCCAGGGCATCCAGAGTCCCATCTGGGTCTACCATGACATTGATCACTGAGACAGAGAGAGGGAGATGATCAAAGTGTGTAAGGCTTTGGGTAAAGGTCAGAGTATAGTCACTGCTAAATAAACTTTAGATTTAGATCTTGGTTTGTAATAAAGGTCCAGAAAACATATTTTTTAGTCATCTTTACTAAGTGATGACATCCTACATGAAAACACTAACATAGTCGAATCTGTTCTGTTGAACAGATTTTATTTCACATGACACTGTTGAGTGTTAAACTGTTAACAAATAGTGCCTATAGTACAATAGCACTTTACTATTGTTGCTATTGTTTTACTTTACCTTGAAGCTGCTTCTCAACTCTCTTCAGTTCAAGAAGAATTGAGGAAATCTCCTGCACGAGGTGAAATGAAGGGGAAAAAAGCAACAAGAAGATTATTTGCTTCCAATATCGTTATGTTTTTCTTGTCATGAAATAGAGATTGAATGAGATTTCTGTACCTTGTTGGAGGTTTTCAGGAGTGGTATGTCACTTTCTGATCGCAGTTTATTCTCAATTTCATCCCAGTTTCTGTCCTTATCCTTAAACAAAATCCTGAAGAAAAGTAACACACAACAGGACACGTGGTCATTCACAGAGGCTTTTTGCTGTACAAATCAACGCAATGGCACACAGATGCACTCTATATACACTATTCACGGAAGGTTATAATATCACAAAGTGTAATTACCTGATTTTTCCTGCAGTTTTATCGACAGAGTGTCTGATCTTAGTGGACAGTTGAGAAACTGAATTGAGCAGCAGGCTGTCCAACACCGCCTGAAAAGATGGAGGAAAATAAATTGTGACAATGACAAAAAGTGTGACATATGACAAACTGAAGGTGATTGCAAGTATTTTTGTGAAAGTGTCCACGTTGGTATGTTTCTGATGTCATGCTCTCTGTGTTGCCTCTCACCTCCTCTCGGTTCCAGGTGCGTCTCCTCAGAGCTCGGGGCTCCAGACTGTCAGGAGCACGGGGGCGGAGCTCCACCGGCTTACCATTGATCTCTGGTGCCTTGGTTGAAATCACAGGTGGAATCTTCCTGAAGTTGAGGCTCTCATCAAACACCCGATCTACCAACTAAGCAAAGATGGGGAGAGACGAGAGAGAAGGGAAATAACAATATAAAACTTAAAGAAATGGCTTTCCAGTGTTATTCCAGCTTTGTATCATAGAGTTAAGTAATCATCTGTGAGAAATGAAGTATGATTTAGCAGCACTGCCAGCTCAAACTCTTTAACTGTCCAGCTCAAAAAAAGTCCAAAGTGCTAAAATAAATAAATCCTCTCAGGGTCAAAATAAGAATGAACAAATAAAGCAATGAAAGCGGAGCAGAAGGGAGTGTAAAAAATGAATACCTCTCACAGCAGATGAACGCTACAGAGCAATAGAAAGGCAAGGCAGTTTTATCCAAGCAACACAAGAAGGATGGCAAAGCCACAATGGAAGCACACACAGTAATGATAGAAGAAGAAAAACGGGCACCTTTCTCATGCTCTCCTGTATGTCCGGCTGCGTGGAACGTGCAGGGCCTACCTCTTCCCGGGTGTCGATAGCTGATCCCGGAGTGGTGGCGGCAGTGCTGACGGTGGTGCTGGGTGCTGTGCCAGATGAGCTGACTGAGTCGATCTCGCCGGCCACATCATGGATCTCACGGGCCAAGATGGCCAAGTCCTTGGCCAGGTCCTGGCTGATCCTGCGCACACAGGGGAATAACCTGTTAACCATCAGACAGGGTTCTTTAGGACTCAGGGTAAACATTTACATGAACACTTGCAACCTGCACTCACAATAATCTGTAATCACACACACATTAAGATAAAATTTAAGCCACTAAGGGCAGCTCTTACTAAACCTCACAAAATCATACTAAATACATTACATGGATTTCTGAAAGATCAACTAATAGATCAGTCTTATACAGATCAGTACAGATCAATACCTGGCTATTTCCTCGCTGTGTGCTGTCCAATCTCTAATGTACTCCTCTTGCTCTTTCATTCGATGTTTGAACCCCACTCCACCTGGACCCGTCACCACAGCAGAGCCTGGAGTTGTGGTGGTGCTGAGCCTTGAGCTGCGGTGTGGGACGAGGTGATGAGGCCGTACGTGGGAGCGTCCTCCGTGCTTTGGAGAATTCCGGTTGGAGCCAAACTCTTCCTCTGAGGTGGAGCCGTATTCTGGTGGCAGACGTCTCCACCTGCTGCTACTGGACACTGTGATGGTAATGGCAAGCGAAGGCAATTATTAAGTCAATCTTACTGTATGTTATTCCATTATTATGTTTGTTATACACAAAGACACTAAATGAGCTGGTGAACATGAGAGGCCAGTCCCGCTTAGTTCTGACAAAATGTTTTTAAAAAATGGGAGCAATGAATTTAAAAAACTGGTGAGTCAAAGCATAATATTTTATCTCATCTTGTTAAGTCATTGTTAATGGACAGCTGCAGGAATATTTAGGTGATAATAAAACCACAGTAAAACAACAGAAACAGCAGCAAAAAGAAACTACTTGAGTTCATCTAAAAATCTCCAACCCAAGAAGCCAACAAAAGCTTCCAACGACATAAAGTCTTGATAGAGCCAGGACATGTTAAGCTGCTTCAAAACCATGATAAGACAACACCATGCTCTATCAGTCTCTCAAAGGCAAAATGGGATGTACAAATGTCTTGAATAAAAATCTCCACAAGATGGAGCATTGTTCCAAAACCATTTGCTCATGGGTTTGGCAGTTTGAGCTGTAATGTTTCAAAAAGTTTTACCAGTAACAGAGAGTAAGTAGAGCATATGGGTCTTTATCACAACATTACTTGATGGATGTAAGGAAGGAGACACAGAGTTAACACTGCAGCACATGCTAGAGCTGGGTCATTGTACTTTGACTTTCTTTATGTAATGTGCTAGAACTACAAACTGGATATATATTCCAAACAAACGGAAAAGGTCACTGCAAAATTTCAATCTTTAAACTGAAGAAAATGAATTCCTAAAAGTATGCATCACCTTTTCATATCTCATATTGAAATAAAAACTCTTTAAATCCTAACATGAATAATTTGCTTTCCTTGTGATGAGCTTGGTGGCAGCTCCTATTGTTGTGACCCAGGTCTGACACACAAAAACACAAACACACACACACACACAGTCCTAAGACGGCTCTACAGCTGTGGTACAGTACCCATTAGCTCTTCCTCTGCATCACCGCCCTCAGGTTCGGGCTGAGAGCTCTCTGGACGATGAAAACCAATGCACAAGTATGTCACAACACAGTGGAAATGTTCACAGACAAATGTTTACACGCTGACACAATAATGAGGTATGTAATGGTGTAGACTTTTTGATCCATACATCACTTTTTCTTGCAAACAAACTAAAAATCCACCAATAGGTTCAAAATAAACTTTACTTTACTTTTCCTCTTCTCTGTGTTCCTACAACATATGAAAAAATTTCAATAAACCAGCAATAAGGCACGCAGTTGATGTGCTCACCTGTGGGCGAGCAGTATCCAGATGTAGTGGTCTTAGTCTTGGTCTCGTTCAGTTTGGACACGCTGTTGGCCCTCATCCTGGGTGTCAGTCTGTTCTCCATGGGCGTTGATGAGCGCAAGCCAAGACGCAGAGCAGTCTCAGCTGACAGGCGGGGTGAAGAGGTGGAGCTCCGGGTCACCGTGCACTCTGAGTCACTGCGGGCTGAGATGGAGCCCAGACGATTCCTACGCGGCTGAGCCAGCATGTCCAGTCGTGACATTCCCTTCCGACCAGATGGCGGCTTAGAGGTGGAGCTGGTGGTGGAAACCTCAGAAGCCACAGACACCCTGTCTGCATCAGCTAGGTCTGTGTCAGATGTATCCCCGAGCCGGGCACGGCGAAGAAGGGAGGCTCTTGTGGGCCGCGGCTGAGGCAGTGAGGCCTGCTTGTTCAGGGAGGAGGTTGTGGCTGCCTGGAGAGTACGGCTGGTTTTAGCTGAACCACTGGTGGAGGTCTTAGCAGACCTGCTATCGAGTTTGGAATGGAGGGCATCATCTAACCCTCGTCCATGTGCTGAGTGCCCCAACGGTCCAGAGTAGGTCTCCTGGTCTGAGGAGAGGATATCAGAGATGGGGAAGGAAGAAGTCTGGTCATCATCAGTGAGATCCAGTGAAGGCTGGCGTGCTCTGGAGGAGGCAGAGGACGGCTGAACAGAGCGGCGTGCATCGGTCCGGCTTGTCGCCTCCACAGTTCTTGTTTTAGTCTTCCTCTCCAAGCGCTCTCGGGCACTTGCATTAGTGACACTCGTCTTGGAAGCAGTGCTCATGTTGCTCTTCTCCCGGTGCATGCTGCTGAGAGAACGCCGTTTTTGTACACCACCAGTGGCTGCTTTCCTGTCAGCCTCTCCAGCCACATGACTAGCTGTGCTGGCTGTGTCCACATCTGACTCAGGAGAGATGGAGTCAGTCCGTGGGGGGAGGCCAGAACCTGAACCCTGAGTGGTGATGCCAGTTTTACTACTTTTCTGGTCTAGTTTATTTTCATCTCTTAGTTTGGCCTCCAGGAATGCCATGACAGCTTCAGTGTCTTTCAGGAGTGTAGCAGTATCCATGCTACCCACAGAGTCACTGCGTTCGCGCCCACTGCCACCTCTGTTGATGCGTGGGATGAGCTCTGCAGGCACATTAGCGCTGGGCTTTTCAATAGTGAAGCTGCCCTGGCGCACTAGAGGCTTCCCAGACTTCTCTCCTCCTTCTCCTCCTCCTCCTCCTTTCCTCTCCTCTGACCTCTTCCTCCGTTCCGTGCCGCCAGAGGTCCGGAGAGGAGCCTTGCATGGAGAGGAAGTGGAGCTTTGTTTCCGTTTGCTGGTCATCTCACTGTCCGCCATGGGAGTTGGGGACTCCCCGTCTCCCTTGTTCTCTTTTTCCTGGGGTTCAGTGTCCTGCTTCTCCCCAATCTCAGACCTCAGGGCTTTAGCGCTGGATTTAGCCTGAGGGTCATCCACAGGGAGCTGGGGGAGGGTCCTGCGCTTACGGTCAGTCAGACTGGAGGAGGATTCACCTCTGCTGAGGGATGCAGTGGACTCAAGCGCATCAGCTCCTAGAGAACAAAGGATAAAGTCACTACTAAGATTCAAGATTTTTTTTACATGATTTACAAGCACATTCAAGAAATTTCAATAGCTGCTTTATAATGAACATGCTTTTAGGTTTGGGGTTTAGGTTTGGGATTTTTAAGGCAAAATATATCAGAAAACTTAGAATTCAATGAGTTTTAAAATTTAATTTTTGGCCGATTTATTCTCTGAGAGTCATGTGCCAATGTACCTCTCTCTTTGTGCAGGAAGGCGGCTGTCTCTGCTCCTGATCCCTCTGGGTCTGTCCTGGTATGATTGGCAGCTAGACTGGCCCACTGAGAGACCCAGCTCGAGTCACCAGGAAGAGCCTGTGGGGACACGAGAGGGAGGTGAGGGTGGGGTGACAAGAGAGACGGAAACAGGACAGAGAAAACCGGAAAAAAAGAGCAGTCAAGTGAATTAGTGGAGGCAGTGGCAGAGGAGTGAGATTAGCATTTATGAGTTCATCTGAAATGTAATACATGATAATGGAAATTATTTAGTTTGGGAGAATGAAGGGCAGTGGTATTAAGACAAATTCCTATATCTGTATTTTAAATGGAAATCAAAATATGTCCGATGTGAGGCTGCTTGGAAGATATATTCTACTCATATGCAGACATTTACATACTTCTTGAACTTCAAATAAACCAACTACAATCATCTTACAAGAAAGATTTAAGAAAATCTGAACAGTTGCTCATTTTAGTTGTAAAGAAGACATAAATGGCATAAAAGACTTGGCAGAATGGCTGTCAGTGCTCATATACACTGTCCCCTCCCTCTTATGAAATTGCCCAGAGGGCCAAGCGTGTCTCTCCTCATCTTAGTATGATCTAGGTCAGTCTCTGGGAGGACTAGCCTACTCCCATTAACAGGCTAGGGGAGTAGAGTGGTCAAGCCATGGGAGTGACTGTGACTCACTTATGAAACTCAGCCATGAATCTTAGTCTACCTCTTATACACTCTTAAACTACACTAGACTGAGAGACATAGTAAAACACTGGGAGTCAGAGGTCATTTTTACAATGGAATTTACCTAATCCAAACAAAATTAACAAAGAATTAGTCTTATTGGGCAGCATCAGTATTGTATGGACACTGCTGAGTAGATGAACATTCGACAGGCAGAAAGATACTGACAGAGAAAGGGAGAGACAAGGGAGAACAAATAAGCTGTTAAGTACAGTTTTCTACCTGTTTCCCTGTCTCCCCAGTCTCCTTTCCTTTTCCTTCTCCTTTCAGGTCTGAGAGAACAGGGGAGTCTTGGTTTTGCTGAACACCAAACACCTACAAACATTTGAAAAAACAGGAGGGAACAAAAGCTGACAATGTGGCAAAAGATGGATATTTGGATGGATAAGTATAATGTATGCAAATCTTAAGGCATTATGCATGTACTGTAAGTATTGTCATACTGTCCAACTAGTCTATATTCTGTATGCATCCCTAACATGTAAGTGCTGTAGCACACTCTGCAAGGAAAATTAAATACACTCATAATATACGGTATAAACACTATCATGGTAATATAATTCTATAGTCCTCTTGATGAACAAAAGTGAACTGAACAGTCAGAAGAAGATGCTGTTGAATTAAAGCACTGATCTGCACTTGATAATTGAGTACCATGGCAACGAACAGAAATCACTCACACACACAAATCCACAAATTACAAAAGAGAGAGTGAACAAGAGTGGACAGACTGTGAGCAGTGTGCCAATTAGTGTGTCAGCTAATTACAGGAATTAGCATAACAACACTTCTAGTTTTGAATGTAATGCACTCAGACTAACACCAACTAGAAATACACCCCACTAATTATATCAGTGCTCCTCCTAAGATAACACCTGTATACAGTTTATGAAGGGATATGTGCCACTGTAAGATGCCATTTAGACAAGTTTAAATTATGCCTGTGTAATAACTGGCAACAACTTGACTTCCTAAAAATAAGTAGCTGTGCTTCTAGTCCCAGCTTCCAAATCTGATGGGTGGCAATTAAAAAGCTAAGTCAATGTTTGTATAGAATGGTTCTGCGCTCTGTGCTTTTGTTGTACCTATTTAAAGAAAGTCCTATTTTACTTGTGATGATGGCCTAAAGAAATGTTTGTGAAATCTCACCCTGAAACTAACATTAAAACATCTTTCTCTCTCAGTGTATTGCTTTTCCCCTTTCGTACATGTTTTCTGTGACCATGAAAAAGTACTGTGCTACAGGACAGGGGTGGCAGTGGGAAACTGATAGTGGTTTTTCAGCCTCCCTGGAGCATCGTTTAATAAAACAGAGCAGTGCTTGATGGAGCAAGTCTCTCTGGGCTATTACAGAAGCATTAGGCAGAGAGGACAGAGAGGATGGAGTGGTGGTCAAGCAAGGCAATGGAGAAATGATAGCTTTGTTTTAGTGGCAACAAAGCAAAAAAACAGTCTCAAAGGACTTGCTAACCCTAAAAGTGCCAATGAAGCAGGTAATGAAGAGACCATTAACCTTGCTCTGTTCTATGTTTGATCAAATTCTTCGCTCTAGAGTTACTGTAGAGTAACTTTAAATGATAATGAATTAAATTAATTATCTAAACAACACAAGCTAATGAAAACGAAAAATCTTATCATAACACGTACAACAGTAACGTAGCAACAGAAAACAGAGCTGTGGAACATCCACAATGTGTGTATGTCTCTCCTGGGAGGGAACTGGATTTTGTTGCAGTACGATGCAGAGGAGACTTTAGCTGACTTCAGAGGTCAGCAAATTGCTTTTTTTAATCACAAAGTGTTGATGTTTAGAGCATAAACTTGTAATAAAAATGCCCTCTTTGTAGCACAACATGCAAATCTCTCTGTCTCTCAGCAGTAGTCTTTTGTCTAAACAGCAAAAACTAATACAAAAGAAGATTTCCAATTATTCAGTAACTGTGGCATGATTTTAAAAACATCTCATAAAGCTGGAATTAGGACACTGCAGTCAAGACAAAGTATTGTGGTTGATGTACTAAGGCAGAAACGATCTTATTAGGTGCAGGTAGTGGCTAACACCTCTGAACATTCCTACCTTGTCTATCATGCGCCTGGCCTCCTCTTCCTCTGGGTTCCTGTTCTCCAGTTCAATAGTGTACGTCCCCTTGTCACTGTGGTCATCCTCTGCCTCTCCTCCAGCTGTCCCCACTCCTTTCCCCACGACCGAGGCGTCCTCGCTGGGGCTGGTGGGGCTACCTGTTGCCAGCCCTGTACTGACTGAGCTCCGACTGATACTCGGGTCCTCAGACCTCTGCTTGAGCAGCACGCGGGCAGCCGTAGGGGCACCTGCAGCCACTGTAGCTGGTATTGGAGCTGGGGTTTTTCCTAGTAAATACAAAGCAGAGATGCATGTGTTAGAAGGACAGATTTTTTGGTGATAAATGTCATGACTGTTATTAAGTTCACACTGGTTGTGCATGAATGATAACAGCTCCTGATTGACAGATTTAATGCTAATGCAACTAATGCAATTAAGTTAATGCAATTAATTATTACAGAATATAAAGACAGCCTTATTACCTGAATCTGAGGCTGTAGTAGCAGACGTGGAAATGCTGAACACCTTGGGGTGAGATGGAGGCTGAGGACACAGTCCCTCTCCACCAGCTCCTCCCCCCAGCAGGGGTGCAGTCTGAGAAAATGAGTACGACCGGCGCTTGCGAGGGTTTTCCTCGTCGTAGAACTCGATCATGAAGGCAGTGCGGGTGCCGGTTGTTCGGGTCCCGCTCACTGTTATGTTACCACCTCCTGTTCCTCCTGCTCCTCCTCCTCCTCCCACGTGGCTCTGTGCTGCTTTTAGACGTTCCTCGAGGGCATGGCGGCGGTTGGCAAAACGCAGGCCCAGTCCATTCTCAGAGTCACTCTGGGTGCCATCCTCATGCTTGCTGCCTATCAGGGAACAGAAAGAATAAATGGCAGATAAGTTACAACCGTGCATATTTTTTAAAGGGCTTAAGTTCCAATGTCTCATCTTACTCTTCATAATTTACTGCAATAAAACATATTTTTGTTTACCTGGGTTAGGTTTACATTACCATGAACAACATCTGAGGCTCTTGTACTGTAGATATACTGATAGTCTTTAGGATGTTACATGAGAATTTAAAACATTCTTAAATCCATATCATAACATGTGTACACAACAGTAACATAGCAACAGGCACAACAGCTGTTGTGCATCAATAGAGATACAATACTGCAGTATTGTGCAGTACAACAATGTGTGGCTGTTCAGACATCCACCTAAATTAAGCAACCAAGAAGAAGAAGACAAAAATCCCATGCTGACCACAGCACACAACCACACCTTCCTGAAAGCACATCCACTGCAGATACCACAACAAGAAACAAATGTTTGCTAACTAATAAAAATGATCTCTAAACTTTCTGTTGTGGCCTGAAGAAAATCATTCAGCTCTTAAAACACACCCTGAATTCACAACGCCTGGCTTACCTACCACATAAGTGCTATTTCTACATTTTGATGAGCCTGGGTCGCATCAGAATGTCCTCTCAGTGTTGTGCAATGGCAGACAGTGTGCCACGCTAATCCAGACATGCCACCCACACTATTACTGGCCCTGCCTACTTTACTGACAGCGAGACAGAGCAACGAGGGGGAGGGGAGGAGGAGAACATTGAGGGGGGAGCAGGGTTGGATGTAAGTGTGTGTGGGGGGGGAAAGAGCTTCAGGGATAAAGGAGGGGGGGAGGTGAAAGGAGAAAGGGGAAAGAAAAGGGGAGGGTGAACAGGGAAGGAGGCTGGGGGGTGCAAGGAAAGAGGAGGGTGGATGGGAAAGGAAAAAACTGGATTAAGTGGGAGAAAAGAAAAAGCCAAACACAGAAAGGAGAGATTCTTAACTATAGCATGCTCAGGACATAGAGTATCACCAGTAGGGTTGACAGCCATCACACAACCAGCAAGTCAGTGAAGGAGCCAACAGCTAGCCAGTCAGAGTATCAGAGAGAGGAGGGGATGAAACAACACATGACTGTTGTTGTGGATAACCATCAGAAAACACTTCCACTTCACACACACTGCTTTCAGAAAGCAATGAAAGCTTCTGATCCTGGCAAATGCACACAGTATACTATAATTTCTCTCATTCCCTTTCCAAAATGAAACATGCTCGAAAAGAAACTACAGTACGAACATTCATACTACATCACATCACTCCATAATCCAGAGTCTACATCTGTCCCAGTTCACTAGCAGAACAATTAAATCAATCTTATTACATCCTACAGTGTGAGTTTAAGTATTTACAAAACACAGTACTCTGCAATGTGACTGCTTGAGTAAATTTATAACAGAGTCCCGCTCTGAGATTTTCCACCACAGCTACAAGGTGCAAGAGATAAATAAAGTGCTAGAAGTAGACTGCTGTCCATTAGAAAACAGGACATAGTGCTCTCATGGCTGAGTTGACTATAGCAGCTTGCCTGTGGTTTTTGAATGAGTCGGATGCTCTTATGTCACTTCAGTTTTCTCTGTCTAATTTGGTCTTTAGTGTAAAAATCAAATCAAGTCAAATTTTGGGCAATAATGTCTGAAAATCATGGCAACAGCAACTGACAAGTGCAACATTGGTCCAGTTTAGAGAGAGAGGTGATGTGTCAGTATGTCACATTATCACAATGAATATGGGTATTTAGCTTGTGTTTATAGGGAGTTTCCGCACATTTTACACAAGGATCAATCTTGCCATAGTTAGTACTGTTCAGCCTGCTGAAACAGTGGCTCAAAAGGAGCTTTGTCAAGTCTGAGAAAATAAACCTGATCTCATAGTGATGTCACGAGGGGTTATCTCTGTTTGGGCTTCAAAGCTTTAAATTTATATCAAAAAGCCTGCATTAGAAATGGGGGGTATGGAGTTTGAAAGACAGGAAGAGTCTAATCAAAGCTTGGAGCTTGACTCTCACAAGTCCTCCAACTTCACTGAGAAACAATATGAAATCATGTTTGATCACCACTTTAGGTACTGTTTCTGCGCTAGGGAAATCACAACGGCTATGTGGCCTCGGGCATACTTTTGCATTTGCAGCTCATTTGTCACATTCCACCATTCACCTCCTCCTCTATCTTTTCCTGCCTTTTATCACTGTTTGAAATTTAATAAAGCACACATTTCATTAAAAAGAAGAAAAGGGCAGCCTACAAGGAATGAGAAAGGAAAGCAGCAGTGCGTTACAGTAGCTTGAGCAGATCAGCAGATAAGCAGACAGAGAGAGGCAGGTCTTTCATGCTGCGTGCCCCAGACAAAGAAGCTGTTGGCAGGGCCAGAGGAGAACAGAGGTGTCTGTGAGAGTCCAGTGCCCTGCCCCGCTCGCCCCACCATGACTCACACTGGAGCTGGCCTCTGCCTCCGCCGCTGGCTGCACGCACACACGCACACAAAAGTAAGTGCCCGACACAAGGATGCACTTACTTTGCATGCATACACAGCCGCATAAACAGACAAACAGACATGTAACCTCAGACATATTTACACTTGTGAGTATACAATATGCATTAATAATATTGAAGTTCAACCCTAGAGTATCTGTTTAGCTTTTACTGATATTGCAAATGAATATCAGTAGTTGCATGAAATATTCATCATTTATCAAAATCATTGAAAACAATCTCACAATCTACAAAAAATTTCACAATCAATCAATGATCAGAATCACATTTCACTGACAAGGAAAATGCACATATTTTTAGATGCTACAATAATACACACGACATTGCTCCGTACAGGAAGAAGAGAAAGACTCACCTTAATGCTTACAAATCAAAGGCTTTGGCTCAGTTGCCTCCTCTCAGTTTCCTTGCTAAACCTCTGCCTCTCTCTCTGCCTTGTACCTCTACGACACACCCTGAGCACATCACACATGCTGCACTGCTTGTCTGCAGATCAGTGCTGAGCATGTTTCAAACACACACATGCAGCAAACACAGACGCGACGAATTTCTGCAACACAAATCCACATTTGAGCAGCACATGTTTCACACAAGCCATCAGTCCGCACTGAAACGCGTCTCTCGCACATGCTCCCGCAGCCGTCACACACAGACACAAACAGATGTTCACTGCTTGTTATTGCTCTTTCTAAATGTATGTCTGTATTCTCTCTTTCTCTGGCATCACTTGCATCACTGTTACTATAACAACTACCAAAAAACGCTCTCTCCTCCTTCGCCACCTCCCTTTCCACTTTCACTGCAGTCCAGGCAACAAGCCTCCCTTTCTCTCTCTCTCTCCTTCTTGCCTTTCTTTGTCCAATCACCTTTGCTGTTATTGCTGCAAATGCTGCTGTCAGCGTTACAGGTTCTCCAGCTTTTCTCGCCCTGTCAACCATCTCCTCCCTGTACCTATTTTTTCAAACCTCACATGTCCACAGTTGACATGTAAAGACAGCTTTCCATCCAGCTGTCCACCTGTCCTCTATCCACCCCTCTTTGTCCTCTCCTTCCCTCTCCTCCTCCTTGCTCCACCTTTCTTTTCCCAATCTTCTGTCATTATTGGTTTGGTTTCCTGTAACTCATGTCACAACTACAGTCCATTACCGGATCTTGTCAGGTTTCTCTTTCCTCCTTACGGCACTAAATACCAAGGGCCAGCTCACCAACTATCAATCAGCCACAGCTTCAGTTGGAAAGACTGCGGTGTCTAGCAGTTCTAAAGTCAGTCAGCCAGTCAGTCAGTTAACAACATAATGATCCATTAGGTGAGCCATTCTGTCAGCCAGCTGACATGCATGTAGTACTAATTCCATCTAATGAATTAGCTTCCCTGCCTTCCTCTGCAACCTCACAGACTTCCGTTTTCATCAGCTTCTGCCTGCTGGTCCCTCCCCCACACATGTCAACATCATCATAAATTGTCCTCCATTTAATTAACTCATGACCAACATGTAGTTACCATAAGTTAGCTTAGCACCAAACTTCAGTGAGTTCTCTCTTTACTGGCAGCACAAAGTCTAGCAAAGCCTCTCTTTCTCTGGGTCTTTCTCACAAACCCCCGGGCAGCAGGAGCCTAATCAGCAGTTGTCTGCTTGCAGGTAAAGGGAACAAAGAAACAGAGAAGCATGCAACTTACAGTCAAAGCAATCTCAAACCTTACCGCAAGGATACATAGCAACAAGCCCACAGAGATAAACAGAGAAGATTTAGATATCCACACTGACAATGCAAAAGAAAAAAAATCAAACAAAAAGCCACATCTAAAGCTCTTGCAGTCAGGCATTAACTGCAATAAAGTCGTATATGCATAGAATATGTGCTTCTCACAGGATAATATGTCTGTAATTGGTGAAAAAGTGAAAGTCAGTGGGGGCTGTGCTATGCTACTCATGCTAAGCCTTATCGTTGGCTGTCAGAGCAGTAGAGGAGTATATAGGGGTTTAAATGTTTCTGTCTGCTAGCTGCTAATCCCCTGGCTTCGTTACTACCACTGCAAACAAGCTCCTAACAAAGAGTTTACCCGTAGAGTCTTCACATAGTTTAGAGACAGTTTGTAAAATCTTGTAATCTTAAGGTATAACACCAGTATGATGATAATTCTGATGAAATAGATGACAACTCAGGAGGTAATGTTATTGAAGGCTGTAAATGAGAATCGTTTATGAGAGACAGGAAGAAAGGACAAAATGATCAAGGAAGAAGAACAGGACCAGAAATGGGTAGAGCAAAATGTTTTCACAATCTGCAGACAGAAATGTTAACAGAAAATAACCTCCACCTTTCAGTCTTTTCAGATGGACCGGCACGTCGCTCTTGATGCTCTTGCTGTCTTCCTCTGTTGACTCGCTGCGCACTAGAGTGGGGTCGTTCTGGGCCAGCCAATCAGCCACTTTGCTTTCCGATGCCATCATGGCCGCCTGAAGTGTGCTCAAGTCCCTCCCTCCTGTACCTCCACTTCCTGCTCCAGTCTTTTTGGAGCGAGATCTGTGGTGGTCAGATGTGAACTTTGACACATGGTCTTTAATGGTGACTTTCCCTGGAGAAGTGTTGTCAAACTCTATGGTGAAGGAAGCGTGACCTTGAGCTGTGGAGGAGACACTACAGTTTAGTTACTGTGTCAGTCAATGCTATTAAATACAAGGCTGAGATGAAGCGCTCTTAAAAAATGAATGTATAAATGAGACTTCTTGGTATAATCAAATTATGAAAATATACAGTGCATGGATATTTTTCCAAATATGATCAGATCAGCTGATGGCTTCTGTTACAGATTGATTGCCACTGTTTGTCTAGCACAATCAGTTTTGTGTTGGAAAATAATGTCTCATTCTGTTATAAAGTAGTCTAACATATTTGTCAAAAAGGCCAACTTGATGAGATACATGCATAAATGTACTAATTGTACTAATGTCACAAATTAACGTAGTAGTGATTTACTATCTCTGATGTTACTATAAACTACAAAGATCTTAATTGGTAACATGGAGTAAGTGAAATATATACTTCACCTGTAGTGGTGTGAGTGGTACTGCCCTCTGTGTCTTTAGTGGGAATCTCATGGATGCCGTTATTGGCCATGTGACCCTCCTTGGTAGGGATTTCAAAGTAACTGGAATCATGGGTGGTTGACGCATGAAGGCCGTCCTCTTTAGCCTTCTCCCCTCGACGTGCCTCTTTGCTGTCTGATTTTGAAAAACACATAAAATCGTTAAAAAGGTTAATGATTTCAAGTTTCATGTTTTGAGCGCTATTTTAAAAACTGCTGCAAAGTAAGCTTGAACCAGGTTCTGTATAACAGATCTGTATGAATAGTATAACAAAACAGTATAATGTGTGTCTGTGTGTCAGTATATTAGGCGTTATCTCTAAGCTTATAAGTAGTCATGTAAATGCCTCGCTATTTATTATAATTACTGTCTCCTTCTGGGGGAGGATGCAGCCCTATAAACTACAAATACTACAGACATGCACATATATGTTCTGTCTCTGTCTTTTTTACTGTCTCTCATACAGACATTGTCACTCCGGACAAGATGTGCTCTGGTGCGTTTATAATACGGAGAACTTATTTTCTCATCTGTTCATATTAACAAACAGAGCCTCCCTGTGGGATCTGAATATGATAAATGATACTTTCAGAAATTAGAGGGGCCATCTGCTTCATGTTGGGGAGCAAATGTAGGAACATATGGCAACTGGCAATAAGAAACAAAACAGGAACTGACTTAGCAGAATATAATTAAATATAAGTAAAAAACAATGAGTGAATTTCTCCTGAGTATTGTATTTTCAAAAATATGACAAAGCAGGATCTTCCCAGAAACAGAATCTCTAAATTAAAAGGCTTATTTTCTACTTTAGTTTTATCAACTAAAGTGAAGTACAAAAAACCCATCTCTTTGGTCCTTGAAACCAGATCAGTGGTTGCCAGCATAAGCTCCTCTGCAAGTTTGGGAAGATTTACAACATGGATTTAAAAGGAGTGCAAATATGAGGTAGATTAAATATGCTGAATGATGCTTGAGATGCAGCGACTTAACTGAGAACGTAATACCATGCAAACACGACTGACAAAAGATTCAACTTTAAGCACAGCTTTAAAAATAACCTTGTAAAACATAAAGACAAACATAAAGTAGGTGCCATTTCTCACCGTATTTGTTCCTTCTTTGAAATTAGAACGAACTGACTAAACTTCCTGTTTCTCACATATGTAATACGTGCCAGTAAGTGTGAATACCATCAGAGCTTCCATTGATGTCACTATAAGTCACATGGCTTTTCTGGGAAGCACCTATTAATTTCTGTGAAGTTACGAGCTTATGAATGAATGAGTTTAATGACATTCATGTCAAGACCATACAGCCCAAACTAATGCTGACTGTTGTTGTTGCGTCATAAACACAAAAAACCTGGGCTTTATAGAATTATGGTATTTGTTGAGTCTACTTCATAGAAATTAAACTAACAAGAGACAGATTAATGACACCCTGGAATATATGGGCATTCAACACTCACAAAACTGCATGTGCTATAAGGGAAGTGTGACTGACTTACAACAATCATTTTATAACCTGTCGTGACTTCTCATCTCAAATTATAAATGTACTTGAGACCTAAAGAGTTCACTGACCAAACACTTCTTAAAAGTGCCACAGGTTATAAAACAAGTGCAAGGTAAGTGGATGTCAGGTAAGGGGGGGGGGGGCTCTGACAACACAGTCTATTCACTGGTGAGAAAAGGACACACATTTAACTTTACTGACATACACATGCATGCAACAAAAAACACACTCTCAAGGAAAATCGCTTCCTGCTTTAAACCTTTCACTTCCCTGTCACTACTGTATCTGCTGTAAACAGTTTATCTGAACAGACACAGATGGCACTATTTTAAAAACATAGTACGTAGTACTAGTAGGCTGATAAGAACCCCTTTTAATGCTGAGTTCCACGTAACTGACATAAATACCCAGTGCAACCCCCGTGGAGCACACTGCTTCACAAAACAAATCCAACACCACAAAATCCATTCAGCACTCAGTCTAAAGGTCAGTGCTCCAAGAAGGCAAAACACCTTCCACTTACCCACTTCCGTGACTGAAGTAGCCAATCCCATTCGCCAGATTTTTGGAAAGCTTTTAGGGTTTCCAATCACCCTGCCACACTTGCACAGATTTACTCCAAAATGAGAGTCTTTTCTAATCTCACTCTAATAGAAAAATGCCCTGCTAAAATCCACATGAAAAATCTGTATGGTATAACACAAAGAAATAGTTCCTAACTGACCATGTTAAAGAGCTGATACACAAAGTCTGCCTTTTTAGGCGAGTGAAGACGCTGCCAGTGTTTCCCCCCAGATGTGGTGAGAGATTTGAGGATGCTTCAGTCTGCACCAGTGTTTCATTATCCTCCCCCCACTCTTCTGACTACACTAGTCCACACTAAACCAGCTTGGCACAGACTGATTTTGCATCGCTGAGCTGTTTTACTATTGGTGTAGCCTCTAATCCTGTTACTCTGACTATCCTCCACCAGTTAACGGGATCCCCGCCATTCCAACATTCACTATACATACACATATTGTAGGCAGACACAGATACAGGCACTGAAAAAAGCTTTTGTGTGCTGTTGCATACAAACTGTTACACATACAACCATACAGTCTGACTGATCCCAAAAAAAATGCTGCAATCTGTAACCTTCCACACAAACCACTAAAAATGATGGTGTATACTTTAAATGTATTATATTTACTGATTCATCACACAATATATGGCTATGATAATCTAATTCCATTTGTAACTGTTAGTCTTACAACATTTAACTCTATAACGGTTAACTTTACTCCAAGCCAAAAGTACCCCAATCCAAAGGTGGCAAAATGTGACAAATATAGAGGCATCATTTTCATCACTGATGTTTTGGGAATATGATATTGCCTTAAGATATGTCCACTTCAAACACTTAAATCACTATAGCCATCATTTTCACTGCATGTTTGAATTATAGTGACAAGGACATGCTGTGTGTGATGGAAGTTAGAGGTTTAAAAGTGGAATACATCTGACCTGAAATGGAGCTGTCATGTTTTTTTGTGGATGACTTTGTTTCCTGTTTGAAGGAGTTCTCATCATCTGCATCCCCGTCCCCCCACCAAGACGGCTGGCCGTACAGAGGCGTCCCACGAGGCAGCGCTGTAGCATCCCCTGAGACAAATGCACATACATTTTGACAAAGCCTTAGAGACAGTACACATTTTACTGTAGCTGTGGCCTGTCATGTTTATTGTGTTTACTCTACATATGCTGATACTGTCAACATAATCTGTTAATTGTATCATGGTTCCACAAAGTGAACCCAGCTGCTCTCAGTGTATGTGTGTGTTTGTGCATTAATTCCCACTCTGGTCGGGTCTTGCACCATTGACCTATTTTCAGAACTTTAGCCAGCAGGATGGAAACACACGTGCACACTCTCTCTATCATGTCTTCTCTGTCTCTCGGACACACAAGCTGTAAATGAAAGAGGGACTTTCTGTTTGCCTCTGTCCCTTAGAAAAAAAGGTGACACTGGACGAGCATCCTATGGCAACTTCTTTTTTAAAAATGAACAGTACAATAGAAAAGTGACAGGAAACAGCTGAGCGAGAGGGGAATGACATGCAACCACACAGGATCACTGTGCCAGAGGACGCCTCATCCTGTGTTAACTTCTCTCAGCTCTTTCCTCTTCCTTTACCTTCTTTTCCTTAAGTACCCCTTATTTAGTTGAATCCCAGTATAACCATAATTATAGATGCTCTGTGTCAAATTGCATGCAGTAAGTAGGGGCATTCTATATAAAAGATACTGAATGTATGTTCTGGGTGAGGCATGGTATTACAGCAGTAACACTGCAGGATTACATCCTCAGACCCACAGAGCAGAGCAAAAGCATGCGCAGCAGATGGGGCGACATGCAACACTGTACATGTATGTTTGCTTGTTTTTGGTCCAAATGTGCAAATGTGTGTGCCTGTGAGTTTTACTGTATTTTAAGAAAAGTAGTGCTGGCATATGGGTTTGCATTATGCAGGCAGTCTGACCCTCTTACTGCTTAATCTGTACAATAACACAAGCACCCTGTGGCCTTGTTTCGACATCTGGAGATTATCCAGGGCCCCTGCTAGCACCCCAGCTTGGTTAGAGATGTCAATTATTAGGGACACTGTCAGACCTAAACCACATTCATGATATAAAAGAATGACTGTTGGTGTTGTGGTTAAAGCCCTTTCCCGGGTGACCATGTTCACCCCCTACTGGCCTGAAATAAAACCCCACCACACTTTATTTCACAATACTCTGACTGAAAATTTGATTTCTTAGAGAAAACATCCACCCTAAGATGGTCATAACAGTTTATAATGTGTGTATCCAATGTGTGAAATAAGTGGACTTGTGACAGTGGTCAATAAATACACATTTCAAAGAAAGAACATAAACATTGGACCAAATCAACACAGCAAAGTCCCTTAATTCAAATTAAATATTAGGTACTAAATGCACAACAAACACAACAATAAGCTCATACTATTTCTGAGTCCCCATTGTTCTGTCTCTCACTTCCTATCCTGTCCTCTGCTCTGTGACTATCCACAGGTTTACCTGGTGGCTCTTTGAAGGATGTGACCCCATCCGTTGCTCTGCTCTCCCCTGGCCTCGGGGTGCCACCACTGGGAGACTTTGCTGTTTTTGTTGGGGTCTTCGTGGGAGACTTGCTTGTGGTTGTGGTAGTTGTGGTTTCACCATTGGATGGCTTCTTGCTGAGCTGGAGGCCGCTGGTGAACTTTTCATGCTACAGGGAGATGAAAAAAAAATCAAAAATGGATATAGTTTAGAGTAGTATAATACAGCTGTGTATAATGATGACTCTAATAGTTGACAATTTGTGTCAGGTTGTGTGTATGTGGGTGTTCTTGCCTTTAGAGCCTCCTCTGGCACAGTGAGCTCTCCTCTCACCACCGTAAACAGGTTGGTATGTGAGACAGGTTAAGGAAATACCGACCACAAAAGCACAATTATGATAAATGTACAAACATGCATATTGTATATGCACAGATGCATGAAAGAATTTAATGCCACAAGCTATAAATTCTACTATCTTCATATAATACACAGTAAAAATTTGGCATCTCAGTTACAACACTAAGTTTGAACAATGCTTGGAATGTTTTTGGAATGAACCCACTGGAAGGATATCATATCCAAACCTCAGCTTGTCCTCCATCTTCAGAGTGATATACATCTGTTCCTGGATGCGGACATCATTCACAAAGGTCTGAAGAGGGAAGGGAAGGATAGTAATTTTAAACAAACGAATAGTGACCAATAACATCAACATAAAATAAACACAGATTCAACTATCATTCATGCATGAATGTGACCAGTTAAAATCTTTATTTCTAAGAAGTTTTAATGTAAAAAAAAAAAGTAAAGTAAAGGAAGATTACAACACAATCCGATTAAACTTGTCCAAGTTGGGTCACACAGAGTAGTGTCTGCGCTTCCAAGTGAAAATCAGAGTTGCAACTAAGGGTTATATTCATTATTATACATTACAGCTAACTGATCATTTCTGAAAATGGTGAAAATAGAGAAAAGTCTATTCAGCCAGGAGTAAAGGCATGACACAGTTTTCTATCTTTCCCATCTCTTTCTTTCTCCCCCTTCCATTCCCCCTTTCACCCCTCCTTCTACTATGCAGCTCTAAAATAGATCAGGTTTCACTAAACTGCAAATGAAATTCTATTATACTTGCTCTGCTGGTGTAATAAAACATTCCTGTGTCCTCTCCAGTGAAATCATGAGAGCTTAACAACACAGCAATGAAACACCCTAAGATAGGGTGTTTTGTGTAATGCTGCGGCTACACTGTAATTTCCCAGCTTGGGATCAATAAAGTATATCTATCTATCTATCTATCTATCTAGTTTCAACACAGCTTTTTACTCACTACTGTGGCAAATCTCTACATATCCACTGACTCAGCAGGAGAAAACTTCCTCTGAACCCAGCCAAAGAAGCTAGATGGTTAATGATACAGCAGGAAGTGGCTCTGACTCTGGCTTCCTGTCTGAGAGCTGGAGAGGATGTGAGGGACATTCTGCATATGTGTGACTGAGTACTAATCATCGTGTCTAGTTTTGGTCCATGTTCTGTCTCTGAACCTGCTTGATCAACCTCAGCTTTAGTTAGAGCTTCAGTTCATTTCGCAAAATACCTTTCAAAAAGACCATACAGTGTGTTTCAAACAAAATCACAATATCTATACCATGTTTTTCAACAATCATTTGAAATTTCATTACTGAAATGACAATAATAAGAATTTTTTTAATCATTAGGGGATAATATGTCCACCTTTGAATTAACATGAACTACAAAATTTAGATTTAGTTGCTGTTTCATGTAAATCTTTCAACTAACATCAATTTGGGAGTGAAATAAGGTCAAAGGGTGTTTTGAGTTTCAGTGACAGAGTGACCCATTGGTTCATATTTGAATAACAGACTGTGCCCTTAAGTAGTGATTTGCATAATTAGGTTTAGATTCAAATTGACCTTAACCCTGATATAAATCTTCATTGACACAGAGATTGATTAGGTCCTACTCCCACTGACCGCCAAAAATAAGTTAACCTCTAACCCTTCACAACCTCCCTCATGTCCCTTTACTTTCACCTTGAATGTCTTTGTTTTTTTTCCTCTGTATTTCTTTATTTCTCTCCACTTTTACATTCTCTATTCATCTTCTTCTAAACCCCCTATTTTCCTCCTCCAGCTGGTTAAACTCATTCTCTTATCTCTCCCCATCCCTCATCCATCTCTCTATTTTCTCTGTAGTGTCTTCATTGTCTCTTGTTCTCTTATCTTTGTCCTAGCCTCTCTCCGTTTTGCACACCTCTATCCATGTACTCACCCCATTCAGGCTGCCCAGGTCCTTGACCTTGTGTTCATCAGTCCCAGCCTCATAGTTGATGACTGCATGCTGCTTATCCACGCTGCGGGACTTCAAACAAAAACATAAGCCAACATTAACCTAGTGGCTACAGCTGTGAGGTTAATGTGATTATTGAGTTATGCTCATTAAAATCAGCTGTGGATGGTCCAAATTTCTTGACAGGCATCTGTGCTGCTCTACTTCAAAATTTCTTTTCATAGCTTTTGTAGAAAACTGTGCTGCATCAAGGCTACAGGGAAATGAGCCTAACTGTGGAGGTATGGGCATCCTATGTCAAGAATGCAACCTTGATGGTAAGTCTCAGTGTCACTATGTATGGTATCGACTCAAAGCATATCAGCAGGTATTTCAATGTCTCTGCTCACACCATACTCACACCATCACACTCATGCACAGCTATACAGGCACACACACATGCACTCACAATGGAGAACAATGGGGTACTGAAGGGCTGGAGGTGAATGCATTGATTTTCTGCAGTGTCCAGATGTGAGCCCATCAGCTGTTTTGAGGTCTGTTGGTTGTTTGTGTGGAATCTGGCAAATATCCCTCTTATTTATTTCTTTTACAGAATTGGCAAACATATCTAGACGTATGCAATGACTGGTGAACAAATTGCTGTGGTCTCCAAATGTCTGTTAAAGCGCCTTTCAGATATGTCAGAATAAAATATATGAAACCTTGTTCTGGATATGTTTATTTTTATGTTGGCATTAGCAGATCCTATTTTAATTTTACTGAATCAAAAGTCTGCTGTGTCTAAATTTGCTGCTGCTTGCCTGACTGTATTTCAGCATAATTACTGAAGAAATAAGAATTTGCTCAAGGATTGGCTCATCATTTGGAGTGACTGTATTTCAGTCTTCAGCTTTCATTTTCTCCAATATTAACTATACGCAGGGGTTGTATGCGAAAAATATGTGAATATGTATAAACACAGGTTGATGTAAAAAAAATCAATTTACAGTGCTGAATTGTTGTGCAACAGAACCACTTTGTCTAACTCATGAATTGCACAACACTGGAGTGAAAACAAAAACGATCAAAACCAAAAATAAGTAATTTGCACAATGAGATCCAGGCAAGAATGAGTTTATTGTACTGAGGTCAATCCGCGCTGCTTGTGATTGTGATGTTGTCATATGACTCTTTCTCATTGCCCAATCACTCTGCTTGTTTAAACGAGAAGATGATTGGATAGCACATGCTGAAGTAAAAACTGAAGTAAAACCAAGGGAAGCAAAGCCAGAACAGATTATCTGAGCGAGATTACTTACTGAGATTAGGCAGATCAAACAGGATAGAAACCAATTTAGCTGCCTGTTGTACCTGACACCAGAGGAGAAAGCTGACTCATGGTGCCACATATATAATGCTGACCAACTCAATTTAGGCGTAAGCAACTGTCCATAGCCCATATCTCTATGGGCTTTCCAAAATTTTGGAAACGCCGTGGACAGAGATAGTTTACACGATTTGTTTATCCTCTTACACAGAAGACATCAGTTGAGTAGGCAGTCCTTCAGTGTGGCCCAGGAGACACATGTGTTCACACTCCTAAAAGAATGTGGCCATATGTGGATTAGACCACCTCTGAATGTGGTTTGAGTGATCGGATCTCAGATGCATCCACAATACCTCTTGGGTCCATTCACACTTGTATTTAACCCTGACCTCAGCATAATTAAAAAGTGAGTATCAGCCAAGTAGAAGCACATCTGAAGGGAAAACTAATGTTTCGAAACATGTAGATACAGAAAATTGCTGCAAAATGAGAGTTAACACAAATGAATATCATGTATAAAGGCAGAGAGTGAAAGAGGAAGAAGAGGGCCAAAATGATAAACAGAACAGGAAAAGATAAAGACATGAGACAAATTTGATTTCAAAAACAAAACACACACACACACACATACTCTTCAGACTTGCTGAACTATGAAACAGGGGACATAATTCTGAGAGACAGAAAAAGCTGCAAAATCATTCATTGCTACCCAGAGGAAAAAATACATATGATTCAGGCTGACATCACAGAGACTGTGTTCCCGTATTCACTATGCTCCTTCCCTTTTTCAATAAAAAAATAAAGTAAGAATCCATTCCAATCACAGTTTGTAAATAGCACAACTGTCAAAACCATATATGCGTGTGTATGACTGATGGAAAAAACAAGCTGCAAAATTTTGCAATGTGACACCAAAACATTCACAAAACACTCACTTCGGCCACTCGTGCAACGGTGTGATAATTCTCACACATACATTCATTTGAAGTTTGATATTTCATCTGTGAGTTAGTGTGTTTGTGTTTTATTTGGTGCATGACACAAGCAGCTCTTAATGTTAAGCCATGTGATGAGGCCTTGGCTCGTTAAAGCAGTCACATGAAGGACATTTGTAAGTGGCTACACAAAGTCACACACATAAACAAAGCCAACAAATGTCCTCAATTTGGAAGATTTCCCTTATATTTCTATCGTTTTTCTTTCCAAAGACATCATAGAGGAATCACCAAGGATATAGAAACACACACATTCACATGCTGGAACACAAGACCCTCAGGTCATTAGAGACAGAGAAAAGTGATTGAAAAGTAAAACAGATCTTTTACAACTCTACATGCTTCCAGAAAAGGCCCTTATTACTGCTCCCTTGAAGTCTCCTCGTCAAAGAACAGGACTGTGTAAGGATTTGGGCCAGCTGGGAAACTAATAACAAGACTAGGTCAAAAATCTAGTATATGGCTGGACAGTGTATGGTCAATGTGCAGAACTGAGGACGTAGATGAAAATTATTGTGTAACCGCTGCACTGCACTGCTAAAATCCTGACATTGTTGCGAGCACTGTCAGCAAGCTTATTTCAAGGTATGCACTTTTATGTATGGAAGAACATGTCCCTGTGACACCACTAGAGTGCAAAGAAGTTGTGTTTCAAGTAGTATATGTAATAATATAGAAGTATATGAAATAATAAAGCTAGGCAATACAACACTGACTATTTTTAGGTGGATAAACTAAAGGTTATCATGCATGATGTTAACTAAGCTAAAGAAGCTGTGGAAGGGTTTCAGATGTACAGTAAATAAAGTCAACTTCTCAAGTGAAAATAAAAGTTTTGAAAAAAAAAGGTAATGATACTGTGAACCTGGATTTTAACAATAAGAACTTTTAATCGGTCACGAACGGTTTTATTCAAAAATGAAATGCACTTTATATGCTTTTATTCTACTGTTTATGCTTTCCTCTTCAACCCAGAAATCCCATTACTGGATTAGATTTCTACACATCTCTGATTTGATACTGTTAGCAATGCCACCAGTGGGGCTAAACAGTATCCAGAAGGCATGGAGCATGATTTATTTTCATTAGTAATATCTATATTATAAAAATAAGAAAAGTGACAAAGTGCTGTACAGAAACCAGAAACCTATAAAGAAATCTAATTAAATGTGACATTATAATATATACAGCCACAGAAAACACATAATGTAGTAAGGCCAATCTGAAAAGTGAGGCAAATTTCCACCAACACAGTAAAAATGAATAATGAATAAATATCAGTGAGAGTCCTTAATGTCTTCTTGCTGGTCAGACTATAAGACAGGCACTGGCACCAGTAACAACTTCTCTCAACATGTAATTTCATAACAGTGCTTGCTGCAGCCATGGATGTACCCTCTACCCACTACAACCAACTCAGCCGGATAAGATCTGAGGTATCTGCCCCACTTTCTATTAATAGTGCAGTGACCAGAGGTACACATGAGCATACCCGTGGTCTCTGGATGTATGCACAGCTGAAAAGAAACCACTTCAGTACACACAGAGACACACACACAAACATGCAGACTAATAAACACGCCTTGCTTCTGCAATAGCAACAGCATGAGAGCTCATTTGTAGTGTCCTCAGTCAGACTCAGTAAACAGTTACCTTATGGCACATGTCTGTGTGAGGTCAGCAGCACATTTATGTGACTGAGAGGTATAAGAGTCAGGCTCTGCCTGTTCACCAGTTATCATATTATCTTAAAATTTATTTATGTTTAACTCACTGGGACTCAGGATACTATGAGATGGCCATTTTCTCTTTGAATGACTACACAAAGAGAGCAAGTTCACAAACAATGTAAAATGAAAATCCAACAAACATATCTTGTCCGCTCTGCTTTCAGTGGAGAAAATGATCTGTGACGTGTTCTCACCTGTAGCATTAGCTCACAGTCATCCCGGCCAACAAAGATCATTTCACGCGGGAGTCGGTGGCGAGTACCCCCGCTGCTCACCAGGAACCAGGAGGTCACACTCATCTCTGCACCCTGCTGCTGCCTCTGGCACACACCTACTGGGACAAAAGCAAATACGTAGATGTTCAACTAATCTGTAATTCAGTAAACAGAGTTGTCATTTAGCTGCAGTAGCTTGGTTAAAATGTTATTGCTGTAATTCTGGAACATTCATATAAGAGCCATTCTTCAAACGCTGACTAAAACTGTTCATAATCCAAGTTAATCTTAGTATGTCACCTTTTCAAAGTCCCATCTACTAAAATTCTGAAATAGTTGAGAAATTCTGAAATAGTTTCGAAAACAGTACGCAAACAACAACAGGAATACTTCTTTTGTAGGAAAATAAGTCAATTAAATAATAATATATTTTTAGAAGAGAAGCATGCCTTAAGTCATCATAGATGGAAATGTGAGTATTTGCAAATATATCTCTGTTCTACTTTATCTTAAGGACAGTGGCAGGATAATCAGAATTCAATTAAGTTGTTTTAAATATGGGAAAACTGAGTTTATTTTAGTGGGTTGTTCTACACACCTCTGGTCCAGGTAGCTCACTGCTGATAGACCACTGACAGCACAACACAGCTAGGCCATCCTGAGAGAAGAAAAGAAAGAGGGTGGTTTTAGTTTGTTTTTTCTTTTTCATTTACACTCACAGAGGCAGGCAAACACATAAAGGCAGTTTGTTTGCATCATGATATAATTAGCAGTGATGCATGAAAGAACAAAAGAATCACAGGCAAAATGTAAACACTGGTAGAGATACACTGAATCAAAACACTCCATCTTGCTTCATTTTCTTTTGCTAGTAGGGGGAATGAGATTTAGTGGGCGGTCTTGCAATATGATGCCTCACTGTCTACGCCTGGAAATGAACACTAAGCCAGCCAGTAAACTGCATCCTTTCTCTCTCTCTGCCTGCCCTGATCATTGCCAGATGTTAGAGGAGGAAGTGATGTAGGAATGTTGGCCGGTCTCACCAGCGGGACATTTATGTTCCCTCCTGCCTCCCTCCTCCCCTCGCTCTTCTTCAGATGAGCTGGAAAGGAGGTCAAAGCCATTTCTGACTTTCTAACTGTCCAGGCCTAGAAGAACAACATTCAGCAGAACTAACTGACAGTCATGTTATCTATATGGCTGTTTTTTAACTAACTGACTGGCTACATAGCATGTTAAATCTTTGGTTTAATTGCTGGCTGAGTGACTGGTGAGATTGAGAATGTTTGACTGAGCGACTGGATGCAAAATTTAGTAGCCAAAAGTACTTTTTCATAACTGAATTTTCAACAACCTCTCAAAGCTTAGTGGAGAGTCGGTTGTCTCTGAAATCCAATTTATAAGATTGCTGCATTTGGTTACACCTAAATGTTTAAGTTTATACTAAGGTTTAGACAGTTTTAAAGCTTGCCATAATTATTTATTTCAGAATTAAACATAGGTTTCAAAGGGAAGCTTTTCATGGTAATTTCAAGCGGCACTAAAATAACAGGAGCTCTGTCGTGTGTAGAAAGTGCCAAGAAAAGCCCATCAGAGAGGGAATTAAAGATTATTGAGCTAAGCTCTTGCTCACTTGACCTCATAAGTACTTCATATACCAACTCAATAATCCCCTGGGGAAAATTTTAATCAACTGCACACCTCTGACGGTTTCTTGCACGACGCTGTTTGGAATGCAACTGTACAAACAGCTGTCTCTGATGTAAAAGGGATCAGCTTTTCATCCCAGCAACGATTTTATATAACGCCTGAAACATTTAACCAGCATATTTTAGACAGCACTGGTAATCTGACAGTAACAGTAATCTGTTACAACATGCAGTCATTGATGAGTGCTTCTTTAAAAACACTCATGTTTTTGTCATTTTTGCCTTTAAAGTGTTGTTAGTGAAGAGCACAATGAAATACATGGACAAAGAGAGAAAGGACTGGCTGCGTTTAGAGTGGACCAGACTTATTCTCATAAGAAACAATCAATCAAACAAACATAAAAATAACCATTTTTGGTATAACTGTAACAATAACATAAAACTCATGCTAACCTTAACCAAATTAAATCTTTCTAACTTTCAAACCAAAACAGGTTTCTGTATCATTCACCAAAATTCATCCTAACATTAATTAAATAACTAATGTCAAGGAAAGAGGTTCACCAACTATGGCAACACTGCAGTTCAATGACCACATTTCGTTTCAGATATCATGAATACAGAACAGATATTGTGTTTGGATGCTACACTGAAACAACACACTATGCATACATTATCAGAGGAGAACTACAGAGAACAACAGCACTGCCATTACACTATAATTATGTGTGGTTGCCCCTCCACACAGTAACCAAGGCATCAGTGTGCTTGCTGTCTCAATAACCACTGCACACTGCAGACTGCAAGGTTAACGAGAATGTGGCTGAGGAGCCTGGATATGATGCATACCACCCTGTGTGGTGCCATTAAAAAACTTTCTCACTATCACACATGAAAGCGATGGCACAGCTGGTGGAATGCAGTGGTAAGGCTGACAAAGGAGACACAGATGAGAAGGAAATACTATCTGCTTTACACATGCTCCTTACAGTACTAACGTTAAACGGTCAGTTCACCCAAATTACAAGAAACATATTTTCTCACTTGGCTTGACTGATTTTGGAGAACAGCTCATTCCAACCATTTTGCTCTAGCTCACTATGATTCATCAAACCTCCTTTGCTACTTCTTACAACAATGACAGACCTACAGCAGTAAACACATCAAGTTACCATCTGAAACCTAAAGCAGGAAGAGATGCAAAATGTTTGTTTCTAAATGTCGGTAATAGACATTTTCAGTGTTTAGATACTGGCAAAAACAAACTTTTAACAGTTCTGGATCTCTCTCGTCTCCATTCAGCAGCATTCCTGCTGAGGCTAAGAAGGAGGAATAGTGACCTCATGGTTTTGGCAGGAATTCCCCAACCCCCAGACCTAAACTTGTACTATCTCTCTCTCTCTCTCTCACACACACACACACACACACACACACACACACACAGACAGAATTGAGGAGTGAAAGAGCAGGATTATTCTGAGATGACTGTGAATTCTTTGTGCGGTGGAGATGGCAGGGACAGGAAGCACAAACAGCACTTCCTGTGGTGGACACTCATCTTTGAATCCACCGCAAGTGTGTGGCTTATGTTCACTTGTTGACTGTTGTAACATGAATGAAAAGCCATGCGTCATCTACAGTGAGACTGCTCATTCACAGTTTAAAAAAGGTACTGAATCACACCGTAAATAGGAAAATCAACACTAACATAGGGACAGATTTGAAGTAAATGATTACAAGCATTGCTGTTATCTGTCATATAATGAGATTTTCAGATATTAAAAATAAGCACTGATTACAAAGTGGTGCTGGATAACTGGGTTTATTGGCTGTGACTAACTTCTCTTACAGCCATGTTTCCACCCTCCGGAAAAATGTTATATAAGCTGTCTTCTGTCTTTTCAAACATTCAAATGTCTTCCCTCCACTCTGAACCAGCCAATCATAAATACAAACCAAAGGGGGACAGGAAGTCGTGAGCACCAGTTTATTTACTGTCATCATCTCATATGTTTCCATGCTGCAACACATGGCTGCTGCTCTCCACGTAGCATCTGGGTTCAGTGAGTATCCCAGGATGATGCAACAGCTGGGTAACCATCAGCACTACTCATCTGCTTTTTCTCTCTAACCTCCCAGACCGTCACATCACCATCACAACCCTGATAGCTGACTCACACCACATCACACACACTGACAACTGCTGTGTGTAGCCTCCACACACACATTTACACAAACACCCACATGCTAGGCAAACAAGGGTCAGAAAGATGAGAAAAAGACAGGCGCAGAGAGACAGCTCATACTCTCGTCACACACATCTCCACATGGTCTTATGACGAGAGTCAAACTTAGCCCTAGCCAGGGTGTGGTTGTCTGCCTACATTGTAAAAATGGAGCTTAATCTCACTGCAGCTACATTAAAACTTACCACAGCTACAGTGGATACTAACTCTACAGAACTCATACAGTAAAAACCATGTTTGGCACTTCCTATGTGCACTACTTTTATGGGAAACAGAAGTGAGAAAGGATGACATTGTGAAATGTATTTTGCAACTCACTGATTGATAGCACAACAGTGATTAAATTGAAAAGCCTCTAGGCAAATGCTGTTCTAAACTTTCATGTCTGGCTGGTCTTTACCTGGAGAAATCCTCTGACAGACAGGCTGTGATGCACTTAATGTTTACAACAGCAGCAAAAGCTGATTGTTCTGATATAAATAGGAGTTATATAGTAGTTACAGTAGCCTGAGCAGTGATAGCCCCCTTGGCTGAACAGACAAAAGACTCTTTACATTAACACTTTATGTAAGGCCAGAAATTCAGGTTCTGACATAATTTTTTTATCAATATTGTAGCTTTGCAACAATGGAAAAAGATAAGAAAGAGGGTATGTGATGCTAGACAGCCCCTTGGAGGTATAAGTAAAACCAGTAAAAGGAAAGTACCTTGAAGGACAAATAGAAAAGAAGCAGCGTATTCCCTTGAAAAGGCTGATGTAAGGTCAGTTAGGACTTTCAAATTGAAGTCAATAAGTAACAGACAAGGATGAATTGGTCTGGCAACCCTCGAGATGCTTTTGGAGCAGGGAAGCCTACACACCCCGAGGGGTGTAAAGAACAAACCAGGCAACAGATTCAAGATGAGACAGACCAAACAACCTCTGGACAGACAGAGAAGACAGACAAAGGCTTTTCCAGTCCCCAATGGTTGAGTCTACTGTAGATTTACAAACATGAAAGTGTCCAGTAGAGGATGTATACCATCTATTGTTCCTCTCTAAACTTTAAGCAAAAGAGACATTTTTTTTCTATGATGCACATCATGATATACCAGGCACTTATAACAAGCTGAATAAATATTTTGTCAGTTATGTTGAGCTGTCCCTTGTTTAACACGATGTAAACTTATATTTTTATTCTTTTTTAAAATCTTACTTCATCACCAGAGAGCACTATGGTTTCACAGAGCTAGCAGGTTATAACATACCAGGGCCCGCTGATGTACTGATACTTAAAGTCATATAATGTACTTTTCTAAAAACTGATTCTGTATGCATGTGTGATGCTAATGTCAGACTTGCATGTAACTTACTGTATGCATAAATATATGCGTAAACCGGGTTGCTGGTCAATTAGAGCAGTTTTGTTTGAAAGCAGTTACATAATACAGTATATATGAAAAGTTCTTAGTCTAAAATTAAGAGTGCACAAAGGAGCACGCTATGGCTGCTCCAGGGATTTCATTCTGTAAGTGTCTGATTCCTTTTGACATGTGAATCAAGTTGGCCTACTTTACCTCTCCTCATAAATGAAAAATACCCAGCAAAAAGCAAAAGACTCAACAGATTCAGTCTGTTGAAGGGACCTCATTTGACATTGTCTTAGAAAGAAACTTATCTAAACCTTTCCTTTGTCAAACCTGAATTCCACATGGTAATTTTTCAGAGAAAACCTCAACTACAGCTGCAGGCTGAAATCCTTGATGTCTGTACTTTGCGTATACCGTCGTAAAGGCTCATTAAGAGACCTGAGGCTGAATATAGTTTGACAGTGTGCATCCCAGCCAGGGATGCTCCTTCAGCTACCAAACATTGCTTGGATAGAAGACAACAGATAAAGATAGAGAACATTTTGACAAGAACACATGCATGCAAAGATATCAGCTGCATCATTTGCCATTTTTCTCCTGTTCAATGACATGAGCATATTCAACAAAAACAATAGCAACATGGTAATGTGACTAAAGTGGGTCATGTTTGACCTTTGTAAATCTGAATCCTTCAACTTGAATAAGATCAAAGATATTTAAATCTTTGATCTTAAACACTGAATAGAAATGGAAAAAAAATAACAAAGAAAAAATAATTTAAGCTATTTAACAATCCATTTTGAACCGTTTATAATTTATGCAGCCTGATAAAGACTATACGCCCACATTAATCTCTTTATGACACAACTATAGCACCATGCAGGGAGATAATAAATCATTATGGTGTCAGTGAAGAACATCAAGTCTGCAGAAACTTGAGTGTGCATGTGTATGTCTGTGTTAATGTGGCTTATACAGTACATGGAGTATGTGGGTGAAAAAAACTGCCCCATGCAGCAGAAAGGACCATATGGTGCTGAAATGCTACCACAAACATCACATGAGCACTTGGCAAGAGCAGCAAACAAACAAACACCTTCATTTAGCCAGCATCCGTCCAGCCTGCTTCATTGTTATTACCATACACAACACAGCACACACCTGGCCTTAAGACACAAACCCACCACATGCTCGACGACCTCTGTGTTCCACATGACCCACAAACCTACATATGGAAATTTAAACGTTATGGATGCTGAGAACTGTAAAGCATTGTATTAAAAAACATAGTCTGCCATCCAGCGCTATCTGAGAAAGTAAAGTTATTATTCCTGTGGACTGTAAGGGTGGAAACAAGCACTCTGAACAAGCTCTTACACTGACAGAGAGATAATAAAAAATAGATTATTAATAATCCAAGAGAATTAACTAAGCACATGCCCTGCAGCATAGTCTTTTTCAGTGTATGTGATTAATTTGCCGAAGCATGTGAGCGTGGTGTACATTTTCCAGATAATATACTGAGATACACTCATTTCTAGAGGCAGTGTTCTCAATGGGGCACAGCAGCAGAAGAATAAGCGGTAAACTCATTTGCAAACTTAAATTAAACATCAAAATGTTGGAACAAGAAATATGATATTAGAATCTACAGAACATAAAGTGGGAAATATTTTGACAATGGATTAATCATAATTTTTGAAGCAAAAACAAGAAATATTCTCTAATAGTACTAATAATAACATAATTGATCACAACCCGATTTTATAAATTACAGCTGTGCAAGAAAAAAAATTATATTATAGTAAATATGAATATAAAGTATAATCTCCTGTCAGTTATCATTATGATAACAATGAATACACATTTCATTATTACCAACATTAAGTTATGATTCCTTATATTGTAAACGTTTAAGTTCTCTTTAAATCTCTTAAATAAGGTCTTCAGATAACTGTTCAGTTATACTTGCTATGATATATATTCTAAATATAGGTACTCAGAAGTTATATAAGGATAATGGTATTTTTAAGGTATTTTAAACTAGGCTGATACATATGCACTTCACTATAGTATTAAATAAGACTGTCATATCAATAAATCACTGTATTATGCACCAACACAAGCCAAAGTTAGCTCTGGTGAGCGCACGTGGCCCTTTGTGACCCCTGCTGAGCAGATAATGACTGACCTGTGGCCCTTTAACAGGAACATTAGTATTTGGCCAACCCTGCCACGTTGATTATGGCACCAACATTTATCCTGCCCACAGCAAGAGCCTCAGCAGCAGACAAAAATAGTGAACACTCTCACACTGAAATCCACACTGGCACTTAGGAGGAAAAAAAAACCCAACGTTAGCATAACAGGACAATCAGGGGGGAGCCTGGCAGAGAGAGAGATGGGAATGGAAACTGCCCAAATACAAGATCAATATCTGCAGTGGAAAGAGGCACAAAATACCGGAAACTAACAAGGGAGTATGTTACACCCCAAAACAGATGTGAAGGTCACTCTGTTTTATTTTTCATTTTGAGAAGTTAAATGCAGAAAAAAAAGCCAGACACGCCCTTGATGTTCCATAACAAGGGAGAAGCTGATGATTATATTTTTTTTCTTGTTTTCTGCTCTGCTGTGCTTTCTCTACCCATTTTCTCTACCCACTGACTTTTCTGTTCACCTTCCTTGTTTCTCTCTCTGACTCTGCACAAGCAGGAGCTTCAACAGGCAAAGCTATCTGACTCTCATAACCCTTTTAACAGTTCTACTCTGGCAGATTACAGAAGTAAGATTCATTGCTATTTTTAACTCCCTGGTACAAAAACACTATCTTGAATAGAATGTAATAGATTAGAATATTATGTTTCAGGCTAGGTTGTCTTCAGTCACAAATAACACTCCCTGACCACTGAAGTAAAATGAACTCACTTCCTAAACTTCCTACTATACACAATAGCTGTGGGAAGCCCAGACAACAAAGTCCTCAATCCCAACTATAAACTAGAACAGAAAATAGGTTCATATTTTTGAAGCAAACCATTACTCTACTACATATACACTGTTCAGTGGGCACCAGGTTATCATATGAATTGTTATACTGAAACAGAAACTAAGCTGTAACAGATATGAGATAGCATTCATTTTATTTAATCTGTTCAGTGTTAATAGTCAATAACAAACAGACCATTCAGCACTGACAGCCTGGTGACTGTAGGAATTTAGGTTTCCAGTTTTTCACAGTTATAACAGAACAACACAAGACAATGTCAACAAATATAACTAATATGCACTATTTCTATTTATTCACATGGTTTCCCATGTTATCATCAACATTTTAACTGTGTTACTGAACATGTATGGAGGCAGGCTGGGCTGTAGTCTAACTAAGACATTGCTGAGTTGAAACAGTCCTGTGACACTGACACAGTTTTTAGAAATGCAACCGCCTGTGGAGCCAACCAGCCTGCCGGCAGCCACATTTGCAGAGAGGACATGAAGGAGGTGGAAAAAGGCAGGGTGAGAGAGGGGGAAAGGAAAAGAAAGGAGCAAAACGGGACTGGATGGTATTATCTGCACATTCTATGGCTCATACCCAAAAAAATCTGAATTCTTAAAGCTGAGGGAGGAGGAGGAGACTAACAAGACTCAGTGATGTGCAGGATATAGCTCTCCAGCTTTCAGAGAACACATCAGTACTAGTAGTCTTCAATGGTATCTCTAACGCCCTTAGATGCAATTAAGGGAGATGATCAAGTTGAATGAACCCAACCAGGCTGCTGCTGCTATGAACAGATGTCTCTGTTTCACATGTTTTAAATAGTAGAGTAACTTTGGTATTTGTCATGCATCCGCTTCAAGCATTTGGACTAAAATCATAAAAATCTACCACCTGACAGTTAGGGAATAATAATTATTTTTTGCATAGATTTGTTGGTAAGGGGCAAATAAGGCATCTTAAATATGTTTGTCAGTGCAAGATGAGAAATATCGGTATTAAAGATACCGTAATGCATTTACACCACATCGTTTGCTTTTTCCCCAAAGTTTTATATCTTATGTGATGATGACAGCAAAACTCTAACTCAACACAAAGACAGCGGATGCATGTAGGCCAGCTACATCTGCCCCACGAAAACAAAGCCTCCACACAGAAGAAGAGGAGGGGGTCCGACACCGGGCAACGCTGCAGCTACATTACATAGTGAAATACCTACTCATATAATTTATCCTTCGGGAAATATAAATAGACTGAAAGAGGACCGTGAGGTTGGTACGTTTCCTATGAGGCAAGTTAAACACAAAGCGCTCAACGTGACCGTCCTTCATTGATGTGCATCCTGTCTCTATAGCCTCCGTGCGGTTACAGGAGGATGCAACTAACAGAAAAAAAATAAAACACACACAAGCACAGGCCAGTAACAAATAACAGTAGCACAGAGGGCAAATGCGACGGGGTTACCGAGACAGCAAAGTGTCGCGGCTGTGTCGCTTTACAAAGCCGGAGCAGAGCAGGCTGGTCATGCTGCTGCTGCTGCTGCTGACAATAGTAGCCATCCAGTTAGCCAACAGGGAGTCAGACCAGTCTGTTCAGCCTCTATGAGCAAAACAGGGCATTTCCTGAGCGTGTTTATTAAACGTTACACATCACTCTGAATACAGCTTTTACGTTTTCAGTGTGAGAAGCTCCTAAATGTACCTTTAATTTTGCATCTACATTGAAAACCCACATAGACATTAACAGATGGACAGCAGAAAATCGACTATTTCTATTTTTCTTTCTGTCGTAAACTTCACACAAGTCTAACGGTCGACTACCGAGCTAAAAGCCTTCTGTTAGGTAGGTGGTATATTCTTCTGTTCGCTAAATAAAAGTAAAAGTCCACTCCTCACTTACCCTTTTTTCCTTTCTGGTGTGTGTTGCTGTTGAAGGTGTGTGTGTGTATGTGTGTGTAGAGCCCAGCCCTGCCGTTGCAGCAGTTCAGTCTGGCTCTGTGCGTCGGCCTTCTCCCCTTCCGTTGCTCAGCAATAACGCTACTCCCTGCAAGAGAGCGGCGAGCGGACCAACGTCCGACGGGGTGGGGGGGCGTCAAAGCGGAGGGGATGACAACCAGGACTGCCGGTCACACCTTTCACAATAAAATCAAAGCGCAAACAGCCTGCAGAGGTCTGTGAGCTCATGGTTAAAGTGACAGACAGTGGTTTAGCACAATAATCTGGGCCCCATGTATAGGCAGCTTCAGTACCCCCCGCCCTTTTTTTTTTTTTTTTTTTTTATAAACGCATCCATTGTCACGTGTTTACAAATATCTGAATCAGCAAGAAAACGTATGCGTCTCTAGAGGCGATTAAAGTAATGAATAGTAAATTTTATTTAAAGCTTAAAAAAATCCACTTTTTTCTCAACATTCTGTTATTATTGTGTGAAGCTTTCAACCTGTTTTCTGTCGCAGTTATTTAGGTTGACATTATATCCTGATCATGAGACAAAGGTAGAAAGTCATCTCATTCTAGCCCTGACACTGCAAAAGGATTATGGTGAATTAGTTTCCAACAAGTGCTACCCAGTCTATTAGCAACGGTGTTTGGACTTGCATAAGAAAGTGTATACATGAGAAAACTTTGGAAACAGAAAGGCACAATCTATGTGAAAATATAAACATATACATTAAGAAATAGAAGAAATAGAAAACAGATTTTTTTTCATGTTCATGTGTCTACAAAAATCTATCACATGATTTAAAATCAATACATATGCTTTTTGCCATAAAAGCAAAAAATAACAAACAATCAGCTATGTTTGTTATTTTTGTCATTCTGTCTGTTTCAGGAGAAAGAATTGTAGAGGATGAAATGCTGAAATACGCAGTTTAAGGCAAGAAGATGTAAAGAAAATGCCCTACAGATGGCTAAGAGGATGACATCACTGTGCGCAGACTGGCTCCTAGGATTATATACACATTTTATCTGATCCACATTTTAATTTTGAAAGCACATGTCGTAATTTCCTGTGTGTTGGGTTTTGTGTCTAGCTTCACACAGTTCATCCTCAGCAGCGCCTGCGTCTACACTTCCAACCGTGGATGCTTCCAACTCGACGAGAAGCCCATGTCAGCCAGAACCGGGTGGGCGGGTTTCCTGGACTCACTGGTTACGTTTCAGGGTCTTTTGTCACTGTACCTTCAGCTGGGTCGAGCAGCTGGCATTATTATAGTATTATTTAATACTAAAATGGAGGCATTGACTGCATTATGATGCGTAGTTCCAATGAGTATGCCCGGGAACCGAACAACTACAGAGTTAAATTAAATGAAGATTTTACTGTGCAAGAATTTGCTACACACAACCACCTTAGTGCCACTGTAATTTCGTAGGACATTGTTCAATGACAATAAAGGCAATAAAGGCTATTCTGTTCTATTCTATTCTAATTATATTCACTGTAGACAGCTTAATGAGAATGCTGTAAACAAAAGCTTATTAAAAACTACTCACGTTTGAAAAAAGAACATTTAAAAAACTGAAGCATAATTAGTACATTTGGGGATTACTGTTACAAAATGTTAGATGATTTGGCGAGAAATGTATATCATACTACAAAACTGATAATTAAACGCCTCACACCCTGCTCACGATTAACTGTAAAATTGTTATTATTTTAAGGGTATTTTAACTTCATATTAACAATAAAAAACAACAGACTAAAATATAAGGTAATTTCTTAAGATCTAAAAAAAAATTCAAAATCTAAAACGGTACAGTCCTGTTTTGTCCGGCACGATGACGCAATGACGCTACTTCCCTGTCGGCGTAATAGCACTCGGTTTAAAGCTGTGGAAGTGCCGTCTAGAAAGGCGGAGCGTTTGTTTCATATTTATTTTTGAACAGTACTTTCAAGTCCGTGTATTTTAATATAATATCTTGTGATTTTAACTCGTAAGATGCTTCACCAAGGTTGTCGGCGGTTACTTTCTACTTACTGAAGTTTTAAGACTGGGTGTTTCCATGAAATATCAAGTTATAAAATTTAGAGATTCAGAAATTTAAACATCATAAGTGAGGTGAATAATCTAAATATTTTATATTTAAATTTCTGAAACAGTATAATCATTAGTAGCAATTTGATGCTATTTTGAATGGTCTCCCCTTTTGTTTTCCGGACATTTCTTTTCCGGCAGATACGGTGAGACAAATCGAACCGCCCTGCCCGTTGGAGGTTGGAGCAGGAATGTGCTGGCTGGTCTGTTGCTAGCGAATGGACGGACAATATGGACGACCCGCGGGACGTTCAAACTTCCAAGCGGAACGGGAGCTCCAGGGCGTTAATATCGGCCGGTTCCGCGGTGGCTATGGAGATTAAACGGAAAAAAATACGACAGAGCACCTTGTTCCTGCAAACAGAGGTAAGCTACAGAGAGATACAGAGATGTGTTGTGTGTTTTGCCGTGAACTATAATGAATTTGAGCTGACGCCGGAGGGAGTCCAAAGTTCAGCGATACTAACGTAAATAACTCAAATAACTTGTAAATATAATGACCCGGTTTTCTAACGTCAGACATTCACGCACACCGAGACATTGGTTTTCAGGATAAAAACCAGTTGCACCAGTTCGGGGAGTTGTCCACTTAAATGCAGTTCCCTGAAACCAGAGCCGTGTGCCCTTTGTATAGCTTAATGTTGCTAAGCATGTGCAGAAATAATGCTCTTGTCTTTGCTCTAACACCGCTCAAACTAACGTCCTTTCAGGCCAAAAGCATGAAAGGATGCCCAAGTCTTCTGAATGACACTCTGCAGATAGTAGAGGATATGGATTTGTTGTACATACGGCAGATTTCTAAGAAGTTACAGGTGCATACTTTATGTAAATGTGGAGAATGATGATGTCTGTATCCCTGAAGCAACTGTCCATGTACCTTTGAATTTTACTCGACAGTTTCTAACCCACCAAAACCAAACAATATTATCAAATTAAAATGCTTATATTTGTAATTTAGCATACGTATTCAAGCCAGGTTATTTCGGACATCACCATACTCTTTTTAAGCCACAGATTTGTTAGTTAGTATTCCCCTTAGACACTTTTCCTTCACCTGCTGACTTGTTTTTTGCAGCATGCCATCCATTCAATTCCATTCTGCATTTCTGCCATTAACATTTCATATGTTCTACATAAGACATTGTACTTAATGTAATTCTACTCGCATTCAGTCTATATACTAGTCAATATGAAACCACCTGATCCTCTTCTGCATGCATCATTTCAGCTATCTCCAACAAAAAGTTGCTCTTGAGTGATGAAAAGAAGGTGGCTTCACTGCCAGTCTAAAATTTTAAACATCTGTCTAGAGCTGCGATGATTAATAAATTAATTGATTGAAAATGCCAGCAACTATTTTGGTAACTGATTACTTGTCAGAGTGATATTTTTATGTAAAACAGTGTTTTGCAAAACAATATTGCTTTACAACAATCAGATCCTACAATGCAAAAAAGCATGAGCAAAAGGTGAGAGTGTGTGTAAAGCAAAATAATATAATGCAGTGTCATTATCAAATTGTGGCTACATATAAATAATATAAGGCTTGGAATCGGAAGATCCTATGCTATAGCATATAAGAGCCCTATAATATTCTGTTGTCTAACATGTCATTTGCAAGGTACTCTGAAGGCTTTACGCCAGAAAGATTGTGCTCTCTTCCATCTATGCCAAAAAAAAAAAAAAGAGGGAGAGAGACAATCCAGATTCAGAGGCACACAAGGTTATGGCTGACGATGTTGGTTGTCTTAAAAGTGTTTGTGTATGTGAAATTTATGTGCATTTCTTGCTGACTTGACAACAAAGTGATGTAACACCTTCAGTACTGGAAGGGATTTTTTTCAACAACATTCAAGGGCAACTGCACTTAAACTCCTCTTTAGCTAAATCAACATATTTTCACTCATCATGCCCATCTCATCCCCTGTTGTTACAGCATATTGTTTTACAGACTAACACAATTCAAAACATCATAGCAAGGTGCCAGCCTGTGTTTTTTTAATATGGATTAATCTGGCCATTATGAAATTTCATCTGTATGTTATGTCCACAAAGAACACTAACTTGCAAGAAAAGCTGGACTTTGAGGTGCGGATGCGAGAGGGAGCATATAAGCTGCTGCTCGCCTGCAGTAAGAGAGAACAGGTTCTTAATGCCTCCAAGAACCTACTCACCTGTAACACCAGGATCAAGGCTTATTTCACTCAACTGCAGAAGAAAAAAGAGGAGCAGGACATGATGGGAGCAGTGAGAAGGTAAGGAATTTGGTTTCTATTGTGTTAAAATACAATCACTGGTGTTCAGTTTCAATACACATTAACAAAATATATAGCTGTAGATCAAGTTGTAATATAAAGCTCAACTTCAATTAACAAAGTTAAAGACTGAATGGATTTTGGAAGAGAGTTTTTTTTGTTGAAGTGAAGCTGATATATTGATAAACAGATTGTGATCAAATTTAAGGATAAATTCAAAAAAATTTTTTTTTTTTTTTTTTCAGATTTTCGGATCTAGTGTCAGATAACCGTGTGCCCTGTAATGGGACAATTGCAGTTTCTGGTACGTTTGCTCCTGGTCACTCTGGGGGAAAAAAAAAAATATATTGCATAAAATTATGTCTGATTTGAATCATTTTTATTCAGATTTATTTTTTTCAGTCAGATATAACTCTTTAGTGTTCTTTGTGACCAGATTTTTCTCCTCCTCTTTGCTGATGTAGGACTGCGTATTCCTTTGATGTGGAGGGATTCAGACCACTTTAGCAACAGAGGGAGTAAGTTTGTCCCCTTTTTTTTCTCTACCATTCATGTCTTCTGTTTAGCTTTGCCTCGTTTTGTGTTGTGGATACTTGCTGTACTAGCACATACTGTTGCACCCTTTGCACTTATTAGGCTCTCGTCGAGTGGCAGTGTTCTGTCTGATGCAGATTGGCTCCGAGGTGTTTGACACAGAGATGGTGGTAGTTGACAGATCGGTCACTGACATTTGCTTTGAGGGAGTCACCATCTTGTAAGTATTTTTTGTTTAAATACATGTACATGTCAAATATCCAGAGTAATAAGCTTAGAATAAGTGCACTTACTTTTTGGAAGCCCATTTCAGTGCAGCTGTACAGTTGTGAAATAAATGTCTGTACTGTGGAGTAATACTAAGAATGTGTTGCTAGAAAATTGTTCTTTATTTAGTAATATCAGAATATGTATCTGGATTTTTTTCTGCAAACACTGACACATCTGTTAGGGATGTTACTGGTCACAATTTCTGTGCAATCAAATGTATTATTTATGATTTATATAAATATAAATATTTATGTTGTAAATTGAAATTCCTCTGTCCTCATAGTAAAGAAGCAGTTCCTCAGTTTGAGCTGAGGGTGGAGCTGTGGAGCTGTGCCGTGGAGGAAGAGCTCACAATGGTAAACACGCCAAAAAAGCTGGCCAAGAAGCTCCGCAACTCCTTTGGAAAGACTGCTGGAAAGAAGCTCTGCCCTCTGCTGGACACTCCAGACCCTGACACCTTCCTGCAGTACAACCCCATACCCTCGTATGTATTCTGTTATCCTATAAAAGCCTTTACAGACTCTTTGCTCTCTATTTAAGGTTTTTTGCAGTTGGGAACTTACTCGATTATGGCTTATTGCTTGAACAGATCTTGCAGATCTCACTGGCTGAGGACTGAAATAAACATTTTACAATCATTACGCAACAATTTTATTTTTTAAATAATGCATGTTTTTACACCTGTATATTATTTGTGTATGAGAGGAAATGCGTACTTAACAGCATTTAGTCACAAAGTGACACTCTCAGCTGAACATCTGTCAGTGATACATACCATCTGTTTGAATGAGGAGATAATTTATAAAAAGCAAAATGGTGCACATGTACACATATTAAGGTTAGAGATCTGTGTATCTGTATATATTATTTTCGTTGTCAGGATTAGAGTTGAGCATGAATTTTATGGTTAACCCTGAGAAGTCAGTATGTTTGAATGAATGCTACTCTGTGTCTTTGCATGTGTGTCTACCTGCACCAGTGGAGCCAAGTACAGCCTGCTGGCCTACACTACTCTGTCTCTGCCTGAGGCTGAAGGCAGCTTTCAGTCTCACTCTCTCATTGTCCTCCAAGACGGTAAGAGACAAAGGCACAGAAATTTAATATCTGGGGATATAAAGGGATTATGCTTTTTAGCTCCTGATTTGATTCAGTACTGGGTTAATAATACAATATTTTTACACCATTAAAATTGAGAGCTAAAATTAAACAAAATAACCTATAATTGAAGTTTAGCTTGGATTACTTTTCTTCCTTGGTGTAAGTGATTAAAAGGATAAGAAAGTTGGTGCTGAGGCAAGTTTTTGTTATGCAGGGATAAACTTTTTATATGAGTTTGAACCGTGGTACATTGGGTCCACCAAATTAAAAATGAGTGTTATGTTCGTAAAGTTTTCTCATGTTTATCATGTGTATTTGACATTTTAAACTATACCCTTTCATAACAAAAAAAATATACTGTATCATTTGGTTTTAACTTTTCGCTTTATAGTGAAATTATGAATGACCTTTATCATAACATACATCGTACAGTAATTAATTGAGAGTAATGTATGCATCTCTATTTTTGGGTTTTATTGCCACTGTTGCTCTTGCAGCCGAGTGGTCATCTTGGCTTCCACTTTATGGCAACCTCTGCTGCTGGTTGGTGGCTCAGCCTGCCTGTATGACACAGAGCATGTTGACCGGCTACCTGAACCAGAGGGTATGTTGTCTGCTGTTATCATTAGCATTAGCCCCAAAGCTGGTTTTCATGGTTAAATGCTTCAGTTCAGTTGTTTCTTTCTGGCAATTTCCAGCATAATGTGGAGGGGATGAACCGCTGCTGCAGTCTTTACTGTGTCTTAAGCGCTGGCTTTTTGTCCTGTTACTTCACACCAGAAGAAATTGATGCTAAAGTGCAACCCACTCTCAACGTACCCATCAATAAGGTGAGACAAAGTAGTGCAAATTCTGATCTTCACATTCCCCACTCACTTGTATTTCTTGTGTAGATGTTCTTTAGAGCTTGTTGATTTAAAAAATACTGGCACTTTGATATGCCTCATCACTGTAGCAACATACTTAAGCACACCACATATTAGAGATTTTTTGAAAAGGTTCAGAGTTAATTTTAAAAAAATAAAGGTTTTTCTCTTTGTTACCCATTCTGCAGTAATTCCCCCTACAATAAAATTACATCTTGTCTTTCAAAACATTACAGCACTGGAAGAAGTTGTGCTGATATTTCTGTCCTTATCTATTAGATAAATGTTAAAACGTAAAAGTAAAAATGTTAACAACACAAGGAATAGCTTTTGTTACTATCACCACATTATTACCTCTACTTTAATTGTCTGGTTAATGGAATTTTGGATTAAATAAAAACACCATATTCATTATAATTGATTTAAATCTCAATTCAGAGTTTTCCCTAACATTTGCAGAATAACCAAAATACAAAATGCCACATAACTCACAGAGATCCAGCTTGCATCTTTGGCATTTTGCTGCTGAATTAATTTTTTCCTGCAGTATCAGCAATGTACTTTTTAGTGCAATATCTTGCATAGAGCTCTCATTTGTATACTGTGGAACAAATTTTCTTCTTATGATTAATTATTTGTGTTGCTTGCACAGGACACTCGGATCCGTGTGATGGAGAAGGAGTCAGCAGGCCGGAAATCCAGGAGCCTGTCCATCATCAACCCTTCACCAGAGGGATCTCAGACTGTTGTCTTCACCACAGACACCAGGGAGGAGCTGGAGGACTGGCTGGATGCCCTCCACCAGCACCTCTATGATCAGAGTGAGTGTGTTTTTGTGTAAACACGCGACACAAGGGTTTGTGTGCCTATATAAAATATAACTATAGGTTACATGAACTACATGTATACACAAAGCAGGAACATGTTTGTATGTTTCTATGAAAGGTTTTGTGTATGTTTGAGATTGCATAATGTGAAGGTGCAGTGTGAAGATCAGTCTGGACTAGAACAGTGGCTGCACATATATTTAGCTTAACTCCTCTTAGCAAGAACAGATAGTATAACCTTTTATCTTTGCCTCTCATGCCTCTCCTTGTTTACAACCAGGCCAGTGGCTGCACTGCTGTGACCAGCTAATGAAGATCGAGGTCGCGTCACCACGGAAACCATCACTCTTCCTCACCAAGCAGGCTGACTCTGTTTACAACGACCTCAGTGAGTAGAGTAATTGAAACAAGTGGCTGAAGTGAGTTAGATGAAGGTTGATAATTTGCTGCTTGCTTGATGTTGAATGTTTTGCAGGATTTTCATTTGTGATTTATTAATTTATCTATTTATAGATGACATGATGCGAGTGCTTGAAACACCTCATTGAAATAAATATATTCCATTAACCATGCATAATAGTTTTAATTTCAGTGGTGACGCATGTAAATTAAATCATTTTACATTCTAATTAGAATACTGTATTATGTGTTTTTGACGTGATCTTTAATTAAATTATTTTTATAATACATCAAGCATGGAAAAATACACACAGCTGACATTTACCTAATATATTGGCCTTTATTTTAATATTTATTCATTTTGTTTGACTTGTAGGTATAAATTCACCTGGGAAGTTTGAGAGCATCACCGATATTATCCACAGCAAGATAGAGGAGACAGATGGCCACTTTCTAATCGGTCATGAAGAGAAGGAGGCTCCTAATTGGTCCACTCTGTTTGATGGATCCCATTCAATGGTAGTGCAGAAGAGTAGTCTGTCCCAGAGCAGAACCTCCACCCCTTGTTCAAGCCCCAACCCCAACACCAGCTCTACATCCATCGGCAACAAGAAGCGGCGTGCCCCGCCTCCTCCTTCTGACAGAGAGCCTTATGCTCCTCCCACCCGTCCTTCCAGACCTCCTCTCCCTGCTTCACTTCACCATCCTGCTCCTCCTCCCTCATACCAGGAGAAGGAGAACTCCAGCACTTGTGTTTCACGTCCAGACACAAGGTCCAGAACTGGCAGACCATCTCTGGATGCCAAGTTTTCTGCCATCATCCAGCAGCTCCAGCGGAACAACAATGGAGGAGCTGGGGCCCTCAGCCGGAAAAATGCTCCACTGGGCGTCCTTGATGTACAACCACAAGGTCAGTCTCAGCCCTCTCTCCAGCAGCTGGAGTGCCAGAACCACCAGACCCCTGAAACCGCAGCTGAACATGGCTTCATCAGACCCAATCACGGTCCTGTTCCTGCACCAAGGAGCAAACTGAGAAAGTCTTTCAGAGAGAGAATGAACCTTAAAGCCTTGTGACCTTCGACCATATCGGGATTTAACCAACTAGCCATACCTTACCACTAATTCTAAGAGCTATAACAACTAACAGTTGTTTTAGAACTTCATAAAATCAGATATCACAATATATCTGATTGTATCTCAATAGAAATACTGTGATGATATTTTTTGCCAGTTCCCTTCTACATTTAAAAGAACAGTTAGCTCAGCTTAGCGAAACACTTGGACACAGGGAGAGACCCCTAGCCTGGCTCTGATGAAGCATAACAAAATCTGCCTACCAGCACCTCCAAAGCTCAGTTATTAACATGATATATCTTGTTTGCTTACTTTGTGCAAAAAAAAAAAATTACAGTTTTCCAGAGGATTACATGCCAGACTATTTCTTGGCTGAGAGTGATTTCCAGTCTTGTCCTAACCAGAAGACTAACCCTCTTATTCCCCCGAGAAAGTCACATAACCCCCTTTAAACTGCAACTTATAATTTTAACACTTTGTTTTTGTACAAAAACAGACTAGATATAATTTGTTAATTAGTGAGCTTTAGAGGAGCTGGTAGGCAGATTTGATTACATTTGAACGGAGCTAGCCTAGCTGTTTCTCCTTGCTTTCAGTCTTTGTGCTAAGGTAGGCTAACCATGTCCTGGCTGAAAGTGGCATCAATCTTCACACCTAATTCACAGCAACAAAGTGAAAAGCGTATTGCCTAAAATGTCAAACTCTTCATATAACCTAAAAGATGGGTGGGTGACACGGTCTCTTAAAAAACGTCGCTACAATGTCCATCGTGACAACCCAAATCCCAGTTGACACCTCGTATCACAATATCAATATTGTATTGATACATCTCCAGCTCCACCCTCCATTTATAAAGTTTTTCATGTGCAGCTAACCCATAGATGAAATTGAAAGTTGTGTGTTGGCTTGAGCACCGCAATCATCAATCCCACTAAAATGGAAAGGCTTATTTCTCAGGTCTGCCACTGGAACATGGACTAAAGAAAGAGCCTTTGCAAAAGCACTCAAATAGGAATTGATCCACTGGCCAACTGTGGAGGAGTCATTCCTTTTGGAACTATTGACTTATTCCACTTACTGTGACGACTTTATGACCACTATAGCTGATTTTAAGGGAACAGGATTTTAGGAGCAATTGCAAGCACTAATGTGACTTCTCCATTTCCCAGAGGTCTTAATAATGGAGTGACCTTGGTTTTCAGTGGCTACACAGTATGTCCAACATAATTTAACACTGCAGGCCAAAAATGCAATAAACATAATTGAATGAATGAGTCTTTTGAGAGGCTGAAATAACAAATGCCCTTGTGTTTGTGTTTTGAACATATTCAATACTGCCAGTCACTAAATATTTCAGCCATTTAATGATCACGTGTTGAAGAAAGGGCTTCATAATTAACCAGAGTTTACAAAACATTAGGTTTGGCTACTCTCTCTACAAAGAAAGTAGCCAAACAACTGTCTGAGTATGTAACAAAGCATTTACTGACTGAAATGTGCAGACAGAGTCATCATAGAGACATGGCAATGGACCGACTAAGGAAATATTGCAATGATGCAAACGATAGTGTTTAAGCGCCTGTGTCCTTTTATCGAGGACAACAGCATAAAGTTCGCACTTCCAAGCCATCTGATTATTTTTGTAATTTATATTCTTATTAATTCACATTTTAGTAACTATATGCAATAAATGTTAACTGAAGTCAATTGCTGACCATCAACATACCAGACTGAAAGCTCCATCCATCAACCAGCTGTTTCAGTTTCAGCCTGAGGAAAGAAAAGAGAAGAAGAAAAACATGCTTGGAAAAATATCTGTGAAGCATTTGACAGCAGTCAGGTACCTAATAAAACACCTTTTAATTATTATTAACATTATCATTACTATTATTTAAATTTGAGCTCTTTGGCAGAATTAAAGTAACTAACAAAATCAGCGACTTTCAGAGAGTTAAATACCTGCTTTTAGCTATAACTTTCAAATATAACCAAGTCGTTAAGAGACTGCAATCTTTTCTCCACATGAGTCGTCTGAGGTGACTGGATCAAACATGGCGACCTTTTCCACAGGCTTGGCGACGAAGGAGTGCGTATGCACACGTGTGATCTCATTGAGTACAATGGCAAAAATAAATTAAAGGAGTTGAGCACCGTAAATGACAAATTTATACACAGCACAAAGAAAGTTAGAGGCATATTTACCTCATCATCACAACCCATTTTCTTTATCAAACTTTTACTGTTTGGTTTTACAGTGTGGAATTGCCTGGCCAGATGAAGCAGTATGGTGAAAGCTACAGTCCCATATTTTTTTTTTTATCTCCCACTCTAAATTCTGTTTAATCAAGAGGGGGAGATGTAGATTTGGGGGGAGGCGGATTACAGGAGGATTTAGTTTAAGCCTTGAAAGAACTGAGAATGGATTGTACAAAAGGGGATGCAGCTCAATATTAGCAGAGTGATCAAAAGTCTGTGCTTGGTGTGTATTACCAATAAATTAGTCACTCTGTATATGCCTGGGAAAAACAAGTATCTCAGATAAAAGCTCACAGCATTAGATTTTACAGATGGTGATGTGGTTACAGCATAGGGTGTATGATTATGGCTAAAATCATCTCAATAATTATATAGCTCGTTCTGCATCTCAGCCATTTTTACTTCAGCTAAAGCCAGACAGAAAGCACATTAGTTTACATGTCAATATTCCTGTACTGTGAAAACTAACATTTCTGTTTATTGTTTTGGACAATTAATTGTGTAGCCCTGGTAGCTGTGTAGGAAAAGTTGTCTCCATCAACTTAAGGGCTGAGGGAGAGCAGGTGATCTAATGAGTAAGACACTGCTTTATGACTTAACAAGGTCTGAACATTCCCACTTTGATCTGAGCTAAACTAATGAGCCAAATTTATATTCATTTATTACGTGCTTGAAAAGTGTCTTTTCATTTCTCAATTTATTACATGGCAGCCTTAACAGTAACAACAGTAATTTGTAGGTTTTTTGTTTTGTTTGATTAAAATGTGCTGTAATTCCTTCTTTATAGTATAATACTTCCATCTCAAATTTACTTTCAGCACATTAATTATTTAGACTTTAAGTGGAACTGTTCTTGTGTACTAGTAAGTAGTGATACCTCATATTAATCTTGTCTCTTGCGCAGCGTAATTCGTGTATAGTGCAATGTAAAAAAAAATACTGTAGTTATTTTTGTTCCTCAAAAAGTGCAATTTTCTCCTCATTCTCTGTTCACTGTTGTCTCAGAAGCTAACTGTATTTTTTATTAATGCTGATCTGCAATAAAGCGGCCTACATTCTACCCTGGTGAGGCTGCTTTATTTTTGCTGAGCTTGGAAGTATCACTGAATATTTTTCATGGTAAAGGTTTACCAGGGGGTGGCAATAAAAGTCAAAGCATAGCTTTTATTGCAGCCCAACACACATCCCATAGAGATACATGCACTAGCACATTTTTTGACTGCAGCAAATACTGGAGAGGCTCTTCTGGCTTTGAGCCCAGAAGTAGCCTGTTGTGAAGATTAAGGCGGATGGAATCTCATAGCCATATAATGGTATTACAATAATAAAACCCCATTCACACTGCATTTACTCAGGAAAAAAGAACATTACATTGACGTTAGTGCACTGGCATTAAATATCAGTTTATTCAGCCCTCACTTTTTATCTGCAGTTCAGTTAAAAAACACAACTGAGGAAACATGTATAGATAGTAAAATATTTTAATTAAATATACAGGAGGTCATATACAAAATGTCTATTTTTTGTCTTGCTCGCCAGCTGGGTGATTGGTAAACAGATGGCTACTGTATCAAAAACACTTTCAGGATGCACATTAATGGAAACAACGTGGAAAAAAAGTGAAACGACAACAAATAAAAAGAGTATCCTAATTCTTAAATTGTAGTGTTTGTTTAAATCTAACATGATCACGGTGACCTTGAAACAGAGCAAACAAGGACACAGCTAGATTGTGTAACCGACTTTTATACTGTTTTTTTTATACTATTTACAGATTATAACAGTTTATATGATAACAACCACGCGGTAGTATCTACAGTGCTATTTACACAGAAAATAAGACAGAGAGGGGTTGTCATGAATTGATCCCGTATGAATGTTTTGTACAGGAGCCAGCACTAATGCCAGTTTTACCTACACAGCAATGTACAGTACTTAATCAGAAATGAATGTCTTTATCTAAGTATTCAGTAAAACTTTACACATAGACATTTACAGCTTTTTTTTTTTCCTCTTTTGAAACACCAGACATATTCACTGTGTATTTCGTCTATCCTGGATTGCAATTATAGTGGTTGTAAAAGCCAGAGCAGGTGTTGCCTTGCTACCTCAGGCAATGGAGCATGGTAGGCATACTTTATGGAGTCTGGTACCTTTTCATCACTGCTAGAAAACACATACAGCACACATGCCCTGTGGATGCCAGACACCAGACCAGTGTCAGTATCAACTATCAGTAAATATTTTCAGGTTCTTCTATAATTGACTTCCTGACACAGTTAAGCTAAGTAAATAGATTATTTTAAGCACAAAAACTAACCATCGCGTTAATGCATAACTTTAAATGTTGTGCCATAACGGTCAAGTCTGGTGTCTGATAGCCAAGTGTGCCATATAGTTTTAGAATGAATGTCTGTGTGCTGCATTTCAGACAAGAGTGACAGTAATATTAATATTCCTACCCTGCTACAGAAGATAAACCTTAACAACTGTAGTGCTAACTCTAATCCAAGACTGCGAAAGGCACAGATATTTGCAAAGCAATAATATCCTAAGTGACAACATTCCTGTTAAATCATACAGTGAGTCTTTTCAGCGTGTTGAATTAAAGAGCTTGTTCACCAAAAAAAAAAAAAAAAAGGGAGATTTTCAAGTCAAGAACAAAAAGATGAAATGCTGATTTCTTGTGGTGAGCATTCCACAGCAGACGGCCGCTTCATTATGCTGGTCCTACAGACAAAAACAAGCTGCTACAGTCTACTCATCACAAGGGATTTCGGGGTCAAATTAGTTTAAATTTAGAATTGGTGATTTGTCAACAGATCCAACATGACCACTACTTATGCTGTATCTGAACTGAAATACATAACAAATAAAAACCTTAACTGAGTAAAAAATAAGTGAGTCTACAGTACATTTGTCATACGCAGCACCTCTGAATGTTATGATGAAACTATTTCTGTTATTTATGTTATGCAGCACCGCAGTGAGAGTTAATGTCTATACCATGGAGTCCTGTTTACATGCAGACATGTAAACAGATACAACACCCCTGGCTGCCTAAAGTGTAATAATGCACTAAACAGCTGTTGAGCATTGTTTGCAATGGTGAACGCACCTCTAGTTATATAAAGAATTTCATTTACGTTGTCATGTTACTTGTAGTGTTTTTAAGCAACAAAGTTTAGCCCTCAGACGCAGTAAACAAATGGCTTTTCTCTGTTGCCCTCCACTTTTCACACATCCAGAGCAACAACCTGACTCATGGTGACTGAGAGCAACAAACTGATTTGTGAGCACATACACATGAGCATTGTGCAAATAAAGATACAACAAAAAAAGATACAGTAAGTGGTGATAAAAATAAAGAACAGTGCAAAGTATATAAACAAATGCATACACAAATTAAAAAAAAAAAAAGAAAATGGAATTTTCAGTCTGTCTGACTTATGAGTTTATCAGTCTGTAATCAGCCAAAGTTTTATAATCAGTGTTTTCCTTCGACTGAGCCACAATCCCCGAGCAAAGAGAGACAGAAAGACAAAGACAAGCTGAAAACGTTTCTGTGGATGAGGAAGGGGAGGGAGAAAGAAATTGTCCTCTCTCCCTCACAGTCTGGTGCTGGGGTGTACTGAGGACAGCTGAGGTGGTGGGAGGGTGGAGAGAGGGTACAGATGATGCAACAGGTCCCCGTACAGTGCTGCCCCACCTGGATGCCTGTAGAAGTGGTGCGGACTGGGGCTGGAGGCCAACAGCTGCCTGTGGAGAATCATGGGGTGGAAGGCTAACGGGGGCACGAGGGGAGAAACTGCTGATTGGCTCTTCAGGTACTGCAGACCTGGGTGCTGCTGGAGCCCGTCCTGGGCTCCTGGTGAGACCAGACTGCCAGGCGGGTACATGCCAGGGTAGAGGTGTGCAGCATGGGGTGGGGGGAAGGTGGTTGTAGGGTGGCCCTCAGGGAGATGATTGTTGAGGTGAACAGCGTGGGCTGGCTCAGCTGGTTTCAATTCTTCTGGGTCGCTGCGTCGGATTGAGCCGGCAGGGTGGATTGGTGTCACCACACGGACTTTCCTTTCTGGGACTTCATCTTTATCGGGCTCCACTAGGCTCCGCTTGCTCGGTCGAACGGGGATGGTGAGGGACGAATCACTTGAAGCTTTGGGGCTGGGAAATGACTGCGATGATTCTGCTGAGCTCTGTTTGGGAGGAGAAATGGTCATAGGAGGAACTCTGCACGCCTTAGGGTGGGAATCCAAACCCTGGTGCATGATGGCATATGGGAGACTGCAGAAGGAGGGCTTGGAAAAGGAGGACACCCTCTGAGAGAGAGGTTTAGAAATTGTGAAGTCTCTGGGCTCATCATCTGCCTGTCTGCTTTCTCCGTGTGTTTGAGTCCTGTCACTGTAGTGAGATCTGTAGGCCAAGCCCTCTTGCTCCAGGCCACTACAGACAAAGCCCTGGCTTCCTTCACGGTCCCTGGTGTAGTGCTCTCTCCGCTCTCCGTTGGCAAAGCTGACCATCCTCTCCTGGCTCAAGCAGTTCTCAGTTTGCCTGTACAGACTGTGGAGGTGAGGGGAGGAGTAGCAGTCAGCTGCATAGCCCCGCGGCTGAGCAGCTGGGCCTTGGAGAAGCTTCTCCCCGGTGCTCTCCACACTGTCCTGGGCATGGTTTCGGGGGAGATAGGGCTGCCATGGTGGACTGACGTGAGGCTGAAGGTGATGGCTCGTCCGGCCGCTGTATGTCTCTGAAAGCTCCCCAGCAGAGCTCCTCTCTGATGTGCCACTTGTGGCTTGTTGGTGAGACTTGCTGCTCTGTGCATGCTGAATGACTGATGGCCTGAATATGGGTGCTACCTCTGGGATGTTGTCTGACATACACCCTTGCCTCAGTCCTACCACCTCCTCCTCATCCTTTCTCTTCTCCTTCTCCCTTTCTGCCACTGATAGGACAGGGAGAGAGGAAGCTGCTGTGGAAGGTGGAGGCTGAAGAGAAGGAGAAGTAAAGGAGAAAGGGTTGGACTCACACACTTGGGAGAGGAGCTTCTTTTTGGCCAAAGGCGACATGACCCCCTGACTGGCTTTGCAGTAGGCAGCCGTCTGTGCAGGGCCTTGGGAAGACTCCTTTTTAATGACCACATAGTCTTCTTTCTCTGGGAAGGAATCTGTGCTCAAATCTATACACTGTCTGTCTGCCTGCTTACACATTGGTAAAACCTTCCCCACTCTCCCACCATGACTTTCTATGGAGTCTTTGCCCCTGGAGGAGGACTCAGGCAGAGCAACATGTCCAGCAGGTTTGTTCTGATCCCAACGGTGAGGCAGATAGGGGTTTTTAGGAATGAAATGCCCTTCAGTTTGCTGTTCACAGGTCAGTTTTGCTTGGAGGACCTCACTGATTTGCCTCCATTCAGGCTGCGGACCGGACCCCGCATGGAGCGGTAGGCCAGCATGTGGGTCTCCGGAGTCTGGCTCTTTGGGGCACAGTGAAGATGCCTGATCCACTGCCAAGGATTCCTCTTTCTTCAGGGTAAGATGTAACTCTTCCTCCTCTATTACAATTGGTTCATCTCTCAGAGATACCTCCTCTTTTACAGCTGTGGACAGTTCATGAATCTCCTCTTTCTCCGTGGAGTCCTGCATGCAGAAAAACAGTTGTTACAGTCACTGTTTTCTTATTATATGGCAAGTTCAAAGGCAAGGGGAATTCAAGACAGAGGATGAGATACTGATGAGAAAGCAAAGAGAGATGACAATGAAACTAAATTTAGAGCAAGAAGGAATCCTGATGAGGCAGCACTTGGGTGACGCCTGTGACTGACCTGTGATTGTTCTTGGCCTTTCACTGTCTCCTCTCTGTCCTTTTTACTCCCCAGCTTGGGATTGTTGGGGCCTTTCAATTTCTTGGCCCCGACTCCTTTGGCTTTGGCTCCTGAGGCCTTCTCTTGGCTGCCCTCCTGCTTCCTGGGTTTGGCCAAGGGGAGGGGTTTGTCCTGCTCACCTTTAATGTGCCTCTCGTAAGGAAGGAGGAGCCTGAGGAAGAATGCAGGCACAGGAATGCAGATGAGGCTGTGGTATGGTCGTGTTATGTCATGTCTTGCTTCTAAGGAACAACTGTTTATCTATAATTTGGTTCATCACACACAAAATTTTTTTTTTAATAAAAGAAACTTTAGATTGAAAAAAAACCCCAAAACTATATATTTTGTATTTGGTATGAGTCCATAGCAAACAGTGAATATTATAGTACAATAAACCACACAAGCATTTTGTTTGGTAATAGCAAAAACAGAATGAGCTGCAGCCTTGCCACAGGCATGCAGTGTATCAAATACAGTGCTTTAAAACCTCCTTGTTTTAATACCTGGCAAGCACCAACAATCCTTTTGTAATTAAACTAGGTTAGGGGAAATCCAGGTTCAGATGTGTGCCAGAGTATGTGTGTGTGTAAGAATGTGAATAACCACTTATCTCCTGCTAAGACAGATCACATTTGGTATTAGTTTAACCTTGAGAGAAAAGAATACATGTGTGAGTGTCGTGTGTGTGGGTGTGTGACGCTAATGTGGTTGGGAAAGAAAAGGAGGAAGATGTCTTGAAGAATTGAAATCAAGCAGTTGAAATGAAGCCTCATAACATATGATATCTAATTTAATATACTAATATGAATAATCACAGAAGCTGTTAAAGTGGTTACAGTAATAAAATATTTTAGCTGGTAACAGTAACAGCTCCAGTTTTTAGCACACTCTGCAGCTGTCATGATTAAATTCAGGAACGCTGCATTTGCTCCAACTTAATTAAGTCCATACTAAGTGACAAAGAACATTCTGTAGAAAAAAACTTTCAACTATTTTTGACTTCTGTTATTTCTCTTCTGAATATTTCCCAAGTCAATTTTCCGTATCTGATGTCATAACTAATGGGAACATTAAGATCTGGATAACATAACAATACCCATGTGTAAAATAATGACATGAAGAAACCAGCGAGGGAAACTTTTAGACTTTTATTGCTCAGAAAAGAAAATGGAAATTGGCATTAGACCAGAAATAAGAAACGTTGTGAAGGAGAAAACCAAGACAACTGAAAACCTACAACACTCTAACTTCAATAAGCTCCTCTGAAAATCTCTCCAGCTCCTCTGTCAGGTTTTTTACAACAACAATCCATAAAAGCCCGACAGAAACATGACTTTCTCAGTCATGAGAAAAAATAAGGTCTTCTCGTGTAACGACAAGAGACGGTTGCACTATTCCTTTTAAGGGACATGGCGGTAAAACAAACAATGAATCAAGAGCTGTTTCGCCTCCTCTTCAAAAGGAAAAAAAAAAAGCCTCAGAGAGTTCAAGAGGCTCTGTGGGATTTTTTGTTATTTTTCCTCTGAACAAAAGTGCTGGCAGGGAAAGCGGTGAAACTACATTTCATACAGCTGGTCTGGCACCAGGCCCCAGGCCAAGAAAGGAAATGTACTATTAAATGTGACTTATTGGAAAGACAGAGAGCAAAAGCGTTGTGAAAGAGAAGAGGGGAGGGAAAGAGAGCAAAAGGAAAAAGAAACAGAGGGAGAGAGAGAGTGAAAGAGGGGATAATAACATGTTAATGAAGAGCACAAATGATTCTGAAAGAAGGAATGAAGAATCCTAGAAAACGGAGATTAAAACACATAGTCTTTTAAACTTTAAAATAGCAGCGGTGGCATTTATTACAAATAGGGAAGTGGTTCTCAGGCTTTCTATATTTAGGATTTCAGAATAATTAGGCATTATAGCACAGAAAAGGCAGGTAGATCAAATGTTTCCCCATTATAAAAAAAAAAAGGTGGATTTGATTTCTTCAGGCTAGTAAATGTGTATTCATCATGCACAAATGTCCAGCTGTAATAATAATGATCAAAGGGCCAGAAAAGTGGCACATATATAAAGTATACCCGGTTGCACTGTTGACTATCACAGGGATCTGTGGGAAAGAGATGGCTGCCTTGGCCTGGGTCAGCTTTATGGAATGTCAATATGTGGTGGGGGGTGGGGAGTCGCAGGCCCAGATAATGTAAGAGCTGAGCCCGGGAAATTACTGGAGCCTTAAATAGTTCCAAATGGAAAGGCTAAGATGCTGTGTTGGTCCGGAAACCAAAAATAAGTCTCAGGAAGTTCCCTACATTGTCACAGTTATTTTCTTTGTTGTGTTTAATGAATACAAGACAACTTACCAAAACTGTAGCCTATTAAATGGAATTATTAATTCTTTCACCACCATATACCTTTAACATGTTTTATGTAAATTTCCACAAATGGCTGAATGAGCAAAGAAAATTCAGGCCACAGGGCTGTCACTCATTTATCCATTTTTAACTCTATGGTTAAAAAAATAGTCATGATCATGTACTATAGCACTCATAATACAATACCACTTATATAAGTAGCAATTTCCTCCAAGGAAGGGGCTGAGCTTGGCAGCTACTGCATTAGTTGAGAGAAAGCCAGGTGTAGCTAATACTTTGAGCCACTAGGTGGCGTGTGCTGCACTAAGAGATTCCAGGAAAGAATTTCATTAAGGCAGGAGAGGCAACATTTTTATGAGGTCAATAAATACTTAACTTCCTCTCATGCCAATTTATCACCCAGCTTTTGTTTAAGCTGCCATTTTCCATGTTGATAACAAGCAACTAAAATATGAAGTGAAGAGATTAAATAAATTGAAAAGGCAGAGATAGAAGATGCCTCATGTAATTAAGCTAAAAATTATTGTTTTTTTATACATATGCAGACACACACATTTATATAAATACATATATGTGTGTGCGTGTGTGTATATATATATATGTGATGAATTATATCTGATATCCGACTGTTCTTAAAATCAGTAAGATCAATAACAGTGCAATTCATCAAACCACAAATGTAAACTAAGCATGTCTTTGCCTCTGAAATAATGGATTGCACACAAAGCAACCCCCACCCCTCAAAAAAAAAAAAAAAAAAAAAAACAGACAACTTGGCAAAAACAAGGTGACTTTACCAGCAATGTGCTGCTCTCATCTGAGTTTTGTGTTACAGGAAGAAGCAGAGTTCTCAAATCCAAGAAATGCCTAAGTCACCAAATAAGTGGAAAAAGCCTGCGGGCTGTTCCATTTCAACAATTTCCCTCCCATCCGTGCTGAAATTAATTTTAGCTGGTGTTGTGTTAGGATCACAAGAGCTGCTTCATGCGTAAAAAAAAGGAAAAGAAACTATTTAAAGAGCTGGTGGACAAGCCCCAGGGCTGTAGAAAGATTTGGAAGAAAGAAAATGACTTACTTTTACAAGCGTGTGAGGAAAAGAGAATACAATAAAAAAGATAAAATCAAATCTTTATCACATCTAAATGCAATGATTAAGCATGATCAGCTCAATGAGAAAACAATAACTGCTGCAGAGAGAGAGAAAGACATGAAGAAAAAGAGAGACTAGATGCCAGCAGAGGGATAAATAGACATTGTAGCTGGTCCCTCTGCTTTGGATTCATGCCTCAAAGCCCCTCTTTTGTCTCGAAGCCAAACCACTTGAGGTGACCCTCATTCATGCAGTTAAAACAGGAGTGCAGCGCAGGAATGTATGAAAAACTTAAGTCCTTTGTCAAGTCTGAAAATACCAGATTTAAAATGACCTCTACTGTTCCCCTGGGGTTTGCTCTCATTAGCTGCTGCTGCTGCTGCAGCCTGTGGTAAATGTTCGCCATAGCAGGTGTGAGCCAAGACTTCTAACTGTTTAAAATAAATGTGTACTATTCTGCATAAAGTAACACTCAAGCCTTTCAGTCACTCAAGTATTAATACCCCAAAATATACAGCATATGTTCCTTCTTGCTCCCTTAAAGTGGAGTGAAATCTCTGCAAGAATGTCATTAATTTAATTTGCTACTACACTGAACTAGTTATTAATCTCAGTAGACTTGAATAGATTCTCATACAGTTGATTGCCTGTCACACGTCAGTGCTGTAATTTGTGATTTTTCATTGCCACTGGGAAAAGAAACCTTGGGCCTTCTGATTAAATACCATGCTTTGAGAACTCACCCAATATTCATATTTGTTAGATTGCTGCAAAAAAAAAAAAAAAGATGATTTTTATCACTGAATGCTCAATGAAGCATTTTGTCTTTGGGAAACCATCAAGCTCTCAGAGGTTAAAATAGCTGCCTGCTATTTTAGTGTAAAGAACATGCAGCTCTTTGGCTGCGTTCCCACTCAAGCTGGAGTCCAGATTCAGTAGAAGAGTCATTGGCTGTGCTTTTGATGCAGACAACATGTTGAGACATTGTTTATAGTGTTAAGGAATGCTGACGGAAATTGTACAATCATGGTCTCATACTGAAACTTCTCTCTCTGCCTCCTTTCTCTGCTACTTTATTCCTTTATTTTAAATTATTCTACTTGTTCATTATAATCTGTCATTGTTTTTGTCTTTTTCTCTCTCCCTCCCTCTTTAGGAATAAAAAGTATGGGGGGCATGGAAGTTATACTCTCCCCACCACCTCTTATAGCAATCCAATGATGTCCTCTGCTGTAGAACAAGAGACCAGAATAGTTTAAATCTGTGTTCGAGCTACAGTATTAGACAAGGCCAGCTAAAGTGTAATGCACTACATTTGATGTATCTGCAGTACAGCAAGGACAATGCAGAGAGATGCTGACGAGTGCAAAATACTGAGCATCTAGCAGAATAAAATTAAAAAGCCCAATCTCCTGTGCCTTTTCTTCCCTCTAAATCTGAATGCTATCCTATTCTCAGTCTCAGTGTGAGGACTGGCTCAAGGTTTCCCAATAATTATGAGTAACAAATGTATTTTTATATCTGGAGAGCAGCTTTAGTGAATGCAGAGGAACATCGATACCAGGAGGAATGAATAAAGGCTGAATCAATAAAACATCTAGTCGACTAAAATTGGAACAGGCATGCATCTGTCTTAAAAGACACATGTATCTGCATGATCTGAGCCAAAGAATATTTCACAGGCCTCAGACTCTGTGTACAGTACATCTGGCAAACATCTAATACTTTTAAGATGAAATGATTTAATCTAAAACCCCTCATCTGCGCTCTCTGCTATTGCCCAAAACCTCAGAGTTTTTAAATAGCAAATTATTCTAAATTGCTTCTCTGTTGCCATGGATACCCCCCCCCCCCCCAAAAAAACCCTCCCAACCCAATACCAATCCCGTTGTGCAATTACAGTAGAGTGCCAAGGCATGGTGAGGTATTAAAAATCTGTAAGAGGCAGAAATGAAGAGAGATAGTGAAATGTGATGTTTCTGTAACAAGAGATCACGTAGGAAACCAGGAAGATTAAATATGTAGGAGCTGTTAAAAGGCGCTGACCTGTATAATGAAAGAAACAGCATGAAGTGCAAGGCAGGGAGTGAGTGTGGGGGTGGGGGTGGGGGGGGTGGGGGGGGGGCACAGAGAAAATGGCACAGCACAGAAGCAAAAGGCAGTCTATTTCAAGGTTATTGATGCCATCTTTTTCATGACCTCATTTTTAATTCAGAGCGCTGGGCCCTGACAGCTAATCTCGGGAAACCGTTTAAATAAATATCATTAAAGCTTCCCCATAGCTGCAGTGGCAGACCTTGGCTTGGACATTTCTACATTGATTTTTCCCTGCACACTAATGAACAGCGCTCTGTGACTAAAAAACAGTAACGTTGAAAATGACAATTAGCTGAGGTTATCTCCCGTTCAATTCCAGCTATGTAACTCCATTACTACCAGTGATTACCGCCTTTTCCTGGACAGCATAAATATAATAATTATGCTGCTGACTCCATCTTTCACAATAACATCTCCTAGGAAACCATTTCATATGATTTTACCATTAGGGCTGTAAAGGGATAATGTGTATAATTTAAAATGAGAGCTGAATGCTTGTGGATATTCACAGTCTTTAACCCAAATAACACCAAGACAGCCAAGAATATCCACTTAATTAAAAGCAATTATGTCCTGAAATATTGTTACCTTTCCTCTTACTAGCTTGAGACTTTTTGTTTCCTGCTCTACTCTACTTTGGCCTGCTGAGGCAAATCAGATGAGAGAAGAGGAAAACATAAGTGTTGTTCCAGTTTTGTACACTGTACATTCTTCCCTGTGAATTATATTTCTGTAGCACATTGACTAATGATTAAAGGTGGGAAACAAAGACGCCTCTGGGGAACAAACACACACTTCAGCGAGCCCACAAACAGCCTCATTCATCATGCAGAGAGAATGGCCGTGTTTGCTGAGTTAATACAATGAAGCTAATTGCCCTCCAAGCAGCCCAAACACCAAGGCTCAGCTAAAATTATTCCCCTGAATGGAAACTTGCTCAGCTTCAGCTGATCTCTCTCTCTCTCTCTCTCTCTCTCTCTCTCTCTCTCTCTCTCTCTCTCTCTCTCCTTCACTCACACACATGCCCCATCACCCCCACCCCTCCCTCTTACACCCTCTCTCTCTGTCAGCCTGATATTCACTGCAGTGTGTGGATATTATTGCTTTGTATTGATTCAGCATTATTTTCTCTCAGCTGCTTCTCGGTGGCTGGAGAGGGAAAGGCCAGCACAGCAGCAGTCACACCTCAGCGCTTCCCACACGGTTCTGTTCAACCCGTCTGCCTTTCTACGACCATATTTACATCTTATAAACTGATGAACAATACAGCTTTTTACATCTGACTTCAAATCAACCTGAAGGCCAATACAGACCACAGAACAAGGATCAAGGACATGTTCTGACTTTTGCAATAAAATGATATGTATCATCTCTAATGCCAGGTGTTGAAAGTCATATCTATTATTAGTGTAAATACGGAACTCCACTGTGCAGCAGCTCCTCCTTTAAAGCATATCCCTGTTTGAGGTAGCGAAGAAGAACTGGGAATGCAGCGTAAACAATGAGCCCACCCTCAGCCACACATTTAGAGGCACACTGTCAGCTTGTGTACAAATACAACACACTGAACAATACACTCTCACAACTACGGTTTCACAAATTTCTTGGAAAAGCCGCTCTGGCCGTTGCTGCCTATGCTTGCAAATTCGCTTACAGCATGCAATCTTGACACAATATGAAGCTGCCCGGCTCCCTCATATGGTACTGCTGGCATATTGCTGTATTACTGACAGGTGTGTGTGTGTGTGTCTGAGCTGTGCTGATGCATGAACCTGCAGCAGCCAGAGAGATGTGGAGAGGGTCGCCGGCCTGGAGGAATGACCTGCTTCATGAGCGACTGGTTATCTCTTGTTGGGAAGATCGTATTTGGCATTTGTTTAACCTTGGGAAAGTGGGTGTATTTGTGTGTGAATGTGTGTGTGTTTGTGTGTGCGTGGGTGTGTGAGTGTGTGCAAGCAGCTCTGCATAATACCCTCGCAGCTCCCTCAGGATCATATCCATATGCTTTCTTTGGTTTGGTAATACCATCTGAGTGATTATAATATGGAGGTACAAAATGCTGCAGTATCTGACTGAATGATTAGATGAATACATTAAACTGGTGTTTTCATTATATCTTGCAGCTTTGTGTGCTTGCAATGCATATAAGGGGGAAAGGGTATTTACTGTGTATGTGTATCCATGTAGGTCAGTTAATAATTCAAAACTGTGCTGTCATTTCAAGCTTTTAAATCCTCTTTAGCTTGCTTGTACAGCAGCATGGGTGGAGTTTACAGCATAATTGGTTCCATGGTTCCATGAACTAATCAATTAATCCTAAATAACAAAAAAAAATAAATAACCAAATCTCATCTCATCATGAATTGATTTGGGTCCATGAGGAATGAATTTCTTAATTCTATTACAACAGCATGTGAGAGACAGTAAGGAGTGATTTGCAAACAATTCCACTGTTGCAAACACTAATCTTCATGTACGTGTAAGTGCACCGACTTCCTCTGAATAAGAACAATATTTGTCTTGTAGTGTCCAACATTGTGAAATCATATTTGATGCAGCTGTTAGGGAGTTTACTCACTTCAGGCGATGCAAACTGTTCCACATGTGCATGTGTAACAATAATGTGTCATATATGACCGTCGAACATGATAACTCACCTCTCATAGTGTCTCCGTGTACACGTGGCGGCACTTGTGCTGCTGGGGTTCCCACCCAATTCATCATATACATGCTTCCACTGTCTGCGCACTGTGATCTGGAGGGACGGATGAGAAGACAGAGAGTAATAAGACCAAGAGAAAAAGAAAGAGAGACACAGGATGACAATAAGATGAATGTAGAGTGAGGAAAATTGAAAAAATATGAGCGTAAGAAAGACTTAAAAAAACAAAACAAAGAGAAAAACATAAGTGGTTGACATCATTTTGAGGTCTTGGGGAGTTACTGAGTCATGATGTTCCAGTTATTGAATCCTCAACACTCAATTCTCTAACATAATAAGCTCTGTTAACATCATACAGTCAGTTGTTCCTGCTATAACCCCTTATCCCATAACAGATGACGGGCTACAATACAAAACACAAAACTCCAGGCTGCCACAGAGCTAACAAAGCCTCAACATGAAACGTGAGATAATCAGCTGCAGATATGAGGGTTTTAAAAGGATATGAGCCCCAATTATATGAGCGGTATCCTGTTTATGGCCTGGTCTGGCTGTCTCTTTGGATGACATTATACCAGCTAGCTAATGAAGAAACAGGCATGAGCAATGCACTTGATGACTTCAACATCAAACATTGACTTCACTTTGGAAACATGTCACATATGAAAACTGAGTGAATAAACGGCAGGTAGAGCTGCCAAGTTAAATGCCTCAGCCTCATACACACATATTCCTGATCCAGACTAGTTGTGTGTGAATAAAGTACATGTGCACACTTATGGGTTATATATATGCGCAAGTTACTTCATCTCCAACATGGGAAAAAATGGGCAATTTGACCAATTTCCTTCTGACCAGTGCAGAGCAGAGGAACATGTGTTTTCCACTCTGGGTTGGTGGGGGAGAAACAATGGCATCATTTTTGCTAAATGTGGCTGTGAGCAAGACTTTCTTCTTGGGAAAATAGTGACTGACCTCAAGGGGCAAAAGGAGGGCAGAAAAAGAACAGAGAAAGGAGGGAAGAAGGGAGGCAGGTAGGAAGACAACGAGAGAGGGAGATCTAATGGAGAGAAAGAAAGGAGGAGAGGATAGACATCGGTAGGAGGGAAAGAGAAAGGGGTGGAGACGAAAGCAAGGAGGGACCTCGACAAAAAAGAAAGAATATATTGCCACATATGTGAATACTTACCAACTCATATCCTCCGAGCTTCTGAGCAGCTTGAAACATAGTCCAAAGGTTGACTGTGGGAGACAGAAGACAAACAAGGCAGTCAGGAACGCTGGGAAAGGACCTGAGCTGAAACCCACGACGTCATATAAAGTCATTACACCAGAGAGAGGGGGATAAACACAGCACAGGAGGAAGTATTTAGATGCTTTAGTTAAATGAAAGCCGCAATACCAAAATGTAAAAATACCCCATCAAAAAGCCGTTCACTTAAGCATTACCAGCAGAATGTACTTAAATATAAGTGTTCATTATGCTGAATGGCCCTTTTCAGAGTTTTATCTTATATATTACATTATTGGATTAGTATTACTGATGCATCAACATGTAAACAGTCTTTAAATGATGTAGTTGGTCACAGTGAGTTAAGAGAGTTAATTTTACAAACTCTGTAAACTTGTTTTGTAGTTTAATCTAAAACAGTGCAACATATTTTATAGGCTAATTATATGTTTTGTAAGTTACATCTCAAAATGCAAATGCAATTTAGCATTGAACCAAACTCTGTAAATAGTAGCAAAGTGCATATAGATATACTGTATACAAAGATGGATGAATGAATGTACAGAATGAACAATAAACCAAAAGGATAGTGACTGTAAATTGTACAAAATAAACAAAAAACAATATACTAAATGTACAGTACAAATGATATGATATGTCAGTAGTGCAACTATGATAATATGTACAGTAATAATACATTTACTGAGTAAAAGGCACAATATTTCCTCTTCAAATGTCAAGTACAAGTATCATGGATCCTTTATACTTTACGTTTGTAAAAGTACTTAGTTACTTTCTACCACTGGAAGGAAGGAAAGGCAGTCAGGCTTATACATTGACTGCTATGTGATAAAATACAGCATATGCTTCATCCTGACAAAGAGATTTGTTAACCCTCAGCTGCAGCCTGCAGGTATGAATGAAAACCATTACAAGCATCAAACGCTTGGCAATATGCTCAAACTTCTGTTTGAACTAATGCACATTCATTTGCATTGATTTCGCTATGCAAATACCCCATGACAGGCCATATCAAAATACAAGCCTTGTGTAACATTTTCCTAAAAATAGCCATGTAATTTTTCAGAAAGGCTTCAAACGGCTGTCTGTCTTTGAAAGAAAATATTTCCCACAAACAAAGAAGCACAAGTTCATTGGAGGACTTTTTGTGCCAATGACATTTGTATTTGATTTCTGTAACATCATTGTTTAACATTTTTATATGAAGGCCTATAAATAAGAAAAGGAGGCCTCGCCTGGGGAGAAATCCATCAAAATTCAATCTGTGCGTACACAAAGCCTTGCATTTGTCAAAATGACATTTTCCTATCTCCGCATTTGACAGCATTGATTTTTTCCTTCCCTCCTCTCTGCGACCGTTGTCAATGCACGGGTGGAATAACAAAGGGAGCTGGGTAGGTTTTTCTGTTTGAACTGAGCACTCTGGCGTATTGTGCTTTCTGACTGTAGAAACAGAAAGATGGTCTATTTAACTAGCTTGTTACGTATCGACTGTAATTACCACAATAGTGCACGGGACTGGGAGGGAACAGAACAGATAAAGGAAATGAGAGAACATGCCTTTTCTTAGATGTCTTGTCATTAGCAATTTCTTTTCTTAATTCCCCTCTATTTGGCAGGGGCAATTATCACTGAGATAAGGATGACAAAACAGGAACACAATGCAGCCTCAATGACACACCGATGGCATGGCAATTAGACAACAAGGCTGAAAGAGAGAGACAAATTGGAACTGATGTTCACAATCACATGCTGATGCCCAAGAACTGATGCAACTGTTGATCTGGAATAGCCACACACATGCACACACACACACACACAGTTACTAGTTAATCTTGCAGATCAAGGAGATCCAGAATATAAAATGCAACCGCTACGATTCCAGTTTTATTCCTGCTCAGTACACTCCATCTTTCATTTCTTTCTATGCCTCTGCTGCATAGAACCTCAATGGCAGCAGCTGTAGGGTCAATATTAACCAAGTGATGAAAAATAGAAGGACAGCAACTCAAATGAATAAACTGTAGCCACAGTTTCCCTCTATACTGTCCAGCTCCTCAAATGTAACAGCCAACTATTTTCTGTCATTTCCTGTAATTCAGGTGATAGTGTGTATTCAGCGTCTATGAACGGGTTTACTGAAGTGACTTAGAGCCAATTTAGAGCCATATTTTTAGTTAATAGTCAGTCAAGGACTGTTGAATGTAGCCATCTTCAGGCATTTCATACACTAGATATAGAAAAGAAGAAAAACAGCTGAAACAATTAGTCAAAAATGATCATTACTATTTTTATAATCAATGAATCGTGTCAGTAATTTCTTAAGCAGAAATAGTGACATTCTCTGGATCCAGCCCCTAAAATGTGAAAAGATTTGCTGCTGTTCTCTGTTTTATATCATTTCACAAAATATCTTTGGGTTTTGAATTGTTGGACCTTGGATTCTGGGAAATTGTGATGATAGTTTTCACATGAATCCCTCTTTTCTGATATTTCAGAGACAAATGATTTACTGAGAAAATGATCAGTACACTGATGAAGATCCTCATTAGTTGCAGCAAACATATTCAGCCGCACCTTCTCAACAAGCTCTTAAGGTTATGATCAGTGTAAAATACAAGTGATTATTACAGACGTGGAGTTAAGAGGCTGACTGGTCTCAGATCAGCACCTCTGCACTGAGATATTTAATACACATACCCCCTGAAGTGAAATATAAATTCAACATGAGAGTGAGGCAGACAAACAAGAGGGCACTGGGTTAAACCAGAAAAATTAAAACTACTGGGTTTAAAATATGTTATGAGCCATTCGAGGTGAAGGCAGATCCGCTGCATTTTGATAGTTCATCTCGCTCTGCTGGGCTGTCAAGAGCCACAATTGCAATCTTTAAAAAACAGGTAAGACTCCACAGCCAGGAGATGAGGTGGAACATACATAAATAGTCCATGTTTGGATTCAAATACTTTTTTTTTGGAGGCGAATCAAATGGATATTTTAGTAGACCAGCCAATGAAGCATGGCTAAATCTGGTAAATCATTCAACCATCTGTTGCTTTGTTAAACTCCAGAGAACTTCATAAAAAGATTATTACTCAAATGCAACTTAAATAACACAATTTCAATTTCCATTACAGGAAACTGAGCTCTTTGATCTTTTAATGCATTTGTAGCGAGTTTAAAGGAAAATTATGAAAACAGCACCTGATTACATCTAAGGGTGTTTTGTATTAATTATGATGTGTTTTTCCTTTTTTCCCCTCCTCTTTACATGTGCTGATGTGTGCTCGCTGCCAAGGACGAAGTTTAAACAGCATGATTTCACCATTTAATGAGGGCCTTGCTTATGATGTGTCTGGTTTTGAGATTCAAAGCATGTACTGTATGTAAAACAGTTGGCGTGTGGACCTCGACTTTATTCTGAGCTCAAACTGAGAAATGCCAACCAAAAGTAAAGCATGTTGGGTATGTAACTCCCCCCTCCATCTCTCTCTACATCTTTCTCGCTCCCTCTCTCTATTTCCCTCAACCACAATGACCTATTTAAGCAACAACGTGTCGGCAGTCTAGATGACAGGATTGTCAAAATACCGCGGTGAGGTTAGCAGAGTCGAGGCGACCACAGCTTACCTTTGTGTAATAGTTTAGAGTAATGAGTTTTACTGTGCTATAAACTGTCACTGTTAAATTCAATAGACATCTCTCTCCCTCCCCTGCCTCTCATTAATTTGCTGATGCTGTGGTGTTATGTTCTGATGTGATTGCTAAATCTTTCTTGGCTCATTTTACATGTCTGCAAATGTGATTTCCTTCTTTGAATAAAGAGTGAGAAAGAAGTAAATTTGAAAACCACAGTTTGAAAAGAGAGCTCACGTTCTCATGTGTCTTGTCTCTAGATCAAAACACATTCACTTTCTCACTTTCAAGAGACCAGAGTGTGACGTTTATGATGTTTACCAGCATGTTTCTCTTCTCTGTCCCGTGTACACCGAGTGCAAACTAAGCATCTGACCTATATTAAAAATCTTTCATCTCCGGAAGACGTGTTTCCCATATGTGATGTTCTTTTAACACTGTTAGAGAACGTTCTTGGCCTTAACAGGAAACCCCTTTGACAAGTGTGAGAAGATATTCTCTCCTTATATAAAAGCCAACCAATACGTGCTTTGACAGGGAGCCTCCAGAGTCTTTTACTAACCGCTAGATGTGATTTTTCTCAACATAGACAATTATTCCTTTAGTTTATTACTACTGCAGATTTAATGTGTGTGTTTTTTTTTTTTACAGTTTCACAGCAGTGTAATTTCGAGATTTTGGGCATAAGGCCTGCAGTAGTTGGCAGACATCCCCACTTCTTCCCCTAAAGCTCCCACATTCTGGATAGTTAGGACAAAATCTGCCCTTGACTTGACTCAAAACAGCAACTGCTTTCTCAACTGATCAGGACAGTGGGGGCAGTACAGATAATGTGTGATTAGAGATGCTGATTAAAATCCACACAGGGTTTTTCCCTGTCTATTTCACTCTTGTGTATGACTTACAAGGTGCAGTTTCACTCTGTTATCCAAACTGTAATTTGAAACATATACCACTGTTTCTTATCTCTGAGCACAAGCCATCCTGGGGTTCAAATAACAAACGAGAAACGTTTTTTCTCTTTGCATGGAAAGTCTGAATAGGTGTTGGTACTTTTATGCCTGTTCCTACCGTCATCTTTTCAGATCCCTTTTCAGACTGCTAAGCTTACCCAGTGGTGTTATTAGCTAAATCTCCAAAATAAACCACGTACAAGGTTTCCACACAAACTTTACTATTAGACTGTTGATTATAAACTAGAGTTTGCTATTTTTTAAACAGTGCCAGTGAGGGAATAAGAGACTAAGTCGTCCTACTCACTCTGTTTGAAGCCAAGGAAGGGAATCCTCTCTATGGGCGTGTCTCTGTCTTTCATGTACTTGTAGAGTGCTACTAAGAAAGCCTGCTCCTCCGCTCGACTCTCCTCTGATGTTTCCTCCTCTTTCTTCTCCTCCTTCTCGTTCCTCTCCTCCTTTTCCTTGTCTTTCCCTCTCTCCTTCTCCTCAGATGAGGATTTCTTGCTGAGGCCGTTGGCCTTGTGTTTGGCTGCTGGCGTTATTTTTCCGTTGGGTACCGTTTTACAGTTGGGTTTGACCTGCAGAGAGAGGGCGTAAAGAGTCGGTGGATGTAATTTTAGATGAAAATTGAACCCTTAACAGAGTGCTATTCAAGTGATGTCAGACAGTTTGGATGAAATGTGTTTGGGTTCAAGCACAAACAAATGTTCTTACGGGTCACATCAATGGAGCAGCTCTTCTCGTCATCAAAGATTAGGGACAGATTAGTTTGACAGCAGCTTCGAGAGAGAATTGCTAATATTGATTTAACTGCTCCAAGGTCACAGGAATATCAGCTGTGGAAGGGCTTTTAGGGCAGATACGTCCTTCAGTTTGAATATTACAACCAAAGTGAAGTAGAGGCTTGATGAAAAGAAGCACTGTCAAATGCAGAATCAATGATACACAGTCTTTCAAAAATATCACTGAGAATCATTGATTCCTTTAATAAAATGCAGGACAAAAATCTGCTCAGTGCAAATAAATAAAGTAGCTTTCCCTTTTCTTCATTGAGTAACGTGATTTCAGTAGTAGTCGAGTGATTGTTCTTTGTTCACAATACTGCCTCTTGTTTTTGGAAAATGCAGTGGGGAAAACAAAGTGAAAACATCTTTTTCCACTGTGGGACCATGTTGTACCTATTTAAATGTCTGTTGTTGTGGTTGGAGGAAGAGAAAAGACATGGACAGTGCTGCTAATTAACAATGCCATCATGACTGATCTATCAATGAGTAAATCGTTCAGATGAAAACAAATGATGTCGCTTTGGAGCTCTAACGATTAGTCGATCCATCAATGGACAAAAAAATAGTTAGCAAATAGTTTGTTAAACAATTAGTCATTTAGTTCCAGCTTGTCCTTTGTGAGGATCTGTTGCTTTTCTTCACCTTGTGTGATACTAGATTTTTTATATTTGGACTGTCAGTCGCACAAAACAGGCAATTTGATAACCCCACCTTGGGCTATAGGAAACTGTAACTAACATTTTCCATCACGATTAATCAATAATGAAAATAATCCCTATTGTTTGACCTACTGTCCCACAATTACACAAACTGTTTTCATCATCATCTAAAAATCTTTACACGATCTAATAAAATTAAATGAATTTCTCAAAAGCAATAAATGTTTTTTATGTAATTTCCAAATCCCTTTCCCATATACAAGCACTACACCTGTATGTGAACTACGTCAACCCGTCATGTAACGTGGCCTTCACAGTCACATGTCCTGCATGTACTGCACCACTCTGTTGCTGTGTGTCTCACACGGACATCAGAAATTTAAATGTCACCACCTTGTTCTGTAACTGACAAGACAAATTTGGGTTTGATTACTGAACAACTGCTGCATGAAAGGAGACTTTAAGTTACTGTTTATTGTATAATACTCTTCATAATGTACTTTATTTCTCTGATAAACATTTATATGAGTTCTAGCTTTTGTGCTGGACTTCTTTTGCACAAATATTTGCATAATTCACTTATATAGTGTGATGTGTATATTATATAAAGCTTTTTTTTTACGTCACCTTTCTAATTTCTTTAATCTCCTATTTATCTATTATTTATTTATTTCGTTCAAGGAGTTCTTCCTATTATTTCTATTTTATTACCTCTCAGTCTGTCTCTGTGCTGCTGTAATGTGAATTTCCCTTTGGGAATCTTGTGTTATTTTATCTAATTTTATCTTGGCTTATCTTACCTTGGTAGTAGTTTTGCTCTCTGGGCTGCAGGGGTCTTGTGCTGCCATTGCTGTCGACCCCTGGGCTGACCCTGATGACCCTTGACCCTGAGCCTGACCCTGGGAGTCCCTCCTCTGAGAAATGGACAGTTTCTTCTTCCGAGGTCGCCCCTTCAGGTTGGGAGCTGCAGGAAAGGAAACAGTGACAATGAGTATAAGCATTTAGGTGGAAAAGCATATGCTGATGCAGCACTGTGTGATAAAATCTCTACATATATTCTCCTCTTTGCTGCCAACATTTAGTTAAGTCTAGCATTTTTATCTTAATATATTTTACTTGAAAGGAAGAAAATAAGAGATATGAAATCTTTTATGGCCAAAAATCCATTTCCCCTCTGGGAACATTGACGTTTAGCTGAAAAAAATGGAGGATATGACAGAAAAATTTACAATCAGGGAAAGGAATTTCACAGGCCTGCCTAGCCTGTAGCTAATTATTTTTATACTGGATTAGTTCATTGTACATTGTGCTGAATGGGGTTGCAGGCTGCCAAATTGTTCCAATGTGCTAGTAAACACGATCCTCAAGTTCCCTCCCTGCCTAAAAGAGAAACTACATTTAAATTCAGACAGATGTATTTTTAAGATTTCACATGAGGGCGTCGTAACATTCAAGCAGTTAGTATAATACTGTAAATGACAGATGCTGGTTAACCCACAGACCCACAAAAGGGAAGAAATTTTAAACAAACAGTCCCTGCTAAGAGAAATATTTGATACAGATGCTACAAAAAGAAACAGCTTGTATGTGTTTCTCACCACAGCAACATATATAATACAACTCAGTTTCGTCTTGTTTTTCACAGCAGGACTGCACAGTTGTCTTCTCATCAACAGCACTGGCATCATAAAGTATTACAGTATAATATAGCACCCCAGATGTACTGATCACCATGGATCTATTTTTGGTTTCTCTCTGGTTAGCCTGCTCATGTCTTAAAGCTGAACGCTTTTAATTAAAAACACATGAACCTGCCTGATAGAAGCTCTTTGTTTGAAAGGCTGGCAGATATAATTGCTCAGTTCACATTACACACACAATAAAGTATTTAAGTCCTCCAAGTCCTTTGTACACCCACGTTTATGTCAACCCGCGACAGTAATGTAACTTCTTGGCAGAGTGCCTTGCCTCCACGCAGCAACACAAACAGAGATAAGCTCAAAGCAGGGAGAGAGAGAGAGAGAGGGAGAGAGAAAGAGAGAAAGAAAAAGGGAGAAACTTCAAATAATCCAAGTTCAGTCACGTATTTCACAGCGTCAACGTTCTTTCCTTCCATCTGCAATGACAATTAAATCACATCCAAGGTTGTTCTCTGCCAAAAGGGCCCTGTGATTATTTTTGTCGGATCAAATTCCCATCAAGAAAATGTTACAATAACACCGAAGCTGAATAAAACTAAGAGGCAGTCATTAAAAAGAGTAAAATGATCACGACTCAGCAACCTATCACTTCATGTTGTTATTTTCACAACCGCTACGCTGTGGAGAAACAGCACAGGGAAAATTCCAAGGGCATTTGTTGTGCATTTGTCATCCCTTTGGCAGTAACAAAAAACAAGTTTTCAACACTGTAATCTTTACTCAGAAAGCATTCGGTGTGTTTTTCTCCTTCAATGTTTTCTCACTCTGCTGCTCACTCTGCCTCATTTATTCTGCCAATTACACATTAATGCTGAGAAATTACATAAACCCTATTATTTATTTATTTACTTATGTTTAATCTTGAAGGGACACAAGTACTAAATATTCACCGAATAGATAATGTTACATATTATAGCAGTTATAGCCAAAGCTCATTTGTAATTTTTATGCTTCAGTTAAAAAAAAAAAAAAATAAAAAATTGTAATTCACCAACACACAAAACATAAATGTACTTTGAAACTAGATAAAATCTTGAGAAAACTAACTGATGACTACTTGCCAGATAACATACAGTATACAGTGCGTTACAAAAACACATGCAATCCTACAAAACACAAACATTATGTGACAGATGACTATTGCTTATAAGTTTGACTTGTGGAAGATTTATGTTTTAACATGTGACATTGGTTTAAACAAACATTGCATAGGTCTGAGTAGGGTCACACTCTCAGTGCAGCTCTGTTTTTAGTCCAATCACTAACCCCCTGACATCCTATACTGAGTTACATAACCTGCCTGTCTGTTTACATTTTTCATCGGGTGAAATACTTCTGCGTAAGAAAAATGCTGCAATTACAGCAAAATGCTGCTGCAAAACACATGGTGACATGACAGTGAGCGAGTTTGAATTCCTTGACTTATTGATAAAGGACAACCTGAACGCAGTTAAACAACCCAAGTAGATATTATTGTAAACTGGGGTCAAATGCTGCATTTGTGTATTTTTGTAAACACGCACAAACAGGCACACAAGGTCAAGCGCAATCTTTTCTGTTCTGTGGAAGTTGCGCAGACCTTCTGATCTGCTCTTATTATTGCAGAGTTGCATAAGGGAGGAGAGTTCAGCTTTAGAATAACACAAAGAAAATCAAATACAGACAGAGTCTGTGCAGATTGATTTTCTAGAATGGAAACATACATTTATAGTCTGTAGAAAAAAAAAAAAAACAAAGCTAACAACATCACAAGATAGTGATTTTATAGCACCCTGGGCGGTGTGATATTTTTACCTCTCTGTGGGCATTAAGTGTTTGTGTCAGTGTACTAGAAAAGAAAGAGATCATTTAAGTAGACATGATACTTCCTTCAACAAGACAAAAAAGGGTACTACAGTCATATAACAAAAATGGCTGCTGACCAAGCTACCAAGTTCCCTTTTGCTTCCCACTGAGCTACTTATTTCTCACTCTGTGGTTTTCTGGTTATCTGGGTCGCTGACATGACTTGGAACCATGTCTTGAAGTGACCAGAGGACTCCAGCCTGGTTCTTCACAAATCCCAGAAATCAACTGCGCGCACACACACACACACACACACACACACACACACACACACATTTACAGGTAAGGGGTATTCCCTGGGGTGTGAATCCATCATGTCTTGTCACAGAGCACAACCCTGAGCCATGGAAGTCACGATCAGCGGCGAGATGCACAGCGTGACAACTTGATCTCCGGATGCAGCCGAACGCTCTCCGCTCTTAACAGCTTTACAACGCGGCTATGTCTAATAAGTCGTCCCCCCCTTCATATTCAATTAAATACAGCCCTAATACCTCTGTTTCATTGCCATTAAGTTGATGTCAATGATAATGAAAAACTCATTAGAGACAGCTCAGGAAGGGATCTGATGGTTCTATGCATCAACAGAGTAGAGCCACAGGGAACCACAACAAAATGGACTGATTGATTGAGAGGCTGCTGGGAACGAAGAGACATATCAAGCCGACTGGAGAATTCAACTGATGGATGCCTCAGTTGATAAGGCTAAAAAAAAAAAAAAAAAAAACCTCAGTATCTACATGTGTTCACTTAATGATTGTCTCTTTAAGGGAGGGTGATTTCAAAAATCCTCTTCAAAGTAAATGGACAAATGATTTCAATCATAATGGTATGTTAGCATGCTCATGTTAGCATTTAGCTCCACATGCTCAATAAAAGCAGAATCTCACAATGGCTCAACCCAGGCATGAAGTAGAGCCTAATTAAATCTACCTAACCACCATCTTAGTCACTTAATCAATATTTTGTTATCACATGAAAAACATCTTGTTATAACAATAAACTTTTCATGTTATAATGCCTCTCTTTCTGGCATGCAGCAATACACTTCTGGCAATAAAATGACTCATAGTTTTGTTATACTGTAGAAACCACAGGAAGGGACTGTTATTTTGCAATCATCTTAGTAATCACATTATGGAAATGTACAATGAGGCTGTTATGAATGTTGATCATTCATTTTATGGGCATTTGCAAAGGTCAAGCTAAAATAAATCACTTATAAAGTTGTTGGGAAATACTGATATGTAAAAGTTACTAATGACCAGCAGCACAACTCTAGTCAGTTAACAAATTTTGTGAATTATGCACAAATAAAATGTTAATCTCTTTACAGATGCAGCAACCGTTGTGACTCATCAGATGTGAAATAGTTTCGTCTAAAGAGTTTTCATCCCCCAGACAAACTGTGAGTGAGTGACTGAGGAAGGATCTATTATCTGCACTTTTGTGAAACAAAGCTCCCACTCATGTCTTTACTCAAACTCTCAATTCTACAGTTTAACTTCAACTTCCTTTCACCATAATGAGGTCCAAGTTCAAACACAGAGGTGCAGGAGGAGGAGGAGGACTGAGGCATGACTAGAACAAGCAGTGGTAGGTGAAAAACATGTTTTGACATATTTTGTTGTCTCACTTGGTTGCAAATTCACTAAAGGCCTGACACCCACTCAGCAATTATCAGCATAGCTCACAGCCAAAGGTAACATTCATGTTGCAATAGATGGCATTGTCTGCACAGTACAGTACGTCCCTCAGGACAGAACACAACACAACACACAGCACAATTTTGTAACAATAACAATTCACCTTTTAAGTAATTTCTCAGTTAGATTAAAGATCTTTTAAGGAAGAATGACATGCCCTAAGGGGCAGCATACTAAGATGTAACCTACAAATACAGAATAAATGGCAAAACATCCTGTTAATAAATGTTGAAACACAAACCTGATCTTTAGAGCAAATATGAAGTAACCATTTAAGTCAGTTAAACAGCACAGAGACATTGAGAAGTAGAGTTACTGTAAATTCAAGCTCTGTTATAGCTAATCAATGTGAATTCTCCAAGAGAGATCCACTCAGTCAATTTGAAGTCACTTCTGAGTGAGTTATATGGTGAGGGGGCAGAGGACTTAAAGGATTTTTAGTCAAGCATGGTGTAAAGTCATCTGTAAAACATCCTGCAAGTGCAGACCACAATGGCCACAGCTTCAGGACAATACACATCAGCACAGGTGAGAAGAAATCCTCCCCGGGGTTAATTCAGTAAATGAAACTAAACCTGCGAACACGCCCACACACAGACAAAGAAGGTCACTCAGGTCAAACATACAGGGTTACAGTGGTGCGTTGGAAATTTACAGCCAGTCATAAAACATACGGCACCATCACAGACAGTATTTGAACTCACGCACTGAGCAAAAGCATTTTCATGTATGTAAAAAAGGTAATGAAGCAATAATTCTGGTGAAAAGGGGAACTTTGTAAGATGGAAAACAGAAGCGGAGTTTTGTAACCCAAATTAGAATTAAACAGAATAAAATAGAACTGAATAGAACATGATTCATGAGATTAAAAATATGACTCATACGGAAAGATAATAGCACCTGTCAGAATGCAAGAAAATAAAAGAGAGAACTGAAGTAGATAAACCCTAACAAATAATGAATAAAACATAACAAATCATGATACAAAACACCCTCTGATACAACTCTTGAGACAGACTTTAATCTGTAGAGCAGCGGAGCATTAAATGTGTGATCAGTGAAGTGATATTACACTTTGGTGGAACATTTTAACTCCACTGGAGGCACAGGGATGTGACAAGGGAGGCTCCAAAGCAACAAGGCAACAGTACCAGAGAGAATATAAAAAAAGGCAGCGATGACTGATTCCTCTGCCAGCAGTGACAGGAGACAGTGCGTCTTCACTATACGCACATCAAAGATCTCAGAGGTTGGAGAGATTTCAAGTATTTCTGCTCAAGGACTGCATGTTTCTGACCACAGTTTTCTCGGTAGGCTCAAAAGGTTTTCTGACACAAACTATCTGTTCCAAATCAGACCGACCTCAAGAAAACAAGATGCTGGACATATACACCTCTCTTTTCATTATTTTTGCCCCCCCCAAACTGTGCACCTGCCACCTTCAATTCTGGAAATGCAACTCAACAACATATATCAGGGCAAGCAGTGGAGCCCCCTAATGCTTTTCAAGTAACTTTTGATTTTACATACTTTTTAGCTTTTACCGCCTAAGTAGATCCTTATGCAGTTCGAAAAAAAGGTAATTCTGGGAGCTAATTTCTTTGTGTACTTTCAGTGGGACTCAGCAGAGTCATGTTACCTGTTTCTCTACAATGGAGGTGGTGGCCAAGGTTATGAGAATGAGACAAAAACTTTCACCTTTCAGGCCACATAGAGACATATAT
>JBBMJY010000003.1:6386672-6480164 GCA_037833715.1 Toxotes lorentzi
ACTAATTCTTTTGTTAGATGTTTGGACACAGGCCAGTGTCATTATTGTTATTTGCTAGGTGCTCATTTTTTGTCTGGTTGAGCAACCAGCTCCAGTGTGCCGCCCCCACGTCTGAAACTGAAACTACACTCGATTTTCCATATGTAAAGTAGAGAGTATTAAGCGCTCCCTCCTCTCCATCATTTTGTTGCTGACTCTAGCCACCGTTGCATTTCACGTACTGATATCAGGCATTTTTGATGTGCTCATAATTCTCACTTTGTCACATCTGACAGCAGAGTTATTCCTCTGTTCCTGCGCTCGAGGCATGTTTCTGCGCAGAGTCATTTGAGACACACTGACAGCACAAAAAATTTTAATGAACAGTAATACTTCAAGCATCTCTATCACTGCAATCATCAAAAATTACACAATGCGCCCACAGAGTGAGACAGAGTGTGTGGGTGGACAGAGTACATTGTTTTTATTAATCATCAAAACCTCCGTAGGTTGAAAGATGATACAAGTGTTAATTAATTTTTCATAATTATACAGAGAGAGATCATCATTGATAAACTGCAAAACATTTCGCAGCAGAAAGTACGAGTAAGATTCGTATTAGGTCAACCTCAGGGGGATTTAACATCAATAACGCTGAAATATTTTCATCACTGGTGTTATTTTCTTGCCTGTTTTTGCCTGTGAATGCAACTGCAACATAAGAAGATATTTTTATGCCGCTGTGGCTGAGAGCTATTCTGAATTTAATGAGGAATGAATCTAGCTCCTTCTTGGGCATAACAATGGATACTAGTTACCATTGTAATGCCAGGCCTTCAAGGAGCTCGACGACCTGGAAAAAAACACATCCAAGTTTTGCCAGGACTTCAACAACAACTATCTTACCTTCCAATATAAAAGAGGGAGAGAAAGAGGGAGGGAAGAGGAGAGAGTAGTAACAGAATCAGAGAGAGAGAGAGAGAGAGTCAGACGGAGAGAAAAAGCAGTAAACACAACACCACCGAGCAGTGAGAGCGACAATTTAAATTTTTCTCCGGTGTTCAGAGCCAGTGAACAGTGGTGTGTTTGGAGAGAGCACCTGTATCAGGAACTCTTGTCCTGTCTACTGACACACACAAAATCACTGTAATACAAGGCTATTAGAGCATGCGTCTCAGTAAAAGGCAGGGATTAGTCCAGCTTGTTACTAAAAGAGCTCTAACAACAGTCCCCTGAGGTGCAGCCGACTCATTCACAGGTCCTCAACAGCTTCTGGTAAACAGGCCGTTCTTTTAAACCACACAACACCTTGATTTTCTCTGCTTCAACCTCTCTTTCAAAGAGCAAGTTAACCCAGATAAACAATAAAATCCCATATTGGTCTTTTTTGTTTATTTTCATATCTCTAAACCTAATTTGTTCAGGATTTAAGATATTTGTATCTGAGATTTTTCTGTCCCAGTACAGTGGAGATAAAATGAGTTTTGCTGCTCACAGCATTGGAAAATTAACTGCTCTAACTGTTTGGGGGTTTTTTTTTGTTTGTTGGTTTGTTTGTTTTTTTGAGAGTCAGCAGGACAAGTTTAAAACACAACACTGACATATTATCACCTAATAAAATTGTTATGGGGAAGCTCTTACCAAACAACAGTTTCCTATTTACACATCCAGCAGACATGGAGCAACAGCAACATTCGTTTGGAGTCCTGTTTGTTGTAGTGTAAGTCAAATATTCACTTTCCTGCTAGCTCTGTTTTGGTCTCCACTAACTCCTGAAGGAAATATATGGCACTTTAGCGGCTAAAAGGTCCACTTTGCAAGTCTGTTGTTTGGTGCTGGACACAGTGTTTTCAAACCTTTTCTGCTGAAAACAGCTGCCTGCTGCATCTGGAAATGAGTCTGATGAGAGAAGTGAGACTGAAACAAATCAGTAAAGTTCTGGGTCATAAAAACCAAAACAATGCACTGAAAGACGCTAAAGCGTTAAGGGGAAACTGGAGAGCCAGGTGATGATCACTTTAATACTATAATGCAAATAGTCATTTGACTATAAAGCCAGTTTTTATTGGACCTACTTCTTAACTAAAGAAATTATCCCCCTAGTGGTCTGTGGATTATCCAGTGTAACAAGAAAACTGTCCTCTAGGGGGACATTTCACTGATTGATTTTTTCAATGGTTTGGTTTGGTTGGACCTATCCTTTATCCAAACCCCTCCTCTCTCTATTGGATACTCATGCATGTGTTCTGTATGAATGTATAAACATACTAACACTGCAAAGACAGGAATCCATATAATATTTTCTGGTCTGGGGAGATTCTCACCGGATCTTCTCTCCTTGTTGCAACAGCTCTAACACCCTGTACCACTCTATTTCCCAAACCCATCATTTCCTATACAAATATTGCATTATATCGGCTACAGTCTGTTTTTATTTTCGTCAAACACGATTCCCCTTAGCTGGCTGACTGACAGCTGTGTGTGCATGCATCATTATCTCCTTCACAGAGCCTGTCTGTTGCCGTAGCCTGTGGCAGACCTCAATCACATAGTATTAGAAATGACTTCAGTTTCCATGGAGTGCTGCACTTTTGCCTGCTGCAGGTGCGCCGCACATTATCTGAACCAATGGGGATATAGGTGAATTAGTTGTCCTGCCCATCTGGAACTACAGACATGTAAAATCAGGTACTTGGGGCTAATAAGTTCATTTGATTTAGCTCGCGGAAGCCAAGGCTTAATGAGCGAGAGAGTGTTGCTGATAATGATCCTGTTCCTGGAAGCAGAGGTCATTGAGGCCAATATGCTGCTTGGATAAATGAAAATAGAGAAATAAAATAATATAACTAAACAAAATGGATGTAAATGTACTCCAAAGCATCCTGAACATTCTGAAAAGCAGCTCAAACCTGGATGTTTTCATAATTAAGAAAAACAGGAGTCATGATCTCCTTTCCAATTATGTTGCGTTTGCAGAAGAATACTAATTCACTTCCATCTACAACTGGAGTCTTGTTGAGGTTTAAAATGCTGGTCAGGTCTGAAGTCTGAGGTTTTAGCATACAGTCGGGTAATAAGATCCAGAATAGAGGGTCTGTGCTAATGCCGTGAAAGGTGCGCAGTAGATAAATCATGTTTATAGATTGATGTCCTCCTCTATGGCCTCTGTGAATATAACAAGATTGCTTCCAATTGCATCTAAATATGAGCTTTATGCATGCAAGCCCACTGCATAATAAAATACTGTGAGCACGGATATGGAATAAATAGTCTCGCTTGCCATTTTAAACTACAGCCCACCACACCAGCTATTATCTGGTGTTTATATTCTAATATGTGAATATACTGTAAAAATGCTGCTTCTTTGTGTTAATCCTGACAATTTGTAAAATTTAAATCCCACAGTACTGGAAGGAATACATCAATTCTAAGTGAAATCAATTCGGCCCCCCCTCCCACCTCCACCTCTTTTTGACTTTCTCCCACTTTTCTGCTTCTCCTATCTATTTCTCTTTCCCTGCTATAATAACTGTGTGTGCAGCAGTAAATGTAATTACAAAGGGGTGTGTTGGGGTGGGGGGGGGCTGTGTGTGCATCGGGGGGAATGATTGCTATGCATGCACAACAAAACGAAACATTAAAAAGCTATTATCAGAAAAGGGAACATTTTGGCAGATATATGGCGGAGGGCAGCTCCCGCCATATGTTTGTGGAGACGGGGACAACAAGTCAGGTAGTAATTATCAATCATCATCAGGAGAACCTGTCAAAATGCTAGGACGGGCACGCTCTGACTAGCGTTGCCATGGAGACAAGCCCACATCCCAGCAAGCGTGTGTTTACCAGGACATTAAAAATACTCTCCCATATTTTTATCTCACACTTATAAAATCGTGTAAATCGTTCTTTTAGCTTCTTGAAGCCATGAGCACAGCTGAAATGTGTGTGTCTGTGAGTGTGTGTGTGTGTGTTAAGGGGTTCCTGCCAAGTCATACTAGGGAAAGAGATTTTTCAGGGATAGAATTGAGGATAATGTTGGTTGAGGTTATGGTTTTGGTTTTACAACGATTTCCTTGCCTTCAGGATCAGGCATGTTAGGGGTTACAATTAGCAGATGAATATGTAAATGGAATATTCTCACCATAGTGATATTAAGACAAATGTGTCTGTGTGTGTATGTGCACATACATAATGCATTTCCCAGTAATGAACTCATTTCTGTGACCATACTGTTGCTGTACAGAGACTCTCCATTCAGACTGTCATTGTTAATATTCCTCTGCAGAGAAAAGAGGACATTCTCCCAAACCGTCATGACTTTGTCAGTTTCAATTTTACACATACCTTTTTCCTTTTTTTTTTTTGCATAGCCCAATACACTTTCCCTTTTAGATACACCAGATGCCTTTAAATTCAAATTTCAGTTCCTGCCATACAGGCTATTCAAACTACTAGCATTTCCAAATAGTGTACAGTAGGTGTGACTTTTCACAGAATCACACATGAGGAACGTTTCTGAAAGCTTTCCAAATGTTTGTCTGAACGACAATGTTGCTCTCAGATGACAATCAATTTCTGTGTACTCACAATCCTTCACCTCTCCGGGAATGATGATTATTTTCACTTAAAACAACCTCTAAAAAATTAAATACATAAGCAAGTGAACATGAAGGCAATTTAGGGAGAGACTGTGTGCAGTGTGAATTTTCCTGCTTTATTGTGGCAGTCATTTGGAAAAAAAAAGGTAGTGTTCTTAATTCATTATTTGTGCGCCGTTGTGCATGCTCCCCCTGGGGAGAAGCAACATTACTCTTTCATCAGATCAAATGAAGCGAAGCCGTGCCGTTCCAGGAAGAGCCAATTAAACTGTTCAAAGAAGTTTATTATTGCGACGGATTATGAAATCATTCTCATCGGATTCATTGGGGTGTGTGTTTCGGCAGGGGTGTGAATGTGTGTACTTTACCACTACGCAAACTCATAAATGCTGTCGACTCAAGCTTTCCATTTACAAAGTAAATAGGAAATTATGGCACGCAGTCACAGTGTTACATGTTTCACAAGAGAAATTTAACAAACTTAATTTATAGTCAAAATACGCTGTCATTATATGCAGAAAATCATTCCTTTGAATTTCAGTTTTCTTCCCTCGCTCCTTCCTCCATTCGTTCTCTTTCTTTGTTCTGTCCACCTCATGTGATCGCCTCATGATGGTAGTGTCGCCTGTTAAGTACTTATTAACACACATCACATTCGAGACATGGCTGGGTTTAATCTTAACCCAGATCCACTGACTGACACACACACTGAGGAATGCAATGACCTCTGACCCTGGAGAGCTTAATAATTTCACCCAGTATTTAGCTCAAGACACACACAGTGTATTTTTACAATAAGGAAAATCTCTTTGTTGATGATTCAAGCCCAACAAAACACAATATTTTTATTTTTCTGTAATAAGCTGTAATAAATCACAGCAGTCAAGACAAAAATAAAACAAATACACTACAACACAATAAAGGCTGTGAATATCTGACAAGTGAACATGTCAGTTCAGCTTTTGCCTGTGCCCAACTGTTGGCAAGTGGCTTTTAATGGCTATTGTTCCAGGAGAGGAAATTAAAAAATAAATCCCATTTTCCAAAGAAATGTTAAGAGCACGCAGAGGGACTGTCCCAAATACACACCCTGTTGTTCCAAGAGTGCCAAATGTAAAACAGAGTCGAAGTTATATAATGTGGAGGATTTGCTAAAAACGGGATAACCTTCAAACACTTCCACATCATTGATACTGACAGACTGCAGCAACAACTCAGTAGGACCGGGGCTTTAAAAAATACAGTATTTCAATTTGGCTTTTGGAAAGAGAGAAAGAGAAAAAGAGAGAGGGATAGATAGAGAGAGGGAATGGGGGAGAGAGAGGGAGGGAGAGATGAAAGGGAGCAGTGGATAAGCTTCAAGGCTTATCCTATTCATTACTGGAGGAGAAAAAAAAATCACAGCATCGTCCTATAAATAAATGAATGCCAGGATAAACACGAAGCCCATACATCAATAAAACATATGTATTCTAATAGATCACGCTCTAGTTACACTTGATGGGATTGAGTTGGCCAATGAGCCCAATCATAGGGACTTTATCATTCTGAAAAGCTACACAGCATTAAGCCATGGTGATTATAAATAATCATCATTCCCATAACAAAATAGGCCAATGGATACTTTTATCTCTCTGTTCATTTTATTCTCGTCTATATGCTAATTTATTGTATTTTAGGGATTTAAGGAGTTCATTCCAAAAAAATCTACAAATAATTAAAAAAAAAAAACACAAAAAGCTTCTTCCTATTCTTTTATATTTTATGGGTAAGTTACGCTTGTAAACAAATGTCTAAATCAGTTTCAGCAGTGACACCGTTTACGTAGGCTCCCTGTTTTCCAGAAATGTCAGCGTCATTTTGGGAAAAAACGTGGAAACATCAATCAAAGTCATCACATACAGTATAATCCTCCCTTTGCTACTGTCATCTATCAGCGGTGTAACAATGATTTGTGACGTCACTTAAGCTACAAAAGCTCTTTTCAGAAACAACAGTCGACAGCGAGCCTCAACCTGCAGACATGAGAAAGATGCCTGACATTTAACGCAACATCTCAGCTACAAGGCTGCATTCATGAGCTGTTTCTACACCAGCCTCACTGGCAGAGACAGACTTTGTAAACAGCATCTACAGTTACACTGATGAGTCAGACGTGCTCACTCCAGGTTTCAACATGCTGTTCTATCATTTTTATTAGGGACATTCAGGAGTTGTATCACAACTCACATCTGGGATTTTGTGGAAATATTACTCACTTACAGATACAGACGTACTGCATTTTATAATGGTGTAAATATAATCTTGCTTGTTTTAAAACTCGCTCACCAAAAGTGGTTCTTCCACATCTGAATGTGTTAATGGAATAATCATCTAAGCCATTATGAACGAGGTTGACCCAGACCAGTCAGCTGAAGTGTAAAGTAATTAACGACAAGCTCTGCAGTTTATCAGAGGTTTAAATTACGCAACTGCTTTGAAAAGAAAAACTTTTATCTCCAAGCCTGATAATGACCATTCAAATTATTTGTAACTATCAAGCCACACCTTAGGAGGACAAGTTTAGGACATGCAGAAGATATAAATGTATAAATGTACCTTATATACTTCATATCTATCATTTACACTTCAGCGCCTTTATTATTTTTGTCAGCGTTAACATCCTGTAGTACCGTCGCAAGCAGGTGCCATAAAACTGTCTCTGGTGGTGTGTTCAAGGACACTCCAACATCCAAAGTCTGAAAGTCTACTGACTAAAGCAAAACACACCCAAAAAAGAAAAAAAAAAACAAACAACAAAAAAAAGAAAACACTACATTTATGAGCCACAATGTGTTGACAGAAAACCTTATATCAAACAGAATAATGTGAATTTGTTTGTTACTTTCATTTAAAGTAGTTCAAGTTTGGCAGACGACTCATGGAGGGTATCTGTAAAGGCTGCAACAGGAGAGATTTCAAAACAGTCACTGCTTGCAGCTGCAATAACATGATGATAGTGTGTGACGTAAATAGATGACCAACTATTTCACCGTGTTGGATCATCTATATAAAGCATTTTCATACTGTAGTGACATGGAACTAACAATGGCAGACTTAAAGGTAGGGAAATCTCTAAATCAACAAACATTTGGTTATTTTTGTTTAATATCAACCTAGAAAATGAACTTTTATGATGCTTATGTCCTTCTTTCCACCAAATTAATAGTCACCTAACAAAAGAAAAAATTTTAAAAAAATTAAATGCTTTGTAAATAATTTTCCAATTTACTTAACACACTACCTGAAATCACATTTTGTTTTTATTGATGCAGACCTCATACTTTCTAGGAGATAAATTATTTAAATGGATCTTCACTAAAAAGACCACTGTCTTATCTATTGTACATTTCATCTCATTCAATTTTTCATTGATGTTCTAGCCTTTTTAAGAGACCACTGACCAAATAAAAATATGTAGTCTAAAGGAATGACTGCTGTATTCCTCCAGGCACATCCTCCACCCATCAGTAGGTCAGGGGTAGCCTGTATGTAGCCTGAGAGGCGAGACCCAGGGCAAAGAAAGTTAGCAAATTACTCTCTACTGCTCTCAAGCCTATTGCTGTGAGCACATGGTAATAATTGAAGGCGAGTAAGTTGAGCATATCAACATTTTTATCAACTACTCCCTTATCTCATCTGGATTTACAGAGCTGGACTGTCAGAGGGCAGTGTTTAGAGAGATTTTATTCCTCTAAGCTATATGTGATTTGCATTAAATACAACATATAAATCCACCGGATCCTTCAACTGATGATCCTTCAACTTAAGTAAGATAATACCTGGGTGTTATTTCTTCCTCTACTAGTCATTTATCCTTAATCAGCACTGTTTCTTAGAGAAACCTTTGCACTGTAATAACCTGACCTCTGAAAAGCTTCTCACCTAAAACCAAATGGTTATTTATCTCTCTGCGCTGTTTGCTAAAAATTTACAAGCGCCAATGCAAAGCAATATGTGTAGAGCTGGTGTGCTGCTGATGACATAATTGGGATATTCAGGAAGACTGTGCCTTATTCAGCCCAGAAGTCCTGCTAATGCTGATGATGCCAGAGCAAGAAAGTGTTTTTAGTTAAAATAGCACATAAATTCTGCCTGTGCATAACAGGTAGAGTAATAAATAAGACATCCTGCTCACAGTGTGTTAAGGCCAGTCTTACAGCATGGCATGTTAAGTTATATGGTGTGTGTAAAAGCCTACAGTGTAAAAATATGTATCTTTCATTTCTTGTAAGAGCATTATTTTAAATATATGTAAAGACATGACAGAGTCCTATGTAAGTGGCTTTTCACCAGATGATCAGTGCATTATTTTATACAGTCCGTGTCCTGATTATGAAATCTGACTATGCAGCTACAACATGTGCTCTTTTCTCCTCCAAATTCCTGCTCTATGGCCTCTGTATACTATGACATATGGACAATGAAAAATTCATGGGCCGGTGGTTAACACAAATCTGCAGAGGAGACAGGAAAACATGAGCTTAGCAAGCAATTTGCCTGTTACATTAACAGACGGGGCTGTCATGGGATGATATTGGCGTATGCATATTTCATCTAATCTGATTTCATGTTTAAAGAGCGAGCAAGAAAGTGGTTCAAGTTGTGGAAACAATGACATCATACTGTATGTTCGTCTGGTGACCCAACCCAATCAAGCAGGCAGGACTGAATGTTTTTAAAGATATTATCTCAAAGTACACGGATAAGATCTTAACATGTTTTCTGCTTTTTAGATCTCTCTTCCCTTCATCTCTTCTTCTCTTAGTACAGTTTATTCCTCAGTATCAGTTTAAGTGACAAGACGAGTGACCAAACAGAGAATCTTTTTTTTAATTTTTCGGTCAAACACACATGCAGCTAACTCAGACAAGCAGAAACACCCTCATAAAAACACCCAAAGCGCGACCAAATACAGCCACAGATGTATAAGCCTATCCCACACGCACAACTGTACAAAAATAGACTAAAATTCTGTTGATGATCAGTGCATCTGGACAATGTTAATATATTGAAGCAATAAATTGTTTGTTATACTCATCCCACCCTGGAGGATTACAAAAAAGGATTCCAAAGGATTGTGCTGAAAATGTTTCTTTTTAATAAAAATCAAACCAGCACTGAGAGAGAGATATTTCAAACAAAACACACTGAGCTGAGCATGAAATATATGGTTTCTGTGCCAAGGAACGAGACCTGGGGAATATAGGACAAATGAAAAAGCGAAAGAGGAGGGGAGGATGGAGGGTGGGGGGGGGGGCAGCTCTTCTCAACTGCTCTGCCTCAAACATGATTGCCTCACTAACTTTCAAAATACTGTTGATTTAAGCAATGTGCACACAAGGGGTGTTAGGTTTCTGAAGGGGTGGAGGAAGGGAGGGGGAGAGGAAGGTCAGCAGTTTGGGAGCACAACTTCAGAATCAGAGAAATTGGAAAAAATGTTGGTCATAATATTTTCCTTAAAAGACGCCCAAATGAGTAGCTCTGCTCAGAGCATAGCTCTGTAGCTACGTGACACACATGTTGTTTAAATATATCATATACGGCACCTCTGTGTCGAGCTTACAAATGTTTATGTTGGTGCTTTGTAGCACATGCAGTGTCCCCGCCATATGAATATGAGTAACACTCAACAGAACTATGACAGCTAATAACAAAACCTTAAACCTTGTCATCTGTCATTCAGCGCTGCAGAGGCCTGGCCCACTCAAACTATTTCTGGCGTTTTCTTACAGTAGAGGAGCCTCAGTAATGCCAATATTATTATAGTTGAGTATGTAACACGTTCTGTATTCTAAGGTTTATATAAGAGCTTGTTTTTCATTCAACACACTGCTGTACACGAAATAACTAAAGAACACTTGTACCAGTGAGGTCTACCGCACAACCTTTATTTCCTTTTCTGCAATTGTGCTGTGGTAATATAACATTCCTCCTGGCAAGAAATTAAATTGGGGACACAAAGTAGCACAGGCATAATCAATCCACGCTGGCAGAGAATGCATGATAATTATAAACAAAAACGGTGTCATTCCCCATGAGGAAAGGAGCTGCAGGGGTGACAGGCGATGCTGAACATGAATATGGATCAAAGGACTAAAGATGTGGTAACTGACGCAACTGCAGTGGCTCAAAAGCAGAGATGCCAGTGGTAACGTGGCTGAAAAAAAAACCCCCCATGAATATAGATCGAGTTAGATAAAGCACGGTCTCCGACAACAGTCACTGTCATTCCAGGAAGGACCTTAAATCGCTGAGTAAAGTCAGAGCAAATGTTGAGGATATTAAGGTTGTTATGTAAACAGGAGCAGCCAGAGCATGCTTTTGTTTCATTACTCACGTCCAAAAATATAAATAAATCAGAATGAGGTTTATTTGTATTTCTGCACATGCTCAAAAAAAACAAAAGATGCTGGTTATACAATAAATCTGTACATGATTATGATGTATATGCATCTACTGTTGTGTAGAATCCATAGCCAGGTTACCGAGAATAGACTGGATTCACCACCTGGCTTTCATCTGATGGCTACATTTCACACAATACTGTACCAACAGGCTTGCTGAAACTCTGCAATAGCACTTTTTTTTTTTTTTTTTGCCTGAGCCCTCTCGTCTTCTCTACCCCCTGAGGTAGCTTGACACACTTTCATGAATTAGCCTAGACAAGACGGACGGCTATTAGAGCTGCCACAGCAGATTTGGCTGAATCCAAAAGGTCAGAATTAGCATTGAGGGAAGCACAGAAGAAAGTACTAAAATTGTTCCCCAGATCAAATTTAAACTTTTTAATATTTCACAGCTGCCCAGTATTACTTCTTACATGTCCACAGTGCTGGTATTTATCCTAATAAAGGTGGATTTAATATGGCGTTTATAGCTGCTTTTTCATATGGAGCCTGTAAACGGCAGGAGAACTTTACTCAGCAGTGTGTATGCTTCTACGTGCATATGTGCAAACATTCGTCTACGTGTTTGTGCCCAACAGTGAGACGCCCCTGAGGCCTTAGTTCGCTTGGCAGAATGACGGAAATTACTTAGCTCTGCTGTTTTGAAACAAATCACACAACAAGTCTCCTAGCAGAAATAAAAACCTGCTTCAAACCTAGTAAACCTTCATGTGAATAACATTAGAAATCTGGTTGCCTTAGTCAAAAAAAATAAAAAAAACATAGCACTCCCTTAGGCTCTGAAAATAAACCTTTAGCTTAAATGTGGCTCACAGAGGAATGGCATTACTGAGCCAAGTGAATGAGCAACAGCAGCCACAGGATGTTAGCGTTACTATTCATAAGTTATTTTCCTATGCCTAAAACCATTTTCCCTTCTGGTCTCACCTCTGCTACTCTCTTAAAATGCAATTACCTACTGGTAAATTTACAGGAAAAGAAAAACAATCACTTCTGACCAGAGGAGCCGTTACTGTGAATGTCAAATTGATGCGGCACAAGAGCCCACTGAGCTCCACTGTGCTACCGAACAGAGGAAATATAAAGACAGATGAATCACATTATTCCTTTGTCTTAGCCCAGCTCGGGGTTAATAAAATGTGTGGATTCATGAGCGGCAGGGAAAGCACAGTGAATGGCAAATAGACATGTTCAAGCACTTCAAAATTCCTCACTGGAACCACAGAATGTTTTTCATAGGTGTGACTGGTGAGGGTGTTTGAATGGCGGTCACTTGTGTTCGTAAACAGGAAGACCCCTCCAGAGACAAATGAACTGAGTCTAAATGGAAAACATATTGAAAGCTTATTGAAAAGCAAATCATGGTCAATTGTATTGTATTGAATTTCTATTTCTGTCTCAATTAACTAAACTAAAACAACATTGATCAAAAGCATGCTCAGTTTACATGGCTTTAATGCACTTGGGCAATGAAAGGTCAAAATGGACAAACAGAAGAGTAATAACAAACAAAGGAGTGACGGCGGAAACGAGACCACAGCACACAAACTAATGATCTGTACACAAGAGCAGCTGTATTTGGCTTTGGTACCCGATACAGTAGATCCCTTTTCTTTTCCATTTGATGGTCTCCATTTTGAGGCAGCTCTTACACAAATTACAATTTTAAATGGACTCAAGTAGATTTTCTGGAATTTCACAGACAAGAAGTCAAAACACTGTCCATTTTCCAGTAAAAGCAGACTTGACCTAGAGAAAATCCTGCGACGGGATCACACCAGTCACAACGCCTTTCAACGTGTTGACATTCCAACCCATGCGTACTGTACACATAGGTCAGACCACACCTGTCTTCAAACTCTGCCTTTGTTTTGATCTCAGCCAATCACCTGTAAAGTCTGGTGACTGCATCTTGTCATGATGCAGTTTTGATAACAGTTATGATGTTATCAACATGCTGACGCTAAGCAAAATCTGTCCATTGACAAACTGACATATAAACACCTGCCAAAATGCTCCAAACAGCCTCTGTGGTGCTTCCCACCAGCCACATACTGATAACAAATGGTCAGAGTAACCAAAATGATATAACTGAAAGTTTGCGATGAGCTGTACTGTGAGAATGTGTTTTAAGTGTGTGCTTACATTCAGAGCTCAGGATATGAGGATGTTTCATGGGGCCAAGTGCAACACTCCAAATGCCATAAACTGCCACTGTAATGGCTGTTGGCATTTCAGATGAGCTAATATCATAACTTACATAAAGGCGACAATCAAATCTCCAGCTGCCACACTCACCAAACTCATCGCAGATGCTCTCATTCTGCAGCAGGGCGGGGTGTTCGAAGGTGTCCCGGCAGTACAGGATCCTCGTGCTCCCACCCAACGCAGCGATGCCGCCCAGCGCCAGCACCGTGTGGTCTATGAACATAGAGGACGGCTGCTCTCTGAGCCGCGCCAAAACTGAGCGGTAACGGCAATATTGGGGGTAACTGAGGACCAAAACCTTCCGCCCATCCTCCTCCTGGCCTGAAAAACACAAGAAAATACAGACACACAGTTAGAAGGTCTACAGAGATTATACATAGTTTAATTCAACATTCAATAGGGAACACTTTAAAGGGAAATAGGGAACGTTTTGTTTCTCAAGTGCTCCTATAAGATTTGTAGAGAACGGCAGCACTTAATTTTACAGGACACATTCACTCGTCCATTTCTCCTCAGATTTTATTACTTTATTCTCTCTCATAGATCATTCTTTGGCTTCTATTACATTCTGGCTCATCTATTGCCAGCGTACTGGGAATATGATCCTTTTACTCCTTACCATTGGCCTTAATGAGATCTTAAACTTTAAGTTTGTTCCTTCTGTAACTTTTGGTAAGTAACAGATAAAAGGTAAATGTGAGGTTGAAAAAAAACTTTTTATGGACATATTGCCAAAACACTTTATTTTCAAATGATTCCTGGAGAGCAAAACATCTTTGTTATGTGTTAATTTGCCCACTACCAAACAATAGCTTGAAAAAACACATATTCATCTCCCTTGCAACTTGATATCCCAACACAATGATCTCTGTGTGTTTGAGGAAATGCATCATATTAAGGAAGCAACATGCTCTGAAGCTGTTTCACCATGACCTCTAATAGTTTTCATAAGAAGTCTCACACCCTTTCCTTGTAGTACTACATTTCGCCAAACTCATAGAACACCTTCTCGCGTGTGCTGCACAAATACGTAATGTGGCTGGGCAGCATGCTTGAAATGCATGACGTGCACCGCTGTTTGGATGACAAGAGAAATGTCGAGAGCAACTCTAGATGTCTGCTATTTTGTTTGACAGGGTTTTTTTTTTTTTTTTAACAAGCAAGTTTAGCTGTATGTAGGTACAACGGTGCTTTGAGTTAAACGTTAAGCATTAGTTCTGAGAAATGGGCTTAATGTTTGATGGGAGTGTTTTAGGAGGAGTTTTGCCAGTATATAGTCATAAACCAAAGTGTTGTATAAATAGAAATTTTGACTTCTGCTGATTGTGTTCCAGTGGATAACCAAAGTTTTAACAGTTCATCCTGAGTGGAACAGGAACATCTGTATTAAATTTCATCGCAATCCATCAAATAGCTCTTAAGAAAATTTAGTCAGGGCCAAGCAGACACCTGTCACCCCTGGGTAATAAAAATACCATAAAGTCAGTGTTGAATAGTTACAACAGAAAATATGTTATTATTATGGCAACTAAAAACAGTAACATAAAGTCATACAGATACAATGCTAAGTGTTAGAGAAACATCACAAGTCACTACAGGAACGTTCAGGTTACTGTGGAGCCACTAAATCCTGTCAGATATGTATACAGGACTTTTTTGTATTTATTAATAATACCTGCTGGTGACATTTCAATAATTTGCATAATACCTGCCTCTAACATGCAAACTTAATAATCTTTTTATTAAATGTGACCTCTTTATTTTGATATCATCTTCCTTATGTGGATTTTATGCAAATAATAGGGAGTTAGCTGTTCAGGCTAAAGGTTACTGCAGGTTACAGTTTTTATGTACACCTGACACACCTGCACACCACAGAACGCATATCCTGCCACCCACATAACAGAAATATAATGATCTATAACTAATTACATATTCGATTATTACTTTTTATGAAGCGCGATGGAATTGGTAAAACAAGACACTTAAAGAAAGAAATATTTTCAAATTTTTAGCCAATTTAAAGATGCAGAAAATACTGTTTTCATAATCGATTAGTCTTTTCAGTTATTTTCTCAATTAACTGATTGTTTAGCCCAAAAAATGTCAGAAAATACAAAAACAAATTCCGCAAGCATAATTTCCAAAAGAAATGTTAGTAGAAATTTTCAAATACCTTGTTTTGTCTGACCAATAGTCCAAAAAGTTTCAGTTTAATATCAGAAATAAGTCGTTATGCAAACAGAAGTCTAAGAAAACCAGAAAATCCACTGATTTTGTGGCATTTTTGCTTAGAAGGGACCTGTATGATTAAGTAATTATAAAAATAACCACAAATTCACTTTCTGTTGATCAACTAATTGATTAATTGACTAACTGTTTAAGTTATAATGAAAGAATGTACAGTATGGTTAACTATAGTGTCTCTGAACCAAAGCTCCCATTGGTATTAACCTAAGAATAACATGTTTCCAATCTTGTGATTATACGATAAGGAAATGACACAACCCCAGCAGAGTTAGTAAAACACAGGACACAGAGCTGCACAGGGACTTGAAATTGGCCAAATCACAACACACAGACAAACTATGCGTGTGCATTGCCCCTTAAAGCTTCAGTCAACGCCACATTTTGTAGACTTGCTTGTTCTCAAAGACTGTTGTTTGAAAGAAGAGTGCAAATATTTTTCTAGCTTACAAAGCCAACTACACGGTTCAACAACTGATGAAGCAGAGTCAGGCAGTTTGAAACATGATTTTTATATGAATTATTCACTGTCCTGTCCGCTTTTACAAAGCCCCTGGACGTGACATTCATGGGAATTTCTGCCGGTAAGTTAATATTTCAGGGGTGGCTAACTACCGAGCATTTCACCTTGCAGTACAGTCAGTTTTAACAGATCTACTTAAAAAAATGCACTTTTTCCTCTGTGATTTTGTTCTATCAAGCTGGAGGCTGATAAAAATCACTGAAATGTGCAGCAGAAACGGGGCAGGAAGGACAGCATTCATAACATATTTACAGCAGCTGCATTCCCGACAATCAGGGTAATTAGTTCCACTGTACTCCAATATGACGACCACTTCAAAAGAAATTATTAAAGCCATTCAACCAGCGCGTGCACATACACACACACACAAACACACATGCAGCATTTGCGGAGGTAGGTGCGCCAAAGCCCATGGGCATATAAACATACATATTTTCGCATACATGCACATGCATATCACATTGCAGACACACACATTCATCAAAGATTGCGGCAGTTGTCGTATGCAATTACAGCTCAGAGGTAGGGCAGGCTTTGTTTCCAAATGTCAGGGATTTTATTGTAAGCGGTCACTGTCAGACCTGCACTTTCTCCCGAGGACCCTCACAGCATTTCACTTGATTAGATTCAATTTGGAGAGAGAGCCGCTGGGCATTAATAACGGTACAAAGGCGTTGTAAAGTATGCATGTCAGGGTGTGTGTGTGTGTGTGTTCGTGCGTGTAATGTACATTGAGTGTATGTACACTTTAAAAATTCCTTTTGTTCTTGCAACCCAACCTTTCAGAATAAAGGATGTCCTTATCTTTATGTAAGCTTTCTAATTGGTTTGGGTTGTGGCTGCATCACTGGAGAGCTGGAAGACACAGTGAAAACATTATGCAATTTGTTTCTCTCTCTCTCCCTCTCTCCCTGGATCTCTTTTCTATTTGTCCTTCTGTCTGTCCTCTCCTGGTGGTAGTATAGCATGTTGATCAAACAGCTGTGGCGCGGCAGATTATTTTCAGAACACGCTGTAGAGCTCCTGACCTCATAAACAACAATAGTGTCAGGGTCATTACTGCTCTACAGGACAGCTAACGTTACAACCGCTCAGTCAGGGCAGAACTCAATAAATTCTGTTATAGTACTACAAACAGTAAACTGATAAAGTATGCTAACAAGTAAAAAGATATGTTTATTACTTTACTTTATTTCATTTCATCTGCTCTAACTATGACAAGTACACTGAAGATAAGGTGCTTTAAGATAAAGTTAGAGTGATCACATTACACATTAACTTCAGTTCACTTGTCATGGTTAGTAACACTAGTTGTATAATGTTTTCTGTTGCTCTGGGGGAGATTTCCAGAGTCTAAAAAAAAAAACCCTGTACAATACAAATTTATACCAGAAAGCATGTGTGGGGGGGCATGGATAATAAAAGACACAGGGGTTTATGAGCCAAGAGAGCCCTGTTGAAAGACGCTATCGAGTTGCTTTATGTAGGATCCAGTGTTTTTGGAGCTTGACTCATCCTAGGGATTAAAAGTCAGAATACTTTGGCCTCTGTTGCTTCAATTTTGTCCACTCTCTCTTTTTTTTCAATCCATCTCTTGTTGAGTCCCCCAGATTTGTATAAATGCACTGCTAAACTGTTTTAATTTGTGCTTAAGTCCCCAAAACAACAGTTTACAAATAACTTAACAAAAAGGCGATCATACAAATAGATAATAGACATATGAAATAATTAGAGCGATACAATTCACAATAGTATAACAAGATGAATAATATATACTATACAGGTGAGAAGACTTTAAAGCACAGACAGATTTCTGATATTAAACTAAACTGGTGCATAGTTTGGGAGCCAAACATAGAAATGCTTGTTCACACATTTCTGTTTTGCTTCAATCAGACAGACAGGTACAAGACTTTGATCAGTTTTTTTAAAGTATTATTTTAAACTGCTTCTATTTGTAACTTGCATTAGTAGCAGTATTAACAAGTTGAAAACTATAGCTACAGAAATATACGGACTGATAATCCAACAAAATACTGTTAACTGGAACTTTGTTCTAAAAGGGAAAATGATTAAAGTCCATTTAAATTTCTAAACTGTGCTGAGGGTTAGCCGAAGGAAGCAAATGTGGGAGTGATATTAGCATGCGTCTTATTTACGGATCTGGCAGCAGAACTTTGTTCAAGCCTCAGACACCTCATATGTGACAGAGCTGCTCAAGTAAAAAGTGAAATACAATAATGCAACCAGGATGTGAAAAAGGCATGGATGAGTTTCACTGTGTCTTCAGATGACAGGATCGGGGCTGATCTTACTAACATCCCCGAGATTAAAGAAGCATGACTGAACCAGTTTTCTAATATACAAATTGAAATGCAAACCGGAATCTTTTTTTTTTTCCTTTTTTCTTTTTTCACATTTTCAGACACAGATATTACATGACTTTCTTTCTTTCTTTCTTGCTTTTTCTTATTCTGTGAAACATATTTGTGTGTCATGTATTGTTTTGACCAAAGGTGGAACTGAACAACCTCTACAGTGAATCAATACAATATGTTACTGCTGTGGTTTTGTCAGATTGTGCTTTGCTATGAATCATAAGACCTAAGGGATAAGACATGCGCCACACAAATGAAGTGAAATCAAAGAAAGCTATATCTGTTGATGTTCTGAAGACGAAAGCATACAAACAGCTGTCACTGTGCAATATTATTCTTCCAGCACCTCTTTTAATCAAAAACTTTACAAGCAGAGATGGGGAGCAAAGCACTAACAGCGAACAAAATGAGTAGTTACAGGGCAGAGACTTTGTTTTTATACTTATTGATTTGAAGATGTGAAATAAAACAACTGTAAAGAAAAAAAAAAGTCAAAGACTTTTTTCTGAGGTGCAGTATTTCCTTCTTAAAAGGACCATGCCACTGGTTTTGATTGTACTGATTTCCTGGCATCCAGGCAGCCACTGTTTTCTATTCAGAGCGGTATGACTTCCAGAGGCTTTAAAGTTGCTCATAATACATTTGTTAATCCATCACAGAGGATAAATGAATTTCTCCTTTGATGGTGCGTTAAAGGAAACAAGAGTTTTCTGCCAAACAGCAACGTTTTAATGCCAAACTGATATCATCCTTTTCATAACATCTGTGTCTGCTTCCTGCCTGTCTTCCAAAATCTGATTCCTCAGAAAAAGATTCATGAACAAGATGCTTTTCAGCAGCTGACTTTTCTTTCTTGGACATCTTGGACATTGAATTTCCTTTGAACACATCGCTGTATTTCAAAAAAGACAAATCACTCGCAAATGTGTATCAATAAAAGCAGATTATAAGTCTTTGTAATCTGATTTTCTTACTGTCCTGATATGAAAGGAAACTGGTGCTGAAATAATTCGTTTATTAATCAAAAAGTAAATTGAAAGAAAATGAAATGTCAACAGTTTTGATGATTAATTGTGAAGAAACAGTGACACACTTTCTCAAATGTGAGGATTTGCGGATTTTAATTGTAAGTGACTACCTGGAATATCCTCAGTTGAATAATGCTGCAGTTTGGTCGAACAAAACAGGCAAACTCACTTGAGTTTGAAATGTTGTGAAATGACTGTTCCATAAATCGCAAAAATAATGGACAGAGTGATTAATGATGAAAATTAGTTGAAGCCCTGAATGAAGCCACCTGAAAAGAGGTGAACGCATTTAAAAACCTGATGGTGTGGCACGTTTAGGAAAACGTTTGTGGTGTCACGTGTAGGGGCATTCATGGTTAATGCAACAGTACAGTCCTTTAAAAACGCATTAAATGGGAAATATTGTACTAATGTATCAAACTACAGCGTAAACGACACTACTGCAGTCCACAGCAGACTGGTAAAGTCATTAGCCACAGTAGCTGTCATGAGACACTCTGCACAGTAAAAATACAGATCTCAATTTAATCCAACACAGCAAAAGCAACATGCTGTAATATATGTGCACATTTTTTGGTTCATAAATATGACAGAACTCTAATTAACAACGCAGGATGAACCTTATATTTGTGGGAGAAATAATTCCAGCGAGCCAGCTCTTCCTCTGAGGAAAAACACTTAGTAAAAAGGGAAGTGAGGAGACCGTACTGTAATGCAGCCACACTGTATATGAGAGAAACAGGAGTGGAAATAAGTATGATGAGAACAAGCCCTGACACTGTATTATGCCAGAAAGAATATTTTCTGTAATTGCACCAGAGGAAAAATTTATGTTTCTCTTCCATAACAAGCATGATAAATTACTCGTCATAATCAAAATCTAAGAAATGCCGCGTGCGACTTACAACTCATTAGTTGTGGTTGAAGCAGCTGCTCCGCTGGATGAATAGCTATTGCAATATTAGACGAAACATCACTGATATCACTGAATTTCAAAACATAAAAATAAAAAGGGTGATCTAGTGCTGCATGTCTGAGATCCTTTGCTTTTACTGGAAAATTTCTGTAGTGGCTTTGAAAGTTGGGAATAAAACTCGTCGTAATATGAGGGCTGCTGACAGTTAAAAGCAGATCTGTGCTGGCTAATTAAAAACCAAATGTGACTCATGTAAGCTGTGTCATTTACATTCAAGCGAGCTTAAAAATATTCAAACTGCCCACAAGCTCTGACAAGATCTCTCAGGCAAGTGTGCTCATTTCTCTTGTCACAGACGAGCAGGAAAAAGCTGAAAACCATTACTCTCATGCTCTCTGTCACCCGCTGTAGTCCTTAAATCACTCACTCGGCTCAAATTTGCTGTTGTCAACATTTCCACATTATCTGCTCGGCCAAGGAATTTACTGGATCCCCCTGCTGCTTTTGTGGGGTTGGCGAGAAATGGAAAGGCATGTAACCCAGAACCAATAATGTCACTTTCATATTTGATCTTTTTTTTTTCTTTTTTTTTTTAACATGGGTTGTAACTCACCATAACAAGTCGAATAGCTTTAAAAAAAAAAAAAAAAAAAGGCAGAATGTAAAACTACATTGGTGAAGAAAAGAGGGAGAGAAAAAAGAGGGAGGAGAGAGGAGAAGGTTCTTGTTTGGTATTCTCACTCCATTCTGCAGGCTCTCTGCTCCGTGCTCTGTATTGATCTCGGAGGTTGCTCTGTTTCCATTTAACCTCTTCTCATAATATATAACACATCTCTGATTCATCCGCCTCCACTCACTCACTCTCTCTCTCTCTCTCTCTCACTTCTCAATGAAGGGACATGACACTGAGAGGGGGCCATATAAGCAGCAGCAGGCGCCCGATCTGGCTATTGGTTTCATGTTATTGAAACCTGACCAAATAAAGAGGGAACAGCATCTGTCAATGACACCAAATGGAAATGATGCGTGGGGGGGGCGGTGGCGGCGTCACATTCTCACTAGAGGCAACCTTGTGTTTCCTACGAAGACAGAATTACATAAAACAATGAAATAAATTCATTGCATTTGCATGATTCATCGCTTGTCCAATCTGTGAATGACTACACTATCTTGGATAAAACAAAATGTGCTAGAACATTTTGCTAATTACAATCTAGTTTGTGCTGTAAACAAAACCACAATCACACAACGGACTCGGCATCAATAAATCACTATATTGGGGTAAAACAAAGCAAACTAATCACACACTGTGTCACTATCGCTCAGCTTGATTCGTTCAAAGGGAGTTAAACTGGAACAATATTTCTGATTTATTTAACAGATCTGCATAGAATAACATACTGTGTTTGCAAATGACTCAGTGTCCGTCATCAACATCACATCAGTCACACACACTGACTCTGCCTTTCCCCTGCTCATCATATCAGCTGCAAGCTGTGCTATTATACACAAACACACACAATGTACACAGAACACATTCAGCCCTTTAAAGGGATACTGCAGCAGAAATATACATTTGATTATCAAATCACACTGAACTGCTCCGTTTAACCGAAATCAATATCACATTATTATTACTAAGAATTAATTTCCTTTATCAGTATATCATGATAGGCAAATGTGTGCACAGTCACTTATCGCTGTCAGATGGAAACCATTTTTTTTTCATAAACCAATGCCATTGGTCAGCCTTTATGTCTGAGCTCATGACTAAATGAGCTTCAATTATTTAAAAAAACAAAACAAGGTTTTGTTTTTGTTTGTTTTTTTCATTTCATGAAAAGTAAAAGTTTTCTGCCTGACAGCAAAAATACAAATAAAAGGACTGATGGTCAATCCAATTAACTGTACTCTGGAATTTCATCAGACAGATCTCTCCCCATGTGTTAAGACTGCACTAATCAATATTCGTGTATTGACAATGGATCAAATGCATTTTTTGGTGGAGAATGGTAGAATAACATTCATCAGGTGGCCAGAAACACAACGAATGCTAATGTTACTCTGTGTCTGGTGGGTGTGTAAAGAGGCAACTGTTTACTCACGCATCAGCTTTGTAAGGTTTTAATATATCAGTGTTGTGTTCATAGATTGTTCTACTGCCTCCACGCTCCCAAAAAGATCAATGAATTGAGCCTGGAGGTTTACACAAAAACTAACAAAACCTGTTGTTTAAGGTTTTAATTATAACTTTCTTGGAATCATCAATTCAAACAACATTATCAAAACAATACTAATTATTCCTCTTGTAACTCATGATGGTTATAACAATTTTCAGTGATTGGTTCTCAGTGTGGGAAAGAAGTATCAAAGTATAAATAGAAACTTCTCCGCAGCATAATCGTCTGTTCGTAAACTCAGTATGTTCCAAACATATTTAAATTTTAACACACAAGTCTGTCAAACATGGCTCGTATTTTGTTTACTGAGTAAGCAACTGTTTATCTGACAAGCCCAGGAGCAATTTCAGACCAACAAACAAGTCTTAGGCTGGTTTGCCAGATGACTGGGGATGCTAGCAGTGTATTTTAGCCATATGATGGCAAAACATGACTGTTTGGGAACACACTGAGATCACAAACAGAAGATTTAGAAGTGGTTTATGCTGCAGGTCTGGTCTCAGAAGTTTCTATGGAGGTGAATCAATTGTACCCATCACAACTTGAAGCTCATCTACTGCTCTCTGCTATAGACAAGCCTTTGCATCTGATGCTGAAAATATTCAGAGTATCAGATACAATTGGTGGAGTATGACTTTAAGAGATATCTGGCTTTTACATTCACAGGCGATGTCTGTGCGCTAATTCTTCTAAGAGAATCATATTCTCACAAAAGGGCACTAACACCCAGAGGAAATGTTCTATTGAAAGTGTACAGAAGGCAGAGAGAGGGAGAGCAGCACACAGAGAGAGTAATACATAGAAAGAGAGAGAAAGAGAGCGCTCCATGCATGCTGGCTCCTGTTCTTAATTATAGTAAAGCACTAAAGTGCCTCATTCATTTCAGCAGGGTGGGGCAGTGGCCTGTGACAAAGAAAAAAAAAACCCAAAACGTTTATATAATTTTCACCTCAATTTATTCAAGTGTGTGGCACAAGGATTGAGGACACAGCTATGCATACAAAAACAAGCACGCACACATGCACATGCACACTGGAAGTCACACTCATAAGAAGTGTACACACACACACATATACACTAATACAGAGAAAATTCAACTTCCCTCAGCTTAATTCCATCCCAGATGTTCTTGCGGTTGACAGGGGGGGGGGGGGGAATGGTCGTACCACATTTTCAGAAACATACACCCATATTAAATGTTTTCAGTTAAACAGAGAGAGAGAAGAGAAGAGAAGAGAAACAACACAAGCACTTTCCTCCAGTTGATTTATGTGATTCTATTACATTAAACATTCTTTCCCCTGAGCAGGCTCAGCTCCCTAGCAACCATTGCTCGCAGCCCTAATGTGTCTGGCACGGGGCCAGGGAAAGCTGCCTGCCTTATTGATTGCCAGATTGAAAAGTTTGCATTTAATAGGTCCTGTAATACATGAAGGAATTATTCAGTGGGGCTCCTTGTCAAAAACCCAAATTGGTTCTTTGGACTATCAAAAAACAAAGGGGCCTTGTAACAAAGTGCCCCTTTTGTGCCCGAGATGAAATTATACGTAGGTTTGGCCCCTCCGAATTATCACAGTCATGACGAAGGAAAGCTGAAACCATGATTACTACAAGGTTAGAGGCCACGTTGTCGCTTAAGATGAGAAAGACAAGTTTGTGCCATGTTGATTCCCTTTTGTGTAGTGATGGATTGGACCTAAACACTCTTCGCTGTCTGGTCCCCGGCTGCATCCTGACTAATGAAAGACTACTGCTGGGTTTCGGGGGTCAATCCACTTATGGCGCCGTCAATTCTGAGAGTAAAAACAAACTGCTCTGCACGAACCCAAAATGTGCAAATACCACAGGGAGCAAATTTAATCAACTATCTTTGGTTGCGGACATACAGCTGCCTTTTGACTACATAAACACATGAAACCCCTCTACATGCCTCTTTCCCTCGCCTCAAACTAGCCTAAAAGCTTTTACACCCAGGTGATGATACTCTATCTGCTATGACGGCCACTCTCATTTGTTACGCAGCTCTGTCCAACACAAACTCAATTGAGCAGCTGAGATCAGAGATCTCAGAGGTTGTCACCGGCAGAGAGAAAGAGGGATGCCTAGAGTATCCTTGACTCAACCTGTAGTAGACAGCATTTTCAGCCTCACACATCCTCCTCCTGCAGAATGAGATGGATGACATGTTTGGCTTTAAATGTATCTTTAATGGGACAGCAAGTTCCCATTTGAGTGAGTTCTTCAGAAAGGTTAGAGCAAGGAAGGGAGAGGGAGAGGAAAAAAAAACATCTTATCAGGAGATTGGGAATTGGGTCAGGCAAGGAATTACATGCCATTCTAGATCAAAGTTGCCGTGTGTATTTCCTCAAAGAAGGGCCCCTTATTATCAACTCAGACTTATTTCTCAGGGTGTATACTGTGTAAAAGGAAACACGATTTAATATGTTTTCAGTAAAAGAATGAAGCAAAAAAAAAAAAGAAAAAGCAGGAGGGGGCAGAAAAAGAATTATACTAGAGGCTATTTGGGACAGGCATGTTTCCCGATGGTAAAACTGTAATGAGAAAGAGAAGTGGGGGGGGTGTTTGTTAGAGATGTTTGAGGGGGGGTTGTCATTCAGCATGGCTCCATTGTAAATTCCTGTCATTATATAAGAACCTCTCTTTCTCCCTCTCTCGCTCTATCATCAGATCTGAACGGAGGAGGAAGGCTTTAAATAAACAACCCGTGGAGTTAAGCCAACTGGAACCCTTTTCAATAATTATATCCACCACAATACTCAATTTACATTGCATTTATTTAGCTGAAGGACTCGACAATGTGGCAAAGAAAAGAGTGACATTAGCAGCGGATGATAACAACTAGAGCAGTGCGCTCCCCAAGGGGAGACGTTTTAGTCTGTGGCTTAGAGGGAGACTTTACAGATAGCAATATGTCATTAAAAACCAGTGCCATCTGTTCAGATTTCTTGTTTATGTGCTGTCATGAATATAAAGCGTATTGAAGATACAAAAGCAAATCCCAGAAATGCAAACTGTAGGATTTTCACATACTTCGCTGTGCAATTAGTTGTGATTACACATTCTAACAGCACCACAAAAAAGAAAAAAAACAACCACTAACAATTGTTTTCTCTCCACAAGGCCTAATGATTCTCCGTTTGAAGTTCTCCAGCTCGGTCTTGCACAAACTGTTTTCACAAGACTGCGGCGTTATTCATGTGACATGCACAGTATCTGGCTAAACAAGCAGGTAATTTCTGATAAACTGAAACCAGCCTGGCTTTAAACTCATTCATTCCAGATTACAGAACACGACCTCTGATGTGGCAAACCTCCGCTTTACCAACAGAGCTGTAATCACTGTAATGCAGCACATACACTGTTCGGAGCTGCTTGTCTCACATTGCACAGGAAAGATAAGAACTTCAGTGGAGAATATCTACTAGCTGCGATACGTTTATGTTCACTGGTCACTCTTGCCAAAAAATGCTTGTTATTTCTCTCTGTAATATTGCAGTGTTTTTTTTTTCCAAACATTTGCAATGAAACCAAATGCAATATGAGCTGAAAATAACAGCAGGAGATAATTTTATTTATGTGTCATTTTTTGTTTATTCTTCTGTTGGTCATTTTATTTTATGAAAGCCATCCAAGAACTGTTATGTATTGTGTGTACAGTATAATAAACAGTGAGAAGAAACAGGGAATGAAAATAACATGAATCATAGGAATTATTTGGCAAAGGCTGCTGTTGTCTAAGAACTTGCCAGTCTTAGTGATGACTGGCAACACGTGTGTGTGTGTCATAAGACAGAGGCTATAAATGATCAAAATGCTACTAGAATCAATTTGCTCCTTATGAAAGCCAAACACTGAAATATTGCGGTAGTTTATTGCATATTTATCTGTCTTTGCAGCCCTCTATCCCCTCGGCTATTCTTTCTTCCATTCAATAGTTATCTTCAGCAAGATAAATCAAACTTGTCCCTACACTGTAACATAGTGTTCCTGTGACTAAGCTATTGTTAACTTTAGATATTATCCTGTGACACATAACGAAACAACAGCTTTTCCCTGAGTTATGGCTGAGGGGAAAATCGGGGGGAAAAAAACAAGACTGGCTGAATGCCTCTCATTTTGCCAAGTGCTCCTCAGGCCAGTACATAACAAGGAAATGAACTGACAGGTTGAGAAGGAGGACAGACAGGCATCAGTGATCTATTGTTTGTATTCAAGGCGCTCCTTCCAACTCCTCTGGCGGTCAATATATCAAAGAGACCAAAATATATTACGCCATCTGCACACAGATATTTTACAAATTCAAATTACGTCATTTGTATTTCTACAGCTTAATATAAGCATTAGGGGCAGTTATGTACCCAAGAAAGTATGTGTGAGCATGCAGCGCGCACACACACACACACACACATACACACACCAACACACACTGCTCCCACCAAAGGTCTGGAATCTATCAAAGCCCCCATTGCAATTACCTTCCAATGCGGGAAAAATGCATTACCTCTATGCTGTGAAATGAACACTATGTTATTTCTACAAGGCTAGAAGTCTATCTTCCATACTGTGTACTACACTGTGTATCCTGCAGTCGGGCTCTGTGACCCTCTAGCATCAGTTCTGCCTTACAGATTATGACAGATATTAAGTGGATGTTGAGAAGCTGATCTGCAATCAGCTGCGAGAGCTATTTTTGCCTTGGCACACGTCTTACTGAAAGTGTTTTTGCAACACTGTAATGCTAAGGAGGAATGAAACGGGTATTTAACGTGAGATGTAATTTATTCACACACCCTCACATACTGTACAAGTCAAGTTATTGTTATCGCTGTGCACAGGTCAGGCTTAATAAAGCAGGAAACCACAAAGCTTGAAAAACATGAGCTAATATTCAAGTCTCTGGTGTTATCGTGAAACAGAACTGCCCAAAATAACACAATAATCTGAACCATGTTCATGTGTCTTTATCAGAAAGAGCTGAGCCCATGCTGCTGATATACAGTGGTGGAAGAAGTATTGATTTAAGTAAATGCTGCAATGTAAAAATACTCCATTACAAGTAAATATCCTGCACTGGACTTGTAAAAGTACTTAAATGTACTTAAAGTATTAGAAGTAAAAGCACTCATTGTCCTGCTCACTGTTGTAGTTGGATGAAATGAAGCTAATTTTAACTATTTCATATACTATTCAAGTAAAGTACCCCTAATGAAACAGTATCTGAGTAAATGCCCTAAGTTAAATTCCACCACATTCCTTTCACAATGCCAAATCTTCTCCAGTGATTTTCTCAAGGTTTGACTTTCAAGTCCTTTATGTGCACAACAGGATGCCCAGAAGAGGACAGCTTTACATGCATTCATAAAGCAGATGGACTGGCATGCTCATAAAATATGCAGAGTTATTAACTGTACAATCTGTGATGTCTAGAATGTGTACTGAGCAGCACAGAACCATCCATATCCATCTATCTGAAGGCAGAATGTGAAACTGTCAGGAAGAAAGAAACGTATCGAGGAGACATCTACAAAAGAAAATGAAATATTAATGTTGCTGTAATACTTGAAATGAGCATCATTTTGACAAAGACGAATATAAAAAATCTCTCCAGAAAGGATGCTGGTTGGGTAACACTTAAGTATGAGTCAGAGTGTAACTGCAACTGGCAGGCAATTTGTTTAAGAAAAGAAAGGAAATGTTCCCAAATCAACACACAATCTCAGATAAAACCTCCTTATACATGTGATTTTAATGCATTTTGTTAAAAAATATATATTAAATATATATAGATATAAAATGAATATCAGGAAATTTGTCTTAGATGTAGATGAGTCAGTAGATTATAAAAGAACCTCACTCCTTTTCTGCCTGTTTAAGATCAATAGCATCTCTGTTGTTCCAGACCTGACTAATGGAGAGAAGAGAGACACAACTGTTGTTTCAGAGCTCACTAATGGAGAGACGGAGCTCTTCATTTCCTCTGAGGCCATTCTCATTGTTTAACCATCCACCAGTCTTCAGCCCCCTCCCTCGTGCATGTCGAAAAACACATTATGTGACATTCCAGAAATAAAATAACACAAATTATTAATGAATATAGCTATCCGAAGAAGCTGAATTTGATTACGGTGCGAGCCATAACAGGATATGGCTGGGGTGCTGGGTGGTCTCTCCCTCTCTCTTTCTCTCACAGTGTGTCTTTCTCTCTCTTTCTCCCATTCAAATTCGAGGCATGCTCAAACATCTAATAGATTTTTCCACCCCGGCACACAATTTATTGCTTACAGATTTAGAATTCTCTGGCTTCCGGCCAGTCCACAGTCAGAAGGGAATTAATGATATGAGCACATCAGTGAGGAAAAACAGCTTGTGATTCTCTCTCCTACAGGTCTGAGCATAATGAAGAAGATACTGCCATAACCCCCTCACCCCCCAGCACCACCAAAAAGGAAAAAAAAAAAAAACATACCAGCGAAGGAGAGAAAGAGGGGAAGCGGGTGAGAGAGGCACATAATCAATACAAACACTCCATTAAATTACTTCAAAAGGGATTTTGGACAGTTTGTAGAATTAGTTCTGCAGAAAAAAGCAGAAGGGGAAGCAAATATGTTTGAGGGGCGGAAAGCAAACAAGTGCAAACGATACAATCTGCCACATATTCTGAATAGAGGAGTACAGTGTGGTGTGTCTTACAAAAGCCAAAAGCATGGCATTCTTTCTCCGTCAGAGTCACAACATACCATTACTCTTGTAACACCACGACACGTTCTCTTTATCTTTTCCAAGAAACCGCTTACTCCTTCCCACGTTGCAGCCGAAACATAAAACATTTTCTTGTGTGATAGTGAGTCAAAGTTCCAAATATTGTCCTGTATTGTAACCAAGACAAATCAACCATGAGAAGTCAGCATCTGTCTGTTTCCCTATCACCAGTTCCTACCCACATAAACATTCAGTGACGCTCTGAACAGTGTCTGAAAAGGGACAGAATCTACGCTCTACATCAAATTGAAATGTTCCGACTGAAATATTGTCGGGACATCAACTCGGGTATATGTGCCAAGCCTGGCATACAGATCAGATGTTGCATCAGAGGGAAATACAGTGGTTCTATCCCCGAGTGGGCGAGGCTGTAAAGAATCTTGAAGTGCAATGATATCGCTCCGTGCCTCACTGGCCTTCAAGCTCAGTCAATGTAGGTTTAGCTCTGATCACATAACGTAACGTTAAAATGTGATCTAATTTCACACTGAACACTAATTCTTCAGTTCATGTTGGAAAAGTGACAAAAACAAAATACATGCATTTAAACTATTATGTATACTTAAATATACTGTAAAAAAAAAAGGCTTGATTTTTTTTTTCTTTCCTTGTTAGTTTGCAGTTCATGGACACTATTGTCGCACAATTCAACAAAGGAAACTGATGAGCTCATACTGAAGGCCAGGTTCACAATTTTAAAATTCTGTGTTTAAACAGTAGGCAGGTTTCCGTATGTACACTGAAACAGGTTTTGCTTGCTGTAATCATTCCTCCTGTTCATACTGACCCTTAAAAGGTCCCTTCCTAACATGTTTCCAGCGTGAGTGATGGCGAACGAAATCCACAGTCCTCGTTGAAGCTAATATGAGGCTTCAGCAGCCTCAATCAATCAAGTGAGTATTTCCCAAAGTTACAATTTTTTTTAGTACGAAAATTCCCTTTTACTCTTCATCTATCACAGCACTGCACTGAAATACTGTCCAGGGAAACACGTAGAGAGAATCTGCTACTAAAAAGACTTCAAGTATGCACCAATTTGATTAACTCAGACTGCTGAAGTCTCATATTGACTCTTAGTAAACCTGAGAGACTTGAGAAAAACCTCTGAGCCTATCCTTTAATTGGCAGTGCCATTCTAAAGCTGCAGTTTGATTAATTTCCAATTAGTCTTAACTGGTGAAGTGTGTTCATTTTTTGTATAGGAGGACAGTTTACCGTAGGGCTGTTTGTTTGACCCTCAGCTTCTCCTGTCTGCAAGTTGAAGTGTCCTTGAGCAAGACAGTGTAGCCTTACAATACTCCTGATGTATTTTGTTCGCTTTGAACAAAAGCACCTGCCAAGTTAATTTAATGCACTTAAAATATACAACATGCACAATAATGAAGGTCACTTATTATGGATTATAGGGGGGAAAAAAATAAATGAAGTCATTCTTTTCATATGTACAATTCACAACAAAGTGGATTTCAATTCAAATCCATCATGTCAAATTTTCCTGTGGATGTTGATGGAGATGGGAAACATCAATCAAAGCACGCCATTTGCAGCTTTTCATGCAGCAAAGGGCTGCATGAAGAAAATGTCTTTCCTTGAATAATAATAACTGACCTTCATTACCATCAGCTACTGAATATTCCATGAAAATGTTAATGTTTTCTGATATTTAATCCATCATGCACCCTCCGGTTTAGAGTGATCCACTGTGTACATTTGGTGGAAAAAACAGCACAATTACATTAAGGTGCTGCAATATAAAAATAGTATAAAAAGTCAAAGGGAGGGGTGAATCCACTGTATTTTTTTTCCGGTCTGGATGTTTTCTCATGGAGCCCTGATCCTCACAGCACTGGGGGATGAGCCAGCTACAGATGATACTATAGGTGAGGGCAGGAGTCAGGAACACCTTCTATGTCCTTTGAATGCAGGAGTCACAAGCTATGACCTTGTATAATCCTCCACATCATCTCAACTCACTGGTTTCCGCACTGAAGGCTTGAATTGAAGAAAGACAAGACAGAAAACCTATTGAGCTATTTTGTGAGCAAGGGCCATCCTTTGTGTTTTTTTTTTTCTTTTTTTTTATTATTATTATTATTTTCCATCTACAGCTCTCCCGGCACAAGCCAACAAACTGTATCAGCAGATACAGCTCTCCAACGCTCGGCCTTGTAGTATACGACCAGAAACCAATTTCAGCAGGCAGCAATGAAAAAAAAAAAAAAAAGAATCAGGCCAGTTCTCTGGGGAGAGATAGAGGGGCAGAATGTAAACTTCCCTGGCAAGCCATCCCTGGTGGCTTTAACTGTAAAAAGAAACTCTAATGCTCGCTCCAATACAAGATAAACTGAGTGGACACTTTGCATTACCTGATTAAGTAGATTATATTAAAGATTATGTAACAATCACAAAATACTCTGTGCACTCGTAGAAATGTGTTATCATTGTCCTCTTCTCTTAGAATTTGGGGGAAACATATGTAAATCAGTTTCATGTTTTTTAAGGATGTATTTAATATAATTAAATGTCCTTTATGTTTATTTACTTGAAGGAATAGTTTGACATTTTGGTAAATAAACGCATTCGCTATCTTGCTGAGAGTGAAATCCCATGTCTGTACGCTAAATATGAAATATGACAGCCAGCAGCTGATTAGCTTAGCTTAGCATAAAGACTGGAAACAGGGGGAAACAGCTAGCCTCTATGGCAACCTCAAAGTGAGAACAACAGGAAAAGGTTACTGCGACCAGACAAAAAAAAAAATAGCCTGGTGTTTTTTTGGTTTTTGTACAGATAAAACAAAGAATATACAATAAGTTAATTATTATGATTTTGTTGTGTTGTTATAGTGACTTTTGTTACATCTGTGCTGACTAGCTGCTTCCCACTGTTTCCACTCTTTATGCTAACCAGCTGCTTGCAGTAGCTTCATGTTTACTGTAAAGACCTGGCAGCATTATTGATCATCTCATCTCTTAGTAAGAAAGCGACTACGCACATTTCTCAAAGTCAGACTATTCCTTCAACAGACTGATGCCAGACATTTCTTTAACCTTACAAAATGAGCACATGTTTTAAATGACTATAAGAAAAGGCTTTCATATGCCCAGTCAGCCGCCGCTCTTTTAAAACAGTGCGTCTCAAAGCCTGACTAAAGTTGGCATTTGAATTATGGCACCAATCATCTCTCTGCCTCGCAGGTTTTAGAGAATCACAGCTGTCGATGCTGCAGGACAGCAGTGAAGGTCACTTATTCCTCTAATTAATTACTTTACTTTGTGCAAGCATCTTTGGTTTCATTCTTTATGCATTTCTGAGGACAGAATAGAGTTTGTTCGCTCGCCAAACTGTAATTCCCTGTGTAATGCAGATCAAGAACAAAACAGTTTTACACTCTGCTATTTGAGGCACATTTGTCTTGTAGTATTTTTCATATGTTGCCTGTGAGACACAAATACATAACAGCGCACTTAATTCACATTGGCAGCATGCCAGGAAAAGTTAGGATATGCACTTGGAAAAAAAAAAAAAAGAACAGTTTCCCTCGATAACAATGGCACACTTTATTGCTCTTTAGCTCACAATGGTTTTCTGTGCAGCTTGTGGTATTGCTGCAGTATCCTGTTATGGGGAACAATCCAATTCCTCTGACATAGTTACAGATCAGCCAGAGAATAACAATCAGCAAATAATAGTTCAAGTTATACAGCGAGCAGCCACTTTGGGCTATTCTGTTCATAAATGCAATCCAAAAAAGAGCATATGGCTCCATCATAAAAAAGTCAGTTTAGTCAATGAGCCAACATATTACACAGAATTACAGACATTCAGCTACAGGACGCTTTAAGGGTACTTTTATATCTGATCTGCTGCTGTGGCATGAATATTTCATTTCGGTAGTCAGCAGCATTGCAGTGGCACATTTCATATTTCTATGCAAACCCTTGCTCGGAGTAACATGCATTTGCCTTGATGAATAAGTGATCTCTCTCTCTCTCTCTCTTTTTCTCTCTCTCTCTCCTAAACTCTCTGCCCCTTTCATATTGTTAGACTGTCAACAACTGACACACGCCAAAGATGTAGCGAACAAACAAACAAATGGGTAAGTGAGTGCACACCACTGATTGTAGGTGTGTAGCAGGCGTGCATGTGTCCATCTATGTGTGTGTGTGCACGTGTGTGTGCGTGTGTGTGTCTCTGGTGCCCTGCCAGAGTCTGAGCCCGTTCTGCTGAGTGGGCAGATTCTCTGGCGGAGAGTCCCATCGGAGTGACAAGTGCATTTAGAAACAGCCTGATGGAGTCATTAACAGCAGCGCCGCTCATTAGCAACACACGCACACACACACATACACACACACATATTCACACACACACACACACACACACACACACACACAAAACCCCTCAGTAACAATAGCGTCATCGTCAGGTTATTGCACTGACAAAAGATAAATCTATAAAATCTAGACGATACAGCACATTTATAGAAAGCCAAGACATGGAACATAATATAATTTAAGAAGCAGGCTGACACATGTATTTATGAAAGCAAGCAATCACATACACACCCACAAGCACAATCAAACTATATTGATTACTGGAATAACAACAAAGCTTCCATTATTGATCCTCTTGTCCTTTTTGCGTATGAGATTCAAGCAATGTCGAGTAATCAAGGGCATTACCGCATCACACAGAAACACACAACGGTTTCTCTGCCTGGAAGAGCCCGAGCAGAAAACAGTACATCAATAAAACCAGCCGTTTCTACAAGAGAAAGGCTCGTAGTTTTAAACCTATGGCAGTTTCACTTCCACATAGGCTTTGGGCATAAAATGATTATTAAAAATGACTTAATAGAGGATCACAAAGCTACATTTCTGGCTTTAATCACCAGGATACATACTTGTAACCTAACAAGAGGTACTGTAATTCTGATGGTATTTTTAGCATGTTTGCTAAGCTACATTATACCATCAGTATTAGGCATTACATCACAGCCATGTGAGAGAGAGGCAAATAAGTGGGAAACGGCTTCAAAGGGAACATTATGTTCCTTCTGATTATTAGGCTCAAATGCCAGAGTTTCCCATTTGCATCAGGTGAGTCATCTGCGGAGACATCCAGCTTTATGTTGGGCCTGATTCACGGTTAATGCTGTAGTGAGACCCCAAAAGCCTGGTGCAAGGCTCAAACATTCACAGACACTTAATGGCGGCATGTGCATGATGAATACGCCAGACAGCCATTGCCACAAACGGCAATGATCCTCAAAGCTGTTGAGATACACGGCAAATTATGATCTGAACTGATGGATAAGAAGGTATCAGAGGTGCTGTAGACTGCAGTTTGATGTGACTCAATTATTTAAAGATATGACCAGCTGAATTATGTCTCGTTGTTTTTTGCAATGCAGCCTTTGTTGTTGTCACACTCAGAAAACAGAGCTGTGGTACTGTAGGATGGTAATGCGTTGACAAACACACTGCCATTACCTCTAGCTTGCCTCTATTAGTGTGATTCTCAGCTCATTATATCGGGAGGAATTCCAACTACATGCTGATGAATTACTCCAGTCAAGACAACACTTGTTAAACCAACCAAAGGACAATAAACATAAGCTGATTTATGGTGGAGACAAGACACAAATACATAAACATCCAACACAGCAGCCAAGAGAAGGAGGAAGCACTGCAGTAACCTTTTGGGTTTGGAAGAAATGCTTTAAAAAATATCATCAAAAGAAAACTAAAAGAAACTGAGGTTTCTACAGCACTCACCTAGCTGTGCCCGCTCCCTCTGGACATCCTTGAAGTTGAGTCCACTGGTCATGGTGCTCTCTCGGTAGCGGTGGAGGGCCTCCCGCCTCCCGTTGGTCCCCAGCTCCCGGAGCACAGAGGGTTTGAGAGGCTCGGCCTTCAGACCGTGGGCCCATCCTGAGAAGTCTGGTACCGTCCATTTCACCAGGTCCTCCAGCCGCACAATCACCTTCTCAGACACTGCAATTACTTCGTGCTGAAAGGAGGCAGGGCAGACAATTACAATCAGAAGAACATAAAGGGGGTTATATAAATGCAAGTGTGCCACAGCCATGGAACATTTACTAGTACCACAAGTTTAATGACTTTGTTTGAAACAAATTTGTTGAATAGGCACATTTAAACATTTCAATATAGCACATCTGCAGGTTTGCATAATTGAAATTGAAATTTCCTACAGAAAACTATTTCACTCTGTATATAGTTGTGGAAACAATTTGGGATTAAAAGAACAAAACAATTACTCCCCAGGAATAGTACATTAGAAAACAATGCAACTAAGCAGAAATACTTTCTTTCCCAAAAAGCTCTATACCATTCAACATTAGACCATTTTTCCCTGCTATAGTCATATTCAGATCCTTTGCTTGAGTAAAATTAGAAATACTAATACAATTTCAGACTTACTACTGGGGAGATTAATAGCATAGAACTGCAGCATATCATACAAGTGTATCATGACTTTATGTAAAATCTTAATTTGAATAGTATCTTGCAACTGTAAGTAAACAAATATAGTGAAGTTGACATTGCAATAATAATTTAACTCTGAAATGTTGTGGAGCAGAAGCATAAAGCAAAATAAAATGGAAATATTCAAGTAAAGTACAAATACCTCATATTTGTACTGTGTAAGTACAGTGCTTCTGTAAATTTACAGAGTCACATTCCACTACTGTTAAGTAATGTTTGGCAGTAAAAGGTGACATAATCAGGATCAAAGATCAGGTCAAAAACAAGCTCAAAATCAGAGCAAGCAGAAGAAACAGGACAAACAAGAGAACGTCCTTATTTATCAACTAAATTGGTATGTGCGTCAAGTAGCATTACGGCTGTGGATGCACATTCATGTAAGTAAATTGCAGCACCATGAATATGGATGATGTGGATGATTGCTGAATTGAATTTATGCCAGCAGTTAAATCAATGTCAATGAGGACGTAGATGTTTTAGACTTTTTGATTAGCATTTAGGAAGTCAGGCTCCCGATATTCACCATGAATGCTGAGATTTTACGCTTTTAAATCACAAGTCACACTCAGTGGCTATGATTACACCTTCAAAGAGGAGAGGAGTAGAAGAAATGTAATTTGTTACAGCATGGGTGTAATGAATGAACTAGAGAAAGCTGTGAGCCAGTGGTCTCCCTGACACACAATAAAATTAATGTGACACTGTCGGGAAACTATAAATGTAAATCTATAGCAGTGACGTGCATGGCTGACACTGAGGCTGAATAGCTGCGGTGGTTTTGTGTACATACTTTAGTCTGCTCAGTCGGCTTACTTAATAAGATTTGCTCTCTCGCCAGAGTGTGCTTCAATCTTTTTTTTTTTTTTCTCCAAAGGTTGATTCAGCCCCTTTTAATAACTCTCATACTCAAAGAACTACAAGTCCAACAGAGAGGGAAGGAAGCAGAGATGCTTAAATGTGTTTCCATTTGAAGGCCTAATGGATGAAGTGCTTGTAACCAACAGAGTGGAGTGGTGTGCTGGACGATGGCTATTACAGAAACAGGCAAATCTGGAGGACAGATGTGTACAGGCAGAAACACAGACACTCTGAGTAGGTCTCTGATGTTTACCTTGGTTATCTCCAATTTACCAGGCATCTGTCTGCCTGTACACATTTCCCCTCAAAGAGCCTGCATATTACTGACAATAAAATAACACTCATATATGCAATGTTGACATATTTACACACCGTATATATGGATGTTGAGAGGGTGGACGCAATGAAGGCTAAACCTATACAATCTAATAAAATCTAAAAAACCCAACTGGGCAGTAAAATCCTCCCTTTGTGAAGCTTAAAATGTCAAGTTTGTGTGATGTTTTTCTTCGTCTTGGCATTTTAAGATGCACTTCCCACGTTTTAATGGATTATTTCAAGTGTTCCTGTGATTTCATCTCAAAAAACAAACACATGAACACAAGACTTCAGTTTTTCAGATCCTCTCTGAGTGCTCCGTCTATACAATTACCCATATTCAGTTCTCACATCATCTGCAACTACAGGCATATCAAATCCCAACCAGTTGGAGACAGTATTTCCTTATAAAGGAAAAGCCTGCAAGGGATAGCTTGATATAGCTGTGCCTCCCTCACTAAGTAGAAACATCAAACATGGGTTTTCGGTCTTCTTATAATGAGCTGTCTTCAGCTGTCAAGTGGTGGCGGGTGCTTGTAACCAGCTTTCCATGCAATGAAAAACTGACTGCTGTTTCTGCCTTCAGAAAAAGCAGGCCATTTGAATAATGTGGAGTAACAGTAAATAGCATTCAGCCTGCAGCCTAAAACCACATTGTACTGTATCTCTACAGAATTAGCTACTGTACTTTGATGCGATCTACTGACGGCACACAGAGAAGCAAAACCACGAAATATTCCAGCTCAGTCCATTCGAAACAAAAATAACGCACTGAATGTTCTGCTGTTGATGCATGAGTCAAATAGCAATACTTCAAGTAATTCAATAGCACACCAGAGCCTGCACACAGCAACAGCAAATCTTAAAAACACACAGCACATTCCCTCCATATCAATCAGCTGAATGACATGGTGCCTTGTTTGAGTGTCAACAGATCCTGTTTGGGGACTTGTTTGGCTTGAGAGCAAAACACAACAGGTGAGAGCAATTCAGCAGCTGTCAACATAGTCCAGAATATAATCAGTCTATGAACAGAGCTGCAGTTCTAAAAACAGGCAAAATCCATTAGCTTTCCCATTTACAGATTTTTTTTCTTCACCAGCCAGATTTACTTTTTACTGCTGTGTGATGCAGCACATGCGGCCAGGAAGTTGAGCACCGGCTTATGGTTTGCATAAGTCATGATATTTGATTGAGAAATGTTTGAGCAAATGCTGTAGAATTAAGAAATGGGTTGTGTTTCTATGTAAGGGGTTTCTGAGAACTTGCCAAGCCAGTCAGTTATTGAGAAATAATCATAACAACAGTGTTGCATCAGCCTGGTTTGAAACGATAAAATAAAGAAACGGAAGAATAGTAAGAAACAGAACAAACTAGGGCTGCACCATTATGTGACCTTTCATTTTTGTATAATCTGTCAATTCAATTAATATTTTAGATTATAGACTCAGAAAACAGTGAAAAGTTTATCCAATTCTTCTTGTCCAAACAGCAGTCCAAAACACATGGATATTCAATCCACAATCGGATAAAGTGGAGAGAGCAGCAAATATTTAAAAATGAATGTTTGCCTTTTTGATAGAGCTCACACAAATCTATGAATCAATTACTATATTGACAGAAAATTAATCTGCAACCATTTTGATATTTAATAAATCACCGAAGTCAAAGGTCTCTGGTTGTGACTTGAATTATTTTCTTATATTTTATAAAATTATCAATGAATCTAGAAAATAAAAGGCAGACAGATTCATGATTAGAAAAGTGACAGTTTTTGCTTAATAAATGACTCAAACAATTCATCTCTTACTAATATTGTTGCTGATTAACTTTCTGTCAAATGAATTAAATCGATTCATTGTCTCAGTTCTGGACACAACTCCACCGAGATTAATCATCGCAGTGGTATTCATCAGCGTTGCAGGGGTCTTCGACTCGCTATTTGGATTTTGGGGTTTCAAAGATGTGCTTTAGAAACTTGGGGCCTTGTTCTTCTGTAAATGCCGCCCGTCCTCACTGTGCTGTCATTTCGAGTTAGGCTGCTTATAGTTTAGCAAAGCAGCAGACACAGCCAGCAGGCCACTTGATAATATAGGTCAGAGGACTGCAAGCCCACAGCCAAGAGGTGACACTCCACATCAGCAACATACCAAACAGCCGGGTGTCATTTCAGTGACACTTCCTACTGCAATGCATTTAGAGCATTTATACACTCTGAATCCTACACTAAATGTCTTAATGTGTTACCATAGCTTTACCCTGGGTATGTCAATAAACACATATACTCTCTAACTGCTCATTTTATGATTGAGTTAAAATGCAAGGTATCACATTAACAGCTGAATGTTACATTCTGTCTCCGTTCTTCTATCAATAATTCATGTTATTACTGCAGGAGCATGATATCTCCAAAAACATTACTGAGTGAATTTATTGCTATGACTGCACATAATGGACTCAAAGTGGGGGAAAAAAACACAGACTTCTGCTGTGAAACTGTAGATAACTCTGCTCCAGCAACCCAAGACTGCAGCAACCTCATTGAAATTAAACTCGCTAAAATCCATATCATTCAATTTATATGGATGCAGCAGTGTACTGGTGGCAAAACAGAACATACGGGACATTCCTAATTCTATATTCGGTGATCCAATTAGAAACAATGCACCCTGAAATATTCCATATCACTCCGAACAATTCCCTGCGAGAAATCCACGCCGCTGTGCACGAACGGTGAGGCAGACATTCCTGACTGTCAGCGTTCTGGGGTGGAGCGTCTCATCGCTCGGACAGGACTTTCAGCTTGGGAGTCAAGGGGTGCACGCTCCCAGTGGGGTGGTGTCTTTCTATAGTGTGGATACACACATTGACACACACACACACACACACACATGCAGAGCTCCTGTCATGCTGGGAAGGTTTCAGCCTGCTGCCTCAGAGAGGTCAGCGCTGGAATTCCTCAGGCCAAAGGAGATTAGTAATTGAGTAATGGACATGGTGACATGGACAATGAGAAGGCAGAGTGGAGGAGAAGGACAGAGACAGAAGGAGAGAGAGAGAGAGAGAGAGAGAGAGAGAGAGAGAATGAGGGTATGAAACACAATATGAGTTCATTATCTATCTCCCCTCCCCATGACTGACCTTGGCTTCAGTGTCCCAAAACAAACTTATCTGGGAATTAAACAGGAGCTCTGGGGAGTAAGCCAGGGACAATTGAATTAGAATATGTTTTTTTGAGACCGCCTCAAGACTAGAAAGAGTTCAAGGCACACCATGTAAAAGGTGAGAATTACTGTACATAATGTTCTGGCACTTAATGCACGAAGTTTATTCATATGCATAAAAGTTGCTGTAATATCTGCAGGTTGCTGAACTCATCTTTTATTCACTGATTCCATTAAGAGATTGGTCTTACATGAGCTGAGGTGATGTATGAACTTAGCAATTCTTGCGCAGTTATAATAACAGAGAAAAATAGCGAGATAACAGGAGTTTTCAAAGCCTCTCTGAAAGTGGGTGAGGCATCCATCATGTAAGGTGACACCACAAAAAAGCTGCATCAGCTCCCTTGAATCACTGCAGCTTTGTACCCTTGTATTTTAGCAAATGCACACACTTCACACACACACAAACACACAGACTAAATGCATAATGATTCCACATGCTCCATCTAAGAAACCACAGCTAAGAATGAAGAATATCGGCTGGAGTATTAAGCAAGAGCTTCTCATCTGTGGCTACATTCTCCTCAAAGGTAATAATAACGATCCACTGTAGCCGGGGGTGCTGGAGTCATGCATCAACACAAATGTTTGCCTGTTCAAGTGGTTAGTCAATGACAAAGTGGAAAGCACTGAGCTAAAGAGCACCAAAAGTGTCTTGTGTGTTGACAAACTGAGAGCCGCTGTAACATCTCATTACTAAGGCTGCGAAGACACAAAACAGTTTGGTGAAAAGAATCAGAAGATTGTGAAGGACGGGAATGACAACTCCTAAACCAATGGGAAATGTTAGTGGGGTTTTTTATAGCCTTTGAAGTCCAGGGTATTCCATTTTAAAGGTTTTAAATTACACTATCCTAAAAAGCTGGTAATAATTTACATGCTATTTCAGCAATGGTGAGGAATTCACTGGAGGGCAGTGTTCAGAGTTAATGACTTGTTCTGCGGCAGGAGGAGGCACACATGCGCGCACGCCACAAATACCCCCCACCCCCCTCTCACCCCCCCACTCACCACCACTTCTAAATTCCTGCCATTGTTGTGTGAATGGGGAGATTTCGCATAATGCACAGAGCGGCTAAGACCAGAGAGCAGTATGGATGTTTTAAAAAAGATCACTGTAAAAATGTGCCATATCACATTTATACTCCAGTCATTCAGCACAGCGACCTTATCCATCAAAATGCTAGTCGCATATCTAAGCCACTTACACTTAACTCAACTAGCATCCCAGATGCCTGAATTACCCATTCAGGTTTTTTCCCTTAGGAAAAATCAAAGAAGCAGCAAATGAATACAATCTAATTTCCCTACAAGCTGGCTTTCCAAGCACTGAAACACATGCATGGACTACTGCCATGAACTGAAGAAATGGCTCTGGACGCATGCCAAAGTGTTTTCCACAGCAATCAATACTGGCCTACTGCTGCAGTCCCCAGCCTGTCAGTGTGTGTGTGTATGTGTATCTGTGAGTGTGTGTGTGCCAAAGCCTTGTCAGCTAGAGGGACAGAATAGAGGAGAAGAGAGGTCAGATGAAATCAGAGGTGATGATAATAGCACATTAATATAACATGATCCAGAAATATTCTCCGAGGTTGTGAATTCCCATTAAGAGCTCCTTGCTGTATTCGCAGTAAAGTGGGATATATAGTATAAGATAAGCATAAGCAATTAACCGCCTGAAGCAGAGTATACAATAAGTGGGTGTTGTGTGCGGTGAGCTGTTATCTACAACAGCTCTCTCCTGAAACGGGGAGTCCAAAAACAGAAAGTATTACAGCCGACAAGCAGTACCAGCAGTAGAGAGAAAAAATTATGTGTCACTCAATGAGTTTTAAAACACATGTGACTGTTTAGTCGGTGGCAGTTTGCAGGCAGACAAATAGAGCAGAGGCCCCAGTAGAGGGTTTGTCATAATGGGTGAGCAACTCGACACAAAGCCTGTTTAAAGAGCAAGCAGAGCTCAACTGGTGGGGGTAAACACTGCTTGTCAGGCTGAGATACAATGAAAAATAGAGCTTTCTCCACATATGGACTTAATAATTAACTCAGTATAAATAGATTAATAAATTTTCTCTGGATCTGTTTATCAACTATTCAGCAAACACAGGCGCCGAGAGTGAGGTTTATTCAATGAATCACTATCTTTATTTCCAGCCAAAGCTGACTGGATTTAAAGCTGGCTGCGTTTAAAAGGAATTGACCTCCAACCCTGTGACAGAAGAAAAACAAGCACAGTAGGTCATGGGTTGGTTCCTCTTGTCACTGCACAGCACAGCAAAACACGGCAAACACAGCGCAGGAGAGGCTGAGAGCAAACAAATACCTAAGAAATAACCAGGAAATTACATCATATCTCAGCACTGAGAACACCAGTGAATCAGTAATCCAATTCTAGTGAGCCAGTTCAATAAAAGGCTGTTCTGATGTCTTGAAAAAGTTGTACCTTTTGGTATTTGGAGGATATTGGCTTCAGGCTTGAGATAATAGCTATCTACAAGATATGAGGTGTGATCACACAGATAAAAGGAGCGACATGGCACCAGCTGCTTACATGTCAAATGTCACAAACTGCTTCTGTTTTTTATCGCTTGAAAAATATTCCAGAGCAAATCTAACATGATCTAAGAATAAAACGTCATGAGCCCCACTGACACCGAGTTGTGGCTTTGCCCCATGATGCTGTCTGTGCTTGTTTAACACTAAAACCTGGTGAAAATATCACACTTCCTGAGAGCTGTAAGACCATATCTGTATGAATCACTTGGCTAATTTGAACTCCTGATTTTCAGATCGTCAATTACAGATTTACAGCTCGGTGTAATGCCAAAACCATTAATCTATCCTTATATGCTACCAGAGCCCTGAAGAAAACTGACTGATGTGAGGTTTATAAACTTCCAGTGTACCTAAAAATGAACTCTTCACTAATGTTTACCTTTTAAAAACAAATAATCTTTTCACACTCGCATCACTCAGGTGCACAGTTTTAACAGCCTGTGAGTTTTAATATCACAGCTCTTTGTAAGGCTGATTTACCCTTCCTGTTTGTTTTTTAGATTATGGGTTGCGTCTGTAAACGCTCCTCGCTGACTCATGCGGTGCAGATTAGTGTTATACGGCAAAGTCAGCGAGAATCTGAATGGGCTCAGTGAAGGTCATAAAATGACTTGAAGTTGTCAGGGCAATTTCCACTGTGTAATATACAGTAAGTAGTCCGATTTGCTGAGAGCAGGAGGTTTGACAAGCCTTTTAATTGAGATCAGCCTGCAGGCACCTACAGTGCACTTAAACATATCATCCCCAAATTATATTATTTTACAGTCTGGCCTATTCTATGGTATAATCAGTGCTACTTCAAAACAAGAGTCTGGTGCATCTGTGTCTGGTGTTTGCAGGACTGTGTGCTGTGATTCAAGTTGCTACATAATTCATGCAGGAAAATTACTTTTATTCCTCTTATGATTTTAGTCTGTTAACAAATACACAAACTGCAGCAGATGCTTTTCCTCTGGTGTCATTCCTCTTGTGCTTCACTTAATGTCCCAAATTCTTTGAGAATTTTTTTTTTATTTATTTATGGTTGTGCAGTCCTTCTGGTAGATATACCCAATGGGCTGGAATGTAAGCACTTTGCAATGCAAATAAGTCTTTGGGAAAGAGGCGGAGTTGACATGTCGTTGCGCAAGTGTGGCCTCGAAATCGGCGATGCATGCACTCAAAGTAATTACTAAATAATTGCAGCGTGTTAAAGGCTAAAGCGAGAGGGCTTCAGGAGATGATACCCGCTCATAGAAGAATTCTGCCACAAAGATGATAGCTTGTCTAAGCGGCAGGCCATAAATAGCCATCTTTCTCATGAAAGGGAAATGTGATAGCCACTCTATTACTCAAGAGGAAAGAATGTAAGTAAACCATCAGCGGAAGAGTCAAGTACAAACACGGCTTTGTCCTTCCCCATAAACAATATAACAGCAGCAGACAATAATTTCCATCCAGCCGCAAGTGATCAAAAGCAGAGAGTAGTAATTAAAGTGCTGTTGTCGCTGGCTGAAGAATATCAGAGGGAAAACAAAACATCATTTGTTTTATAGCCGGTGAGAAAAACTCTCAATAATCAGGGTAATGCCTTTTAGTGCAACGATGTAACCGGATCACAAGCGCCACATATGGCCACAGTCAATCATAGCTATTGCTTTTCTGTGCCAACAACGCCTTAATGTAACACAGAGAGGTTTCACATTGTTGAGGATGGAAATGTCCACATGGAAAATTATGCAAAGCGTGGAGAGTAGTTAAAACGTGTCCGCGCTGGCTTTGCTCTGCCACGCTTTATTACTCGCTCTGCCTCTTTCAACATCAGGCAGCATTACAAAATATCTAATAACTATCGTACCGACCGATCTGAGCCAGTTTGATCCCATGCATTCATTACCGTTTCGCAATTTCCGCCCATATGTCAGTATTTGACACGCTTTACCAAGAAATGAAATGACAGAGCCTCGGCGCAGGATTCTTGCGGATTTTCCCCTTTATAACACAATTAACCCCATAGAGCGCAGCGGCAGCCTTATTGAGCGCAGCTGGACAAGTGCACATTCAGCAGTTGACACCACAATAGAAAAATAGGCTAAAGTAAAACTGGAGAGCAAATACCGCTGTAGGTCAAACCTTTTACTGCTCGGATACATCAATGTCAGTATCAATGCATGCGTTTATGGACGCCTGTGTCACCAGAGACTACACATCCCCTGCCAACTCTTAATGCAGTAAAGATGCTGTTTAAGAAAATGCTCGCGAACATGGGAGACCACAGAGAACAGCACGAAAAAAAAACAAAAACCAAATACCAGCCACACACAATTATTCATCAGGCGACTAATGTTCCTACCTCTCCGTGAGTGACTGTCCGTCCCTGGGGAGTATCCTCGGGTAGAAAATAAAGTTTGGAGCTTGATAAAAGTTGCTTGCTTGTTCTTTCTTCCCAGAGCAGCTGAAGCTCCGCTATGCAAATAGGATTCTCCGGTTTACATCTGACGAAGAAAAAGTCTCCGAGAGACAGAATCCTCGGTTTGCCGTCCCGGTGAAATTTAAAGGCTTTATAGAATATATATGCTCCATGTAAACCGCAAGACGAGCCCACCCACTGTAGAGGAAAAACACAAACGGAGAAATTAATGAATGGCTTAAGAACTCATTTGGTAAACAAATCGTAACTAGGTGGACACAAACATCTCAAACATCAAATACGCACGGCTGGCAAATATCACAACAGGATCTCTCAGTTTTCTGCACACAATGAATAACATCAACTATTTTTAGATGTTCAACATATGACACAGATGTGGTCATACTAAATGCAATGTGCCAAAGTTTTGTGGCTCTGGCACATGAGTACAGTTAACAGTAGGCGTCGATTAGCGCAATGCGAAAATAAAATAAATCGACGGTTGATAACAAACGTTACCTTCAGTGAGTTCGGCTCCATCTCGACGTTATGAATTGATTAAACTCAACACGCTCTCCAAACTTGCTGGCTTGAATGGATTGCCGAAGGTCCTGCAAGGGACATATTTCTGTAGAGTTTAAAACATCGTGTATAGTCGATAAAGAGCCGTGGAAAAAATATGTTTTGCAAGCAGATGCCCTGTAAGAAACATTGTTTAAGTCTGTGTATTAATTTAATGCGGTAAATCCATGATGATGATTTTTTGGCGAGTTTATATCCAGTGGAAACGCACGTTTAGACAAAATATTATCGCATAACTATAAACATATCCCAAAAATTTCAGTCGTCCGTAAATAGCAGCTGTATATAAAAGGAAAAGATGCCATTTGCGCAAAATTCACCGCCCACAAAAGCTTAATTTGTGCTAATATTCTGTATTTATGGGCTTTTCCTCGACTACGTGTCTTCCAGGACTTCTGTAAAAGACGTTCAGTATGAAAGCACATTTCTCACAGTAATGACACTGAGGCGCTTGCTGTGGATGCCTTCAAGAAACAATGTAACATGAAAGTTAATAGGGTTATCAAATGATTCCTCAAAAGGCAATGTGGGACCCGTGAGGTGCCGGCTTTGGTATGCGTTATGGCTCAGGCGCGCAGCGTTGGCTTTAATGCTGAAAATAATGGCCTTTATGTATTTTGAGGCGAGCATGAAAAGACAAAATTGGCCGAGTTAGAAAGCGGGGCGTCACGAGACAGAATTCACGAGGCGGTCCATTATCCAGCCATAAATCATGTTACGACGCTGCGCTGACCTTGTGAAGACAGCGGGATATATATTTGACACGGGTCACATTTGCACGATCAAAACCTCACATATAATTATGTTGATAAATATTTATCATCATAAACACCGGAGGACTTCAACGGTATTGGGAAACAAATATTGACCCATGAATTATTAATTGTAGCTATGATGTTTGTACCAGGCTACACAAACTTCACGGTTTCTATTTACGTCTGTGGTCTCATTGTCCTTTCAGTCTCCGCTGGCTGGATGTGTCAGCCGTATTTTATCGGCTGTCTGGAGTTATTCATGTAGTGAAAAGTACCGGCTCAGTCCACAGCGCTGTGCTGTTTCTACACCGTCATCCACCCTTTGGCCTGCATTTATTCACCACTCAGATCACAGAGCATGCAACAGCGACATAGCCCTACTTCTGACACCAGCTATTTCAAGTACAGTATTACGCAATGCGCTTTTTTTCCAGAAATGACGGGCAGAGCATACAAGCGCATTGATTCACATCCAGTAAAGTGTTTTCCTGTCTGCCAAACTGACATGTTTTCTTCTTCTGGCTCTACAGCTCTTATGAATGGCTGTCTGGTATTTATCCTAAATATAAACAGGGACTGATGATGAAGAATCAGCGAGGAATGCTTTCCACCTATTAAATCAATGGGATTCAGCTGATAATGTAATATAAAATAATAAGATATAATATAAAATAATAAAATATAATATAGGATATTTGGAAACAAGACACATGCGCGCACACACATGTGCCATCAGAGTTTCTCTGCACTGCCCTCCATTCAAAGAAGCAGCAGAACATTATGTATTAATTCTAGAATAGCTGAGGCAATGTTCTGTGACCCTCAGATATTTTAAGTACCAGTTTAGAGCATCGGTTCAGAGTAAAAGGTGGATTACACAGAGGCTCATTGTCTTACATGCGGCTGCAGCAGGGTTGGGATTCCAGCAGTGAATCCAATATAAACCACAGCTCTTAGCGTTATCTTTCCTGATTTCTCTCACAGCCATTTCAGTGGCTGAATCAATGGGGTTGCATTGTTAATGGCAGCCACCATAATGAAGTCCCTGGTTAATCAATGGCCCCACTCGAGCTCTTATCTGGCAATTGCAAGTGTTTGCTTGTCAACAGCCAGAGCCCAGCAGTAACTGCAACATTGTGAAGCAGATATTGATTTGAATTGGTATGAATGGAGCTTCACATTGAGAAATCTTTATAGAAAATAAAATTGAAAATTAAAAAAAAGTATATATTGAAAGAGAGAGGTTTATTTTGATGACATGATATAAAAATGTTAGGAACATTTTTTTTGAAAACTGAGAGGTAGTGCATGGTGCATAATGTACAAGTTGATTTAAAAATCAAAATGTAAAATCTCTCCTGCTTCTCTTTACATGTGTTTGCAGTAATATTTAATAACGGACAGTAAGAGGACGTATTTACATGGTTTCACCTCACGAATGAACCGGAAATGTGAAAATAATGAATGGATGAACACAAATAAAAAGAATAAGGGTCCCAAATGTTTTCTGCATTCGTGTAAAGACAAATAAGTAGCTTGAGGGGAAATGTACTATGAGCTATAGTGAACAGTTGAACATCACTTTCAGCCACACTGGTAAGAATTTGATGTGTTATACAGTATATCCATGCTTAAGTGTGGCAGCTCAAATCCCTTTAGTAAATGTGAAAGTAACCCCCTTTAAGTCCAGCCTGCATGTGGGCTGTGAATCTTACAGGTTTTTCCACTTCAGGCTCAGTTTACGTTCTCTAGCAATTTTTTCCACTTTTGCAAACACTGCTCGCAAGTTAGTGTTTGGGGGCATTTTGCTCAGTGGCTGAGTGAAATCAGATCACTCACTATATGAATATTTTGTTGTTTCGTTTTCAAAGCCGTGATACAAAACTGCTCTCACTGCTCTTCTTGTGTTGACGCGAGTGAGCGAAGAATCCTGAAAAATCTCCACACAGAGAGGCACTAAAAAGGCCTTGTTATGGGAAATAAAAGAAAAAACTGGATAAACATGTTTGAGGCAGATACTTGCTTATTTGTTGCCTATAGCAGAAACACACAATGACTGGATAAGTGGTAAAGCGTTACTTATTCTCAGCACAGGTGTTCCACATTCCACATAATGAGGCGGCCTCAGCAGGGAGCCACAAAATGTGGTTGGAAAGCCACCTCAAAATGGAGAGCTGGGGTTACAGTTTCAGCCACAGCAAAGCAACACAAAAGCGATTAAAATAGCATATTCCAACATAATTGTGACCATATGTTGACATGTCTGAATGATGAACATGAATTCTTGTAAGAATGGCTTCAAAATAAAATAAACTATTTAACCACCACAGAGCCACAGGTAGGAAATCAATCAACAGACAGCTGTAGATATACACTCAAATGAGCACTTTGAGGGGCCCGCCCAGAGGAAAGCAATGGCAAAGAAGTTGTTTTTGTTGTTGTTGTTGTTTTTCTAAGTTCCTTGAACTGGTAAACAACAAAATAAATTTACTTGTTTTTTTCTATAACTGACCAAACTGTTTTGATTGATTAGTTGGCTGACAGAAAATTAATGGGCAGCTGTTTTGATGATTAAATAATTATAAATTTAAAAAAAGCCTAAAACTTTCTTGTTCCCAAAAAAGGATCTTCTCTTTTTCTTTATTCTTGTTATTTTATGTTATTGCAAGCTGAATATTTTTGGACATTTTTGACTGGTTCTGGACAAGAAGACATGGTGACGTCCAAAACCCAAACATATTTAATGTAAGAAAAGAGGCAAACTCTTACATTTTACATCTTACATCATAACTAAAAACGTGATCTACTGAAGAAGAGAATATTTTTAAAGGGTAAAAACACCTGAAGCCTTCACTTTTACTAAATTAATCATCTAATAAAGTGCTGGAAATAGCCTTAAAAGGGATGTCAGACTTATTCAGCAGCCTTGGGCAGTAAGTATGTACACGGCCAAACATGACTTTTACATACAGTAAAAGCTCTCAAGGTGATATTAGGATGCACATTTCCAATCAAACTGCCAGGCATCCTGATGACTAAAGCAAGAAAGCTTCTGAGAAATTAAGGCAACACACTCTTTTTCCTACTCACTTCACATGCACAATTGCATTACTCAGTGGATATCCATCTATCATCAATGGAAAGCCCTGGCACATTAAAAATCCATCAAGTAAATTTGTCCACGGGAACATGTGTCAATAGTAACTTTACACCTGCATCTTTGTGCTGCTGTAATCACATGACAATGCCCCCCGTCTGCAGCATGACTTTAGGAAAGGTAACAGGAGATCAGAGTGATGCTGTCTGGCTAATTTTAGCCTCTAAGACTCATTATAACGTGGTGTTACATTTCTCTCCATTCAATCACACATGGGTCCACCTACAGTGGACAACACATGCACAAGAAATCCAATTAGTTTATTGAAAGGATCACTTTTAATCAGGACTTAAGTTCGACATATTCATCTTGAGGCTATTTGAGATCATTTCTGTGTATATTACCAGGTGTCAGCTGGTGTACTGTAGGCTGAATATTAACTGACTTAGCTCATAAATATCTGTGATGCAGTGATATCTTCAGAACATCAAAGGAGCTACCGCATGCAGTGAACTGTGTGGATTATTACCATTCACAGCAGAATAGAAAGAAAAAAAAGCATCTCCCTCTTTTTGTTCTTATCTAATATCACACTTGTTTATCTGAGCTACCATACTTCATCATGTTTTATGCATAATTTAAGGTTTTTGTGACCCACCTTTTCAATTACAGCATTCAGCACCGAAGTCCCTCATTTCAAGCAAACCAATTATTGTGCCCATTCATGGCTGTGGCCATTGATCATACCTAATATCATATATTTATATGTGTGTTAGGCATAGTAATTCATAAGGCAAACACTGGTTGGCCCAGCCTGAATGACTGCAATGACAATGAACTAATTGCCTGCAAAACACAATTTCACATTCATGGGCCACTATTACAGCTGAATTGTTTGATAATGTCAAGTGAGTCATTTTATTAAGCGCCACACAAATGTAATCATGCGGCAGGGCAACGTGAATTCGAGTGTATATAAGTGTTAACATCACTGTGGGTTTTAGGTTATTACCGCCGCAGCAAATGTAAATTTGCCTCATTGATGGAGAGTGCTCAGCTGAATCAGAAATGTGCAAACCACAAACAAAATAGGCTGCTTCATTCCATCTGCATACACATCAGGACACACACACACACACAGAGTCGCATTTTATATCTCCCCATCTGAAACCGGGATTAGAACCATGAATAATGCATTTATGTAAATGTCTGATGGGTATAACTATAAAAGATGAGAGTGATTGAAAAGGCATTTTGTTAGACTGAGTTACAGCCGCCTGTGAGTTATGGATGTTTTCAGTGCAGAGAGTGAGGCAAAAACCACTAAAACTAAAAAAAAAAGAAAGAAAAAAGAAAAAATGCTGTATTTTTGAAGCAAAGAAGTCACAGTGTCACCTCCACATCTGAGGGATACATTAATACAGAACCTGATCTCAGCATTTATGATTTGCTCGGTGCTTTTCAAACATCAGTCAGTTTATTACACCCAGTGGTCAAACTATCATTGACTATGAAGTCACTGAGGACAGTGACCTCAGCCTTTACCAGCTGTGTAATGCATCACCACTGCCTATTCTGTCAAACACTGGATTGTTATAAAACAGGCATAAATGTCAGCAGACATCTATAATCAGATTATTCACTGGTGCGTGTCAACCTCCCATCTGGGCTGAGAGTACTGTATTATGAATATGTCAAATAACTGTGTATAGGCAATTACAGTGCAGTCATTTACACAGGCAATTTCAAGATTTGTCATAAGATATTCTATTTGAATAACCGCGTCAGTTGTCACATGTGGAATACTCTTGTAATCTGTGTAATCCCTGTGATGTATCTGCAAATCAGGACAAAGCAATCGGGCCATTTAAGAATGGAGACAAAGGATAAGTTGTGAAATATGACTGACAACGGCTGAATTGTTCCATTACAGCAGTGCAGGAGAAAAAAATACAGTATTTTATTCCGAGCCCAGAGCCTGTGCACACATATTAAAGAAAAAAAAACCCTCTCAGCATTAATAATTTATCTCATTTTATAAGGCAATTTAGCAGTCACTTGAAGTTGCTATGGTGACAAGGGGGTATTTTGAGACAACTAATGACCTATGCAAAACCCACTCACTGTAAACTTCACTCAAGCTAAATGAGATTGCTGTCTGTGCTGTGTGTGATACATGGCTGAGAACTTAATCCCCACGCTATGCTTGGCCTTTTTCTGCACAGGACAAATTAAAGTTGTTAATATCAATGTAAAACATCTGTCGGCTGTTTACTGTACAGGGAATACGAGCCAAGTAGTAAGCAGCAACCAGCACTGCGTCGCATAATAGTCTTTTGTTTTGATTGCTAATGCAGAATCCATAACAGTTGTCAGGTTAGGGTCAGAAAAAAATCCAGCGAGCGAAAGGAAAATGAATACTCATGATATGGTTTGAATGTAACTCAGTATGTTTCACACTAAATCCCCTTCAATATCTCTTTATTTTTCGGCTTACGTCAAAGATTCCACATTGGAAAAGCTTTGAAGACTTGCTCTGTTCTGAGGCGAATCATATTTGTCCAATAACTGCTTGGCCTGTTGCAGCTGTTGGGGCTGAGGCAGAATGAGTCATGTGTTACCCATTTAAGTCCAATTTCTCCCATGCAAATGCTTGACATGTGTGACTCTGCAGGGCCCTGAGTCAAAACAGTGTTTTTGAAACGAGGGGAGAGAATCAAGGCCAGAGCTGTGTGACCATTTAGCCACCTGCTTCTCCCACGACCTGCACTGCTTAAAGAAAGTTTATATTTGAGAAGCAGTGTACTTGTGTTGTTTCTGACATGGAGTTAAAGCAGGCGCAGCTGCCATGATATTAAATGCATAAACAAAGGAGGAGTGGATTCAGCAGTTTCTCCTTAAAAGGAGCTCCTTTTTGGAAAATATGAGTTATATCCACTGAAATGTGGCAACTGTGCGATGCCGAAACAAAACATTTTTCATCCCTAAAAATAAATTGACACACATATTGAGCAATGGCTTCTAATTACCTCTTCAGTCTCTCTTTACACAGTGTGCTGAGCCTTTTGTCCCCTGGCAGAAATGTCAGTTTGACTAATAAATGTGACTCTCACAAATGTTTTCCTCTGCTCCTCCTGGAAGCTGTGGTGTTGAGTGCCACCTGTTGGGATTCAGCAGCAATAACAAGGCGTCGGTGACAGTTGTATTACACAGGATTACAAGGGTAATTTGCAGCACAACATAATAGCCGAGTTATTAATTAACCAGTCATGAGAGAGGCGTAGCTGTTGGTCACAAACTGCTGATAAACTGCTGATCTATTAAAAAACAAAAGCTTTTCCTTGGCAGGTTGCAGAATACAACCTGAAATGTCTTTAATGCATCCAATATTTTGCTGATTCCTGTGTGCTGATGTAGTGTTGATATTACTATTTTAATGCTTGAAAAGTCAGTGTTTCTACTTGAATTTTCTTCTCACCAGGCTGAAAAAGGGCCTTTAAACAGCTGTTCTGCTATGCAACAATTATAATGTCTGCTGAGACCAAAACAAATGAAAGTCTCTGTGGGTTTTGTAAGGCAAGATAACTCAACATTTACTGGACCCTGGGGGAAACTCGAGGCTAATAGACCAAGACCTAATTTATAGAAATATATATTATATATGATGAATTAAAAAAACACACATTGTTTTGTGCACCTTAAACATCTGAAGTCACAGAATCAAAACAGGCACACAACATATGAAGCACATATGGTAGTCATGTGCTAATCCTATATGCTGGTTCAGCATTGACCATGGCCAGATTTACCTGTTGGGATCCTTCATTGACTCCCCAGTCTCCCTCCTTAGTGTTTTGTGTTTGTATCCTATCGTCACAGTGCAAACATAAAGCAAACATAAAGCTGAAGACCAGAGACCCAGAAAGTAAGGTGCACTCCTGTGCAGGAATAACACGACTTAGCCCCTGGGATTCCATGTCAATTAGTTTGGGATAATTTGATTAAGTACAGCTTTCTTTGAAATTAAGAACCATGTGAGCAGAAAATTATCCAAAACAATTTAAGGCCCCACAAGATCTTGACCCAGGCCTCTTCTACAAGACAGCATTAGCATTAGCTTTATGACAGCAAGAGTAGGCAGGGTCTGTTTGTACTACTACTTACGGCCAGATGTGACTGATTTTTGTCACTGTGATAACAAAATTGTGGCTACACCAAAGATAAACCTTCTAGAGGAATATCAACAAAATATGTTAGACAGAATATAAAACCATCTCATGTCTACTGCACCATGCTTCATCAACCAAACATTTCCAACTATCTCGCCTTAATCAGGACACTACCTGAGGTTGCTTTCTTGAGACGTCAGCCACAATAACCTCAGACACCAACCTCATGAAGGCACGAGAGCTGAACGTGTTTTGATGGACTTGCGATTATGCTCACTCTGCTCTGCCCCTTGCTGTGTCTCAAAGTTAGAAGCTGTGGTGTGCAGCATCAGCGCAAACACAATCAAGTTTAGTTATCGTTCTCTATAATAGGGCTGCGTAATCTTTTTTTTTTTGTTGTTGTTATGTAAACATACAGTTTAAGTGTCACTGAACCAGTTTTGATTGTATCTCTGCCCCCATGAGTCCCTTCCTCTGCTTTTAGTTTTCAGTTCTGTGTTTATTTCCAACTGTATTGTCTTTTATAGTTTGTAAGTGATTATAACCAGGAATATTTAAAACACTGATCTCATAGTTTACACACATTATTGCTCCACTGTGGTCCATTTCATTCTGTTCTACATGCCAAAGATTTTTTTTTTGTGCTGACACAGCAAACAGTGCAGCTCTACATAAGCTTTGTAGCAGTGCTGACTGAAGCAGCAGCATAGAGGGAATCACTGTTCTGTGATCAGTGACCAGAGCCCCTCCGCCACCTCTGTCATTATCATCTCCACAAAGCCAAGAGCTGGGTCTTGAACAGCACCCTCACACAGAGTCGCTGGATAACACCAAGCCTGTTGTATGAAGATGGAATATCTTTTTGTCTCGGTCAACAGAGCAGCATTTGTTCCTGTTTATGACTGACTGACTGACCATCTCCCTCTCTCTCTGACAAAATGTCAGTATAGTCGAGAGTCTATAAAAATTGGTTTGATTTTAGTTTCAGTGCTACTTTTTTGTTCATTCTATACTTTATACTTCAATTGCTTGGAAATCAGGAAAACGGATAAACGCCAGGGACGTGTTTCACAAAAACACACCGACGGTTTCTTAAAAACCCCCAGCTTTCTTTTGATGCAGGATGTAACCGAACTCTTTTCCTGTATGCAGCTGGACGCTCTCCACCCTACTTTCTCTCACTGTCTGACATTCACGTGATGCAGACTGAGGGATGATGACAGACAATTCTGAACAAAGACAGGAAAACTTTGTCTCCTTTCCAAGGTCACAGGCCTTTAAACTATTTCCTCGCCCCTGCCTTGGCTGGTCAGAATGATTTTAATAGAAATCAACACAGCATGCAGCCAAGTAGGGTAAAATGACTTGTGAATGCGTGTGTGTGTGTCTTATATTTAGAAAGCCATGGTGGACTTGGTTTGATGTGGTGTTTCACGCATGGTGAGATAATAAGATATGTGATTAGACTGCATGATCATGGTTTTAAATGACATGGTTTCAAATCCTAATGTCTGATGGTAAATGCATGAGAGAATCAATAAATATGTTGATTAAAATGACATTTATGCATTTTGTCGAACAGTTTTGTGGTTTTGTTTTATTGTTATCATTTTTGTTCTTCATACTGCATGTAAGTGTATGTGCATGTGTTCTGTTTTGTGAAATTTAATCTTTTTTTTTCCAACTCTGGAAAACATTTATTTGATCTACCTTTTACACACAAAGGTTGACCACATTAAAAATAGTTATTAAAACAGCACATACAAAAACAAATGTTTAAAAGTTTAAATCAAAATATATATGTATAGATATGAAAACAATATTCTAAAAAAAAATAAATGCAAATATTCTCAGGTAATTCCCACAGTGCAGTCCTGTGCTCCTTGCAGTGGTAGAATGTAAGTGAGTACATTTATTTATACTTTATACTTTTTACTCCACACCACCTTTATTTGACAGATACAGTTACAAGTTACGTTTCAGATTAAATGTTTAAAACCTAAATTGATAATATATGAATATATCATACATTCGAAATGTAAATGTGGAGGCTATCAGTCATTTTCCACTTGAGTTTCCTGGAGTTAAAACTGCAGAGGAAGTGCTCATATTCTTCTAATGAGCAGATGGATTTGAAACTGAACTCGCCTTTTTACTCACTGTGTCTGTGATGGATTCATCATGTCATGTGAGCTCTCTGAGACAGCTTGCTTTGCCATACTCGTTAACAGCAGCCTATGGAGCCCTGACATATCCAGCAGCGCCATTACTCTTCACTGCCTGTTCCCCTGGGAATAACTGGAAGAGAATTTCTTTCTGCAGGCGGGGCTTAAACTTTGGGGACTTTGTTCGAAAAACTGCATCCATCAGTGTCTCTTTTTTTCTCACTGTGGAGGCAGCGGTCGCCGGTTCTCTGGGATCTGAACTTTCAGGACTCAAAGCTGCGGCGCACGAAACATATCTGCAACCAGCCGCCGTGATGGGCCTGGTAAAGTTTACGTGTGCGATCATCGTTAGAGCCTTATTTATCCTCGTCTCCCTTGCGGGGGTCTGGAGGGTGACATGGGTGAAGAGCGATCACTACTGGTTCCTGACTTTCCTCTTTCTGCCGCTCGTCGTTGAAATGATAATTACTCTGAAGCGTCGAAAGGGAAAAGATTACAAATGGTGAGATGAGGTTCATGCAAATAAGTGTTTGTAAATATGTTGTAATGTTGTAATTGAGGATGCATTGGCGCACTTAACACCTGTAAGGTAAGCTACTCATTTTGGCATAAACCGTTGGGTTTGTATGTATTTTCTTTCTTTGACAGTATATTGCAGAAACACATTATACTGTCACAGCCCCCCCACCTCCCCTCCGCTTTCACCCCGTCCCCCCTTCCCCCACTTCCCTAGATACCCTGCATCCTGCTTGTCCCTTTGCAGCTATTTTTTAAACACTCCTGGGGATGGGGTGTTACCTCTTATATATTATTGCAAAATCTCGAGTAACCCAAACAGTCTTCCCCCATGGAGGCAGTTAATCTGTGAACAATATTCGTTATTTCATTTACTTGACATGTATAGTTATTAATTACTAATTATTAAGCCTAACAATAAACAGATATTTGTGTGGGAGTCTTGTGAGGTTTTCTCATAGAGGTCAATTTACCTCTATGAGACAAAAAAGTCGCAAATCTTCACATTGTCAATTGACAGTCACACACATATCAATAATGTTGCGTATTAATTTTCTGTCGATTGACCATTGGACTAATCAAGCAGTCATTCAGCTCTGTACAACTGTACTAATCACTAACCAGTATCAAATGGAGAACTGATGCGACTTTATAAAGTAGCGTTGATAAAGTTCTGTCGATTGTCTTGCAGGTTTTCTCCTCCCATCTTTCTGTTTCTCATCAGTATCATTCCCTCCATCTGGCTCCTGGAGCTCCACTACCAGCAGAACAAAACCAGCGACCCTCAGGTACTCCATGCCAGAAACAAAAATTCTTAGTCAGTTTGAGAGTTCTGTTTAAGTTAAGTTTAAGCTGGGGAAATTTATTCTCTGCATTTTACCCACCAAGTGAACAAAACACACACACAAGCATGCACATGCAGTAGAGACGCTGGGGCAGGGGGCTGCCTAGTGAGGCGCCAGGGGTGCTTGTGCCTTGCTCAGGGGCTCAGCTGTGGTCACAGAGGCCATTGTGCATATCCGTTGTGCTTGGTCGAGGAATCAAACCGGCGACTCTCCGATCTCCGGGTAGTCCAAAACCGCACTCTTAACTTGCCGGGCCATGGCCGCCCCCTCATGGATTCCAAGCATGTAATCTATGACAGATGTTGGTGGGTGGGAAGGCTGCAGAACTCTGGCTCTTTGCACATAAAGCTACAATTCACTGATTTATTAATTCCATCAAATACTGCATTTGCTTTTAAACCTGATTTTTTTTATGTTTCAGCTACAGTGAAAAGTACAAGCAGTTTATGAAGTTCCGCCTCTGAAAAGCTTCCTCTGTTTTTTTTCCAGTGCAAAAAACTTGACTCTTGGGAGAATTTGCGTAGAATGATCACTCTGAATGAGACCTTGGGAAATGTCACGTACCAGGACTATGTGCAGGTATGACAGACTGAAAAATTGATTTCTCTCCACTTGTTTCCCAAAATTGAACATATTTTCTGTTATTTTATACAGAAAGCAGAAATAAACAAGAATGGGGAAGATGATTCAGTTTTTACCTCATGATGGATTTCTTGAAAACCACTGACATGGTAGTTTGAATTATGCACAATATGTAGGGCAGTGAAACTCTGCAAGAGCGTTAATGTCAAGCAAGTAGTGGCAATTTCTCAAGAAGTTCACTGGAAAATTGGTTACTCACTTCTCCTTATCATTTTTTAAAAATCCATTTAGTGTCAATCTCTTTCACTGTGTTTAACAATTTAATCAGAGCTCTGTCTCGTCATCACTGTCTGGCTGCCAGACAGTCAACCTCCAGGAAGTCAGTGCCCCCAGCACAGAAATAGCAACACACATAACCTTCTATAAAAAAACACAACTTGGCATTTTTACTCTTCAGTTTTTGCACATCTTAAACAAACAACATTTAAAGTGTTAATGAATCTGCATACCAGGCGCTGGTACGCAGATTTTATTTTATTTTTTTAATAATCTTTGGAGGCAGACGAGCTGTTTCCTCTGCTTCCAGTCCATTGAGCAGCTAAGCTAACTGTCTGCTAGCAGCAACTTTATATTGAATGGGCAGATGTGAGAGTGCTATCGATCTTCCCATCTTACTCTCAGCTCTGAACAATAAGCATATATTTGAAAATGTGGAACTACTACTTTAACACAGAACTCTTTCCAGTGTTCTGTAAAATGGTGCTTGTAGTTCAGTGTTTATGTCATAACTAATCTAGTCAGCTGATAAAGAGCAGTGTCTTTGAAACATCATTCACAATAATATGTTTTCTACTTGGGGAGCTTTCACTCTGCACTGTCTCATGTTTTTTTTAATACCAAATTTTTGAATGTGCAGCATTGCTGTTTCCAACTTCAACAAATCATGATAGAGAAAGTTTGTAATCACAATTTCAATTACAGAAAAAAACAAAAACAAAAATAGTAGTTTATTCTCATATAGACATAAACATATAAATATACACATACCTATGCCCATCTACAGTCACTTAAATTACACGTGTGCCCATATATCAGAAATATCATATATTTAACTAGTGCACTGTACTGACAGAAAAAAAGGAAATTCCAACAAGTCGCAGCAAATAGATGACCAGTAAGCTGATCACTTGACTAGTTGAAGAGAAAGAATATATTGGCACATGACCTTTTATTTTACATGCAGCCTCTCATGTTACAAACAAAAACTGTAAAGTTCCATCGACCATCTGCATTTGCTTTACAGCAACTATTAGCAATTGTGTACTTAAACAGCTGCAGAAATTTTTCTCTGTCTTATTTTTAAGCCAGATATGAACTCAGGGCGTGTTCTTGTCTAGTTCTTCGATGGCGATGGTTATCTATATCTTAAATCTGAATAGAAGTCAATGTCCAGTTAATATGGGACCCCTGGTTACCCCAGATTCCCTAATTGCCAGTTTGGAGTGAATAGAGAAGATAAAAACATGAACATTAGCGGATTCAAAAGCCGGATGCAGTTTAAGGGCCTGAGGAATTCAAAAAGAACCCACCAGTGGGAGCATCAAAGGATATTCCCATGAAAAAACAGGCCTGGATTCTAGGAAGGGCGTCCTCTCTCTCTTCCTTTTTTCTGATGGAGAATTTCAGATAATGTTATCAGAACTTAAGGGAATTCAGGCATCCTCATTCAGAGCAGACCTTTAGGACATTAGTGCCATTAGTTGGGTTATTTACATGCTTCAATGCTCCTCTGGCATTGCATTGAGGGAGTGTAACTTCACAATATAACTAAAAATAACAGGACTAAATATCTGACACACTGTTTAATGTTTTCAGAAATCTGATTAGTTGTGTTGTAATTTAATGTACGAAAGCTATGAGTCATCCAGGCACTGGTGTAAAGTAGCAAGACTTGAGAGGTCACCAGGCTTTATACCAACGCTGGATATCACCACCATAGAAGTGATAAGTGATAGGTAGTGTGCCCTAAAAGGGGCATGTAGAGAGAGAATAAAAGTGGTCCAAGAACTAACCCCTGAGGCACTCCACAGATCAAAGAAGCCCAGTGAAATGACCTGTCAGCAATACATACGAAGCATTTTTATAGCTAGGAGAACCATAATCTGCAAGATAACTGAAATAAAACTACCACATTTACTTTATTACATTTAGCAACCACAGCAGCAGTAAAGTTGGGGAAAGCACGGTGGAGAAGTGGATCACAGTGTAACAGACAGTTTCCGCCATTAATAACAAACATAAGAGCTTGAAAACCAGTGTGGTCAGTAACAGCGAGAGGAGACCGTTTAAGATAAGCTGCTATATAAACCACAGCTTGTCCACCACCACACCCATTTAGCCCAGGAGATAAAATTTGGTAGGCTCACCTCTAAAAACTGGCTGCATGTCCCAGTCCTTGACTTTGTTTCAGCTGGAACAAAGTCCAAGTTGCGCAATATAATGAAGAATATTCTATATTTTTCTTATTGTCAACTAATCCCTTTAAATGAAAAATGAATTAATCAAACAAGTGTATTGCCGTAGGCTTCCATCGTTGTCCAAAAACTACTGTTGCTGGAAATACTCACGGATTAACACATATCTCTGAATCTCCTTTTCCAGAGTATTAAACATGCGTTATCAGTTGTCTGTTCCAACGATTGGATCCTGGCCCTTCATCAGATCCTGCTCATCCTCCTCATCGTGGGGAAGTGGCTGCTCCCCCTGGGAGGCGGAGTCACCCGGGACGAGCTCTCGCAGCTTCTCCTAATTTTCGTTGGCACAGCGGCAGACATACTTGAATTTACCAGTGAGACGCTGTCAGATGTCAAGTGGGTGGCTAATCATATTGCTTGTTTCCTCATGAGTATGCGTCATAGTTTTATGTATGTCGACACTGACTGTGTGCATGCATATGAATTTGTTCTCACTAGTGTTCAAGCACTTCGCAGGTGAAGTTACCCAGTCTATGCCCATTCTACCCATGAAGTGTTGACATTATATCACTGTATTAACTGAAAAGAGCGTTGACATTTATTCACAGTCATGGGATTGACTTTTACTATATTTTCCATGTATGTTTTGCAGAGAGAACAGTCCTCAGCTGGTCTACATCATCTTAGCCGTATGGACTTGGAGCATGTTGCAGTTCCCCCTACATCTGGCTGGTCAGTGTGTGTTTGTGTCTCAGACCAATAACTTTGGTGCTTATTAAGCAGTTACAGCCGTGTTTTGTTGAACATAACCTCTTCTCAGTGTGGGACAATCCAAACAACGTGTTTATAAATTGGCAAAACATCATTAAGTCAACAGCATCCACACCAGGGCCATAGGTAAACAGTGAAAGTTAGTTTAGCTCAAATCACTTGCTCTTCTAACTCCAGCTCTGTCAAATTATTAACCCGAAAATCTGTTTTTTCATTTCCCGAGCCTTCAGTAAACTACAAGAGCTCTATCAGAGACAATCGACTGTCCCTGCTTTCAGACCTATAGTTTTAAAAACAGACTTTCCACAAAAAGAAATCACTAACAGGAAATGTATACTTACGGAGTTTGTATAAATGCTGGAAGTCCAGTCTCATGTTTTAATTACATAAATACATTTAGACAGCCAAAGTTTCTGTGCCATATCTTGGCGGATAACAGGCTGATGAGGGGAAACCATTGTCAGGTGAGGCCCAAATGTCAGATATGTTTCTGAAAGTTACTACACTGAGAACAGAAAAGAATGTAAATCACGTCTGTTCCAGTCTGAGGGAACAAAGGATAGGGCTTCATGAAAGAAAGAGAATTATGATGTGATTAGAAACAGCACAACTTTGTTCTCGGAAAAGACAACCCCCCCACTAATTACCTCAATTATTCATAACCTGGACTTTAATAATTTACAAATGGATGTTGAGATTCTTAATAATTCCGTTATGCATATCTGTGCTGTCATAGTGCATTTAGAGCACTTAGTGCTTGAATTCACAGTGCTCACTTGTGTTTATAGATGAAGCTGCTTTTCCTTCAGTGTACAATGTGAGTAATTGTGTTTGTGTCTACTCATGTGGGTGTGTCCTTTTGTTAGTGTGAGAGTGTGGTCACTTCCAGTATGTCTGGATGCCAAGTAAACACAGAAGTGTTGACATACAGGTGAAACTTGTTCATACATCTGAGCTTCAAAGTTCAGCAACTGAGAAAAGTTAGGTCCTTTTAGTAGCTGTTCTGGAGCTTTTCCAGTCGTCTCTGAATGAATGAACGCACCATTTAAGCCAATGTGGACGATAAATGCCCATGACCTTTACTAAATGGACCGTGTGGTGATATTGTTTTGTCAACAATTTACAAAACAAATTAAGTTCTATTCAGTGCCATTGTACTGGAGTGACAGCAGAGGTCTCAGGTAAGGACGTCGCCAAAGCTCAGCAAGAAAATCTAAACTTATTTGCTTGGATTGATGTTCTGACCATGATGTTCTTGAACTACAGAAAATCACTTAAACTGGAATTGTAAGGACTCCTCGCAAAATAATAATAATATTTTAAAAAAATATATTAAAAATTTAATAATATAATGTTTTTATCTTTACTGCTTAATATTAATATTTTATTTGTTAGTTTATTTAACTGTGACAACACAGATAGGAAGAAGCAGTGCAACAGATGTAATATATATAAATGCATCCCCTGCCCCTTAAATTCAGGTCAAAACAACTAAACAAACAAATGGATACAGAATAAAGTTCCCTTGCCTTTGTTCTTATGTTTTGGGCTTGAGTTATTTAAGTAATTGCCAGGCTGGTTTCAGGTTTCCTTTTCAACAGAAACCAGTTGCTGAAAAATGTGGACCAGTTTAGCCAAAAACAGCAGGAAAAGCTCATAAAAAGAAAAGCAAATGTGGGAGCATAACAGAACTCCTATTCTCGGTGGCCATCGGCCATCTTGTCAGCTTCCACACTGTTTCCTCAATTTCCTTATATCATTAATTTCTTGTGTTTTTGTCTCTCTCTTTTTTTTTTAAAGTTGTCACCTCCAAGTCAAGCAGTGAAGGTGAGCAGGGTATCCAGGACACTTCCCTCTTAGCTAAACACAGCACAGACATATGGAGCATCGTGGAGGCCTTGTTCATCCAGGATGGGCCTTTTCTGGTGGTCAGGCTCATCGTCATGACCTGCTTCGATGTGTTCCACCAGATGCTGGTTTTCTTCGCCATCAAGAACTTCCTGGTTTTCATACTGAACTTGTACAGGTTGGCTGTTATATGCCAGGACTTCAGACCTTCCCGTAGTAGCACTGGCAGTGACATCACTGTCCCATGAGGAAGAGTCAGCTCAGGAAGAAGAAGAAGACGGGAGATGGAGAGCTGTTATACCCAACATTTTACAGTTATAGTAGACTGGAAAAAAGCCAACTGGAACAGGAAAAGAATAAAATGCTTGCTTTCTGTTTCCTTCTCATAATGTGTGCAACTCTGAGGGATCAGTTAGGTGTGAATAGTTAATACTGTTGGGAGCAGAAAAACGCAAGCAACCATTTTCTTACACTTGCAAGTTGAAGTTGTCAAGTTCACATCCCCCACTTGGCTGCTTAGCATCCGACTCATTTCAAAGCTCATACTTCATCTCGTTGACATTTCAGTCCGTCTGAACCTCAGGCCAACACCCCCGTCTTTTCACTACTTAAATATGACTGTGTGTACAAGCTGGGCTAAAACCTGGTTTTAGTCATATTCAAAGAGTCCTTACTGAATGTAGCTGCTTTGACAGAATAACTGATGTGACATTAACATAAAAGGAAACGGCAGACAGGGGGCTCAGAGGAAAAGAAGGAAGCTGAGCAGAACAGGAAAAATGTGTGGGGGTCCAAGTGAAAAATATCCTGATATGATCACATTTAGAGCACATAATTGTGTACACAATACAGTGCATGAAAGTTTTCCCAAAGCACAACAATCTGCTTATCAGTGCAGCACCTACAGTAACTGAAGCCAGGCTACTGTTTGGATAAGGACTGGACGGATTTCTGACAGTGTCATGTCTGGTGTTTTCAGGAGAGGAAGAGAGAGAGAGATATACTCGATAAGACAAAGGCCCTTGAGTGTTGACAGAGGCTGGGATTGAAGAAGAACCGTTTTCTTGGTCTTGACCTAGGCAGGAAGTTAAACTGTGACTGTGAAAATATCCTATCCCCGTTTGTTGGCTGTTTTAGAAAACCACTATATCAACACTGGAGAAGGATTTTGTTTCAGTGAATTGCCTTTAAAAAAAACCAAAAACAAACAACATGATTCACAGTCTATCTGATATACTCAGTCTATCTGTACTGTTACCCTTGGCCAACGTTGACTGACGATTGTAACTACCAAAGAATCAGTATTATGACTCCCTGATTAATGTGAAGATGTTTATAAGATAACCACAGCACAAACTGTGCATTTTAACTTGTTTACTGTTTTTGTCATGTTTTTACCCAGATATCCCCAAAAATAGCACTTCATCCAGGGCTGCCAAAGTCTGATTTCTTCCACATCATACAGTCATTTTATATGTTAATGTGACTTGGCTTGACATAGCCCAAATACAACAAGCTAGTCCACTGTAAGTGTTTTATATTTAGGCCTATTTCACATTATTTGAAAAAAGCAGTGATTTCAAGCTGGACGTCAGTACTTTCAGATTAGGTGTTCTGTGGCATGTCTTTTTGTGGCACATTTTTACATTACCTTTTATTTAGTTGTTGCAAATGACTACACAGACACAAACACAAGTGCGTACTTCTGGACATACTTCTTGTAATCTCATCTCAAGAAATGATGTGAAGAGATTGAACTGCTCACCTGACACCTTAAATAAGTGCTCATCTTACAATACCAGCTACTCTCACTGTTTCTCTCAAAGTGAATTTCCATCATGCTGTTTGAATTCTTTTGTACAGCAAATGTAGTATCTACAAACATGACCCACAGTCTCCCCACTGTGGGCATCGGAGTATTAGCAGCTGAATTGAAAATGTCATCTGGTGACAGCTTTTGACAGTGAATCAGTGATAAACCCAGTGGGCTCATACAGTTTTTTAGCAGCCTCAGATTGTATCTGGATGTCAGTGTCAGTATCGCCTTGTCTCTCTGCTGTTCAAATTTAAAGCCACTATCTGTGACCCAACTCCGCGGAAATGGGTTAAATTGGATTTGATTGTGCATCATAATCACACTGGCTGACAGGCCTGTTGATACAAGCACGAACACTAGATGGCATCTAAGTCCAAGTTATGAATGTTTTCTGGTTCTGTAGAGGGTTTGTTTCCATGTTAAGATTTATAAACACAGGAGTAAAACTGAACAGGAGTGAAGGCACTGCTGCAAGTAACTCTCTAAATAAATAAATAGTGTTATGCACATTCCAACACAAGACAAAAATAGAGAATGACATTGTGATGGGTGAAGCAGGAAGTCAAGGATAAAACAATGAAGTCCAAGACTTATTTCCATTGTGTTCCTCTATATTGATGGTTGATGCTGTGGTCTCAATTCTTATGTGAAATCATACTGCCATCAAATCCATACAACAAATTCAATATATGTCATCAAAAATGAAATCAAGATTAAAATCACTCCAAAATCAGACCATCAAGAAATAAAACAAATATATAAAAGAACTAGGCACAAATGAACTAATTTAATGAGTTTGCATGTCGAAGTGTCCCATAAGCTACAATTTAATTTTGTTTCTAAAACTTAAAAAGCAATAGTAACTTATTTCATTTTCTTGCACCCCAGAATTCAAAGGAACAAATTTTTACCTTTGTTTTGAAACTTGGCAGACATAAATCTGTATCTCAGACTTACTGAGAAATACTGGACAAATACTACAATCATGTGAATTTGAATTTTTTTTTCCTAAGAAACCATAGATTTCCTCTGGAAGTTGCAGTGATATTGGTGTAGTCTTGTGGCAACCTTATGTACTGCATGCTCTCAATGAATGTAACTCTCCTTATACACAGTCTATTCTCTCTCTCACTCCCCTTTTCTACTTTCCCTTTCACACCCAACGCACTCACAGTCCAGTCTCCGTACCTGCCTGTTGTAAACCCTAACTAAAATAAATAAATAAAACCAGGTTTACCATTAAAATGATTGGTGGGAGTCAGGATTCGGGTTAAACAGGCGCCTCAACAGTTACAGTCCGTTTCTTTCTGGGTGTAATACGACACAATGAATGGGGCTGGGCTTGGCCTGACTCAGCTTTTACAGGCATACAAGCCCAGCCCTCCAGGTCCCGAAACAGGTTGCGTTTTCACAGTCGGGTGGGGCCTTTATTCAACACCCAGACTACACCCAGCGTTCTGTTTGCGCAAAGACGCACAAGACGCTGAATAATCGTACGGAGTGCACCGCGGTTGCCAGCTGCTTATCCTTCTCTTCACCCCGCTCCACACACTTCTATCGTCGGTCATGTTTCGTTGTGGGATCGACTACCCCCGATGCAGGTGGATCGTGCCCCTGCTGCTGCTCTTCGCCATTATTTTTGACATCATCGCCATCGCCGCCAACTCGGGATGGGTCGAGGACGAGGACGCCAAGTCTCACTACGCCAGTATGTGGGACCAATGCCGAGGCAGGGATGACAACTGGGAGTGCAAGTCGCTGATGGAAATGTGTAAGTGTCGCTTTACATTACACATGAAACATTAATAGGTCGTTCAGAGGAAACAACAAACACTACAGTCAATGACGGTAGAGAAGAACATGAGACAGTACAGCTAAAAACATGATCTGATTCAGTCTCGCTGGGATGTAAAATTCCACATTCGCATATTGTAACTCGAAGGACTCGACCTCTGACAACAAGCAGAAACTCCAGGCTGAGGGGAGGGGGAAGGCCTGCAATTCCCTCAGTCAGGAGGCTGAACTTTGGTCTCTCATATCCAGCCTGGACGAACACAGTAGGAAGGAGGGAGGCTCCATGCAGGTGGTTCATAAAAAGCCTCTTCTCCAAGTTAACTGTGAAGGAGAAATGTTTTGCCTCACTTTAAGTAAAAAAAAACACATATAAACCAAAAAAAACAAAAGCATTTTGTGTGTGTGTGTAGCCCAGTGTCACACAAAGGTTTCACAGACCCACAAAATAAACGGTCTAAACAAAGAAGAACGTAAAAAATAAATAGATAAAAAGGGAAGGAAGAAACTTTTGAAAGAACATCTTAAAAAGTGGCTTCATGACTTAATACATGTAAAACTATTCACAGAGCGTAATCTCTATCTGTTGTCTGGGGCAAATACTCCAAATTCACATAACACCTCAGCAGATTTTGAATATTTTAAATAGTATGTGACCTACATTTCACACACAGAGGATGAGAAACAAGGGGACAATGTGTAAGAACTGGCATTAGCGTTAACCTCAGGTTGAATAAATCTAACCTCAGCATAGGATTGGTTGTTTGACGTGTTACCAAACCCGTATGGATTAGAGAATAATGTTCTCCACACTTCCAATCTGATTATGTAACTGTTAGTTTTGGTTTTGGGGTGTTATTATTGTTTGGCTGACAACGATTCACACCCAGTCTGTCCAGTCAGAGAAACAGGGAAGATGTAATGGTGGCAGGAGTAGAGGACGAGTCACAAGAGGTCAAGGAACGCGAGAGAGAAGATATCTCTGCAACACAACAACAGACGTCTTTGACACGACGTAAAAAACTGTAGTTTCTTCACATTCTGTTGATAATCTTAGTAAATTTTTACTAAAATACTTACATAGTTCCCCTTTTAAGGTGGCTGGCTATGTCAGACATGATAACACGAATAAGGCTATTTATAGACAAACTGTTGATGTGTTTTCCTTTAGTGTGGAGGTCCAGCCAGATATATTTAACAATAACTGTGAACAGAACAGACATCTGTTCTCACTCCTGCGCCTTCTTCGGTTGCATTTGTGTTATTCCACACCCAAAGTCACCAACAAAGACAGTACTGTTTCCCTTATCAGTTCCTGTGGAAGTTGCTCAGCTAATGTTGCACAGCTCCATATTGTGATCCGCTGAACATACAAACATTTTTTCTATCCTTCATTTTATTTGTGATTTCCAGTAGTAAAGATTTTAGGTTTACTATTTATGGCTGTTAGAGACTCTGCAGTGTTTTAAGCCATTACTACACAACCTGAGTGCTAACTCGAATCCCGGCCCCGACAACCTCTGGTGCACATATCAAAATGATCTAATCTGGTGCAGTGTTGGGCTGCAATGTTTAGTCAATTAATCAGTCAAAATTTCTTGGTCTTACATTATGGTGAATTCAAATTTAGGGGGTTTTGAACTGTTGGTCAGACAAAACAAGACATTTAATCATGTCACCTTGTGTTCTAAGACTTGATGATGTGTGCTTTTTCACACTGCATAGTCCAAAAGATTAACTGAGAAAATAGTCTCATCGGTCGATAATGAAAATGATCCTTAGTTTCAGCCTTAGTGTAATTTTCACTATGCGTCTATAATGTGAGATTACAGCAAACATTGTTGTTGGTAAAATAAAATCCTCTTTAATGTGACGTGACCCATTTAGTCAAGATGTAAATTCCAAAGTGGTGCATTTGTGTTTCAGCATGTGCATTCATTAAGGTTTATATTAAAGATGAAATGTCTTTGATTCCACCTTCTCCAGTGCGAGGAGGAGCAGAGGATTTTCTTTTTCTCTCATCTCTGTTTCATAATATTGTAAATTAAATATCTTTGGGTTTTGGATTGTTGGTCGGACATGTGAATTCATTACCTTGGGCTCTGAGAATTTTTTTTTACATTAAATAGGCCGTACTTTTAATCAGTTAATTGAGAAAATAATCGGCAGACGAACATAATTTCTAATGAAAATAAATCATTAGCTGCAGCTCTAATACAAAGCTCCTGCTGATGTACACTCTGCAGCAGCAGTAAAGTAGTAGTAGTTGTAGGATGATAATCAGTGCAAGCTCAACACTGATTAAGCACAAATGTTTTTATTTAGTTCTCATATTGTAAACTGTCATAGATCCAATCTGTGAGTACTGAAGTTACAAGTCGCATTTACAGTGATTTTTTTTCAAGCATTTTCTGGTTTCGTTTGAAGCTTTGGATCATGATGTTTTGTCCTTTGTCTTGAGCTGTGCACTGCTGCTGTTTTAGCCATGTCCCCTTTAGTCTCAGCAGGACTAAAGAAATTCCTCTGAGCATTCTCATATCACGGCTCTGGTTTAAATACTCTTGGGGATATATTGGTGGACTAAAAGCTAATATCATCGGACCAAACAGACTCACTGCCATTGTGTGTGCACTGATCCCTGCATAGATGGGAAGGCTGTGTTCCAAGGAAGTGCAGCTTTTCTGTTCACAACAGGAATAAACATGTTTTCACGTTTTGGCTTGAGTCATTGGAAAAACAAGTAATGTAGATAATTACTGGGTTAATATGAATAATTGCACAAGGGTAGGGTGATATGACATTGCACCACGATACAGTACACTTTTGTCCAGAAATGTCAGATTACTGAAAAATACCCAGCATAATTTTCCAGAGCTCAAAGTGGCGTCCTCAGTCAGCCAACAGTCCAAAATCCCAAAAATTAATCTTCATCTGAATTCCAGTGAACTGTGTTGAAACTGTGAAAGGTTCTCATTTTTCACTGTGTTTCCAGCTCCAGGATCTGTTTGCAGGGCAGGTGTCCCAAGCGCAGAGTTTCAAGTTGATCCCTGTTGTCTGTATGAAAGCTTTTGAAGGGTTTTAAAAAAACCTCCCCAGCTGTAAAAGAAACATATTTGTCAGGGCCAAGGCTTTATGCAATTTAGGTGGAAGAATCGGCGTGTGTTTGCAATTCATAGAAGCCTTGTTAAGAACAAGTGTAGGAGTGCAGCCTTATGTCTTTAGCTTTGATAAGAAGAGGAAAACAGTTGTTTAACAGCATGATTAAGAAAATGTGATCAGGACAGGCAGCTGTAGTGTTCACCCATGACACACAGGCAGACGTTTTCACAGTATATATCAAGGACAGATTCCTAGGCTTAAAATGGAAATACACACACAGGCACGAGGACGCAGCATAGCAATGCTAAGCTACAGTACACTCGTATAACACACACACTTGCACCGATGAAGCCTGAAACATTGGAATGTGTGAGAGGATTGTTGCTAATGGTTCAATTAAAAGAAAAATATTAGAAGAAAATGCAAGAACCTCAAGAAACTCAATATAAATGCAAAAAGTGGAGCCGTTTCCATCCTTTGTTTTCCCCACGAATATGGACATTTTAATTTGAAATCCAAACACACGTCCACCTCCAGGTTGCTTCAGTGGATTTCAAAGCACTATCTCCAATTTATGACCTCAAACAGTGTAGTGAAGACACATCTTTATTAAATTAAAATGTTTTTAAATTCACCACAGTGCAGATGATGAATTATAATTGTGTTGCAAAACCACAGTCGGAATGCTAAGCTAATTACATTCAGCATCTTGTTTTTCTTTTCATTTTACTTTTGGGAGAACAGCCACCTTTAAACAGAGTCGTAGCAATCATGTTTTGTGGGAAAGTCTGAGTCTTCTAGTTTTATCTTGCTGAAACTCAGGATAAGTCTGAATTGATTAAACTGATCCTGACACAACAGTGTTGAAGAGTCCTCAATACAGTGAAGAGGAACGGTGTGTTAGTGATCCTGAATGCCACTTATCATTATTATGAGTCAGAGAGAAAATTGAACCAGTCTAACTCGTCTGATGTGTGTTTGTGTGTGTGTGTGTCTACGATGAGAGCAGTGCCTCAGGGTGAGATAGGCAGGGTTGGTTAGCTGAGCACACACACACACACACACACACAGGTGTGAATAATTTAGGGTGTTGGCTGATCTAGAGTAACACACAGTGGGCTTGACTGCAGTCATACCCTTGCATGTGTATGTTTGATTATTCAGTATTTTTAGCACGTTGAAATTTTGTCCTGCATGTTTAGGTGAAGCTTAAAGCAAAGGAAGGTTTTTTGTTTTAATCCCAGAGGGTTCGTGACAATTGTTCAGAACACAAGCAACACTTTAAAAAAAACATGTTTTTAGAGGCAAAGCAAAGATTTTTTTTTTTTATACAACGAAAAAGCTTCTCTACATACATCGGCCACTTCATATGATGCAGTACACTTAAAATGTGTCAAGTTTTTCATGTAGTTTTCATCCCAAAGATCTAGAACCACTCTCAGTGGGAGTTGCTTGCTATAGATTGCACCGGTGCTACGAGGTCCCTATAATTATAGAGGCTGTGTCCGCAGAATGTGACAGAGTGTTGCAAAGGGTGTGGTGGGTGTGTGCTGCAAACGGGCAGCTCTTCTCCCTCGCTCTTGTTATCAGCTTAAGCCTCACTACACTAGAATGTGCTGTCATGTGTCCAGGCTGTAGGTGGTGAGAGAGAATTCATCCGGGCTGCGACAGTGACTAAAGACCATGTAGTCACTGCACACAACAGATGATTTATTTATTCCCAGATACAAAGCTGAAACAATATCTCATATCTCAATTCCACAGCAACCTACAGACTAATGAGATGGGAATAATTATGGGAAAATTACATCATACATAAAATATAATGTAATAAACAGTGGTAATGATATAGTTAAAAGAAAAAAAGGCTATGTAAATATAATATAAATGTGTATTTATAATACACAGACCCTAAAGTCATCTTTGTTTGGTCACAGTGACCTTTACCTTTGACCTTTGACCATCAAAATCTAATTGATAAAAACATAATGCCCCTCGGCCACAGCTGTTGCCAACTTGGTGGCATTATTGAGTTTATTTACTGGATTTGAAATGTTTATAGAGGCTCAAAGGTCATCATGACGACCGTTTAATTCCTCAAAATAAATTAAAACACAGCACCTCTAATGACTTGTTTATTATTTATGTTTGCTAGCACATAACTAAGCTGTTTGTTTGTCTGTGTTGGACTCAAGCTTGGGCCATGGCAGTGGCTGCTCTGATGATCATCGGCCTAATCATCCTCATCATCGCCTTCATCATCTCCTGCGTGGCTCTGTGCTGCACTCTCAACCTCGTTATTCTGCCCATCATAGGACTTCTGCTGATTGTTGCTGGTAAGATACAGACATACACATACATCACACCCTGATTTCCCCAAGTGTTGGAAGCAGAGTCAAGTGGAGTTGGCAGTAACAGAAAATTTAATAGAGCCATAAAAATCTAGAGTTTGTACTTGTGAGAAGATTTAAAATTTAAAGCAGATCAAGTGAAGTGTGGCATCCAGGTTCTCCCTGCTTTAGTTGTATGTTATTAGGAAATTAAAGTAGCTCTTATTACACAAAGAGCAACACTCAGTCAGAAATACGATTGACTGGAACTGATAACAAACGCGGCTCAGCACTCCTTCAGTATTCCATCCTCACGGGACATGTTTATACTTGCATGTGTCAGCAGTTCAGCTGAATTTCAGGGAACAGTCTCAGGGCAATTCCTGGTTGGTATTCAGATCAGTTTACCAAAACCACAGAAACAAAACATATTTTTTCAAGTAACTTTACCTTAGCTTCAGCCGTCACTGAGACAGTTTTCATTAGGATTACTCTTTACTGGAGAAATAGTCCTTTCACAGCTGTGGATTACATTGGGTGGTAGGGAGTGTTTCCAGACAGACATATTGTTTCTGACTTATTCAATTATAATTTTTAAGTGTGTTGAGCCACACACACTAAATTTGTTTCACCTCAGCTGTGTTGAGGCAGATATCTCACAACCTCAGCACTTAAAAGTAAAACTATCGGTATGATACGACTAGTAAGTCGGGCTGGGGATCATTTGAAAATCAATACAAGTCAATATGAGTGCTGGTATGATACATATATGGTATGCACAGCAGTTTTCTTGATAGGTTTTTCGATACATTACATTAAACCTTATTCATTTGACAAAAGAAGCCAAACGTTGCCTAAACACAATGAGCTGTACAAAACGTTTGTCTAATTAAAATACAATAGTAAACCTGGCAAAATTATGACTTAAATCTGTAAATATAAAGAATATAAAGAATTAGTAAACAATACTGTGAATCTGACAAAGCACTCAGTGAAAAACAGCAAGAGTTCTTAAAGGTTGCTGCAAACATGTTTCAGATGGCTCAGTATTACAATGTTAATTTGCAATTTGGTGAATGTAGTTTTGTGTCAGTCCGAGCTGGAAAAGATTCAGATCAGGTTTTAAGACTTTTAAAGTTACTGAAAGGTACTTTAGGTTTTGCTGTTTGGGAATGTGGGTGGGGAGCTTTCCGCAGACTGTTAGAGTCATTATCTTCAGGCAGAGAGACAAAGGTTACATGTGTAAGAAGAGGGAAGTGGAAATAGAGGACAATGTCAAATTCAGGATGGAGATTTGGTGGGAGTAAGGGTGAACACGGTGATGTGTGTAGGTCTGACGTAAAAATAAGGTGTAGAAGAGAAAGTAAGTTGAGAGAGCAGAAGGTGAGTCAGGCGCTGACGGGAGGAGGGAAGGGTGGGGTTTTGGTGTGACGTTACCATGGAAACAGCTGGCTCAGTCTGTTTGTCTGACTGACTCACCACACACAGAGAGTGTGAGAACAGAGCCAGACGCCATCATACAAACGTTCACTGCCAAACTGCCAGGTGAAACAACCAGTCAGAATTCACAGGTACAGTGATGTCTGTTTTAAATGTGCCAGAGGGAGTTTTGTTTAGTTTGCACTTGCCTCACACTGCTGTAACGACAGCAAAAGTTGGCATCTCCCATATATTACTCATGCATCAGTCAGAATTTTTAAAGAAAAACATCAGAAAAGAATAATTAGATTGTAACTACACTTACAGCATTCGTCTGTGGTGCTTTCATCTCACCAGCACAACAATACAATTCCTGTGATCTTTGATCACAGTGACGTGAGTGTGATGAAGTGATGGTTTCCAATTAATAAAATATTCAAACCCAAGACACTGTTTTTATTTATTTATTTGTTTGTTTTTATGGCTGCATCATTCCATCAAATTTAAGTATTCTATATATTTTGTGCATCTTTTTATACACGTTTCCAAACTTTACCCAGATATAAAAGGTTTACGGTCTCCAGGACAACTTAAAATAAAGTTAGGTGGGTTTGGACAAACTTTGACTGCATAGCAAAAATGTTAATGACCGACAAAAACGTTGAGCAAAAACATCAAATATTTGCTCCAAACATCTCAAATATGAGGATTTGATGCTTTTCTTTGTTACACTTTCTGGAAAACTGAATTTCATTGAAAATGAATGAATGAATTTCATTCATTTTGGACTAATGACTGAACAAGGCATCTGAATGTGTCACCTTGGTTGTTCTGAATTTATAACTGGCGTTTTTCAAAATTTTCTGACATTCTGTTGACAAAATGATTAATGGATAAATCGAAAAAAATAGCTGGCAGGTTGACTGTTAATGAAAAGAATCATTAGTTGTAGCCATACACTCAATAGTCTAAGCCCCAAGCAATGCATTTGAAAATAGTGAGCATTAATGAGCATTAATGATTCTTTTACTCCTGTTGAATAAATAGTGATAAACTCCTGGCCTCACTGGACAAAAAAAGGTAATAAAGTTCTTTGGGAAAACATCCAGAAATTATAAGGGCAACAGAAGAGTGTGTTAGGATGAAGTATCACACCTTGTTCCCACTTTTGCGTGAGGGCATAAAGGCATACATTTTTCAGTGACCTCTGCATCATGGCACAAATCAGTGGCACACCTTTCCTGAGAATAATTGTCTGGATGTTCCGACAGACAACCAATAAAGTGTTTTAGTGACAGATCTGATACTGACTCACCTCAGTCTTAAAGATGTTGATATGCTGATCTAACTCTAACAAACTCATGTGAAGGTATTTCCACACCCTGCTGTTACCATCAGTGTGTTTTTGTTTGTTTTTCCGACTAGGTCCTTGACTGACTCTAAAGTTTCTTCTGTTTCCAAGTGTCTAATTGTTTTCAAACTTCTTTTGGTTATTTTATTTGATAATAATTTTATAATAATTATTTTTATAATATTTGTTTTTATGAGTGAGCTTTACTTCCATGGTGAAAACTAACCAATCAGGAGAGATGCCAAATTTTGCAGTGGCTGGTTTTCATTTGAGAATTAAATAATTCAGTATAATCTGTCATCAAAAAAAAAAATCAATTATTTTAATTGTTGAATGCTGTATATTGCTCATCCATGAAATTAGATGTGGAATAAAATACCAGATTTATTAAAATGTTACCACATAGCATCATATACACAATTCTTTTTTCATACTGTGCTTAATAGAATTGATTTTCACTTTACTGCACTTGTGTTGTAATTTTGATCATTTCCTCAATCAGTTTCCTACTGTGAGCGATGGGTTTGTACATGATCTGACTTTTCTGTCTGAGAACAGGTTTGGTTGTTTTACATGAAAGCGTTCATTATGTGTTCTCTGGTTTCAAGTGGCACGGGTGAAAACATACTGAGTTTTGTTAAATTATTTCTTCCTAAGGTTTGAGTATTACTTTGCTCAGTCCTTTATATTTACATCTATGGAAACATATAAAGTTGGAACCAAGTTTTTATGGTCTATAAATGTTTTGCATGTGGATGTGTTGCAATTTATTGAACAAAAAGAAAAAAAAAATGTGTGTCTTGTACTCAACACCTCCATTTTCCTTGTTCACTGAGTTGTACAAAGAAGTGTGCTCCTAACCTTTTTCATCTGTCTCTACCTGCAGTGATTCTTCAGGTCATCGCTCTGATCATCTACCCCGTCAAGTTCAACGAGCTGATCTTCGAAGGTCACTATTACTACACCTGGGCCTACGGCTTCGGCTGGGGCGCCACCATCCTCTCCATCGGCTGTGCCTTTCTCTTCTGCTGCCTGCCGCGCTACGAGGACGAGCTGACCGGCATGGCCAAGACCAAATACATCTATTCCTCTGCTTAAAGGCGAAACCTGCACATCCACCCAATTACAGCTATTTCCAGGGTTCACTCTTTTTACACTGTACCATTTCACCAAAGATCTACGATGGACTCAGTTCAGTTAAATTTGGTTCAGCGGTGGAAAACCCCTCCTCTACCATCGAAGAGTGAAGTTGGAAGCAAGGGGTGATTCAAAGTGGACTGTGATTGGATGTTACATCTGCTTTAATATACAGACTAATATTTTAGATTAAATCAGCATCATTAATGGTCTTTACCATGGTATTTTTTCACATTCTACATTTGAGTAAAACATATTCCTCATTTTTTCAGTTATTTTTTACCTGTAACTCTCAATGCAAGATCACCAAAGTGCACTTAACCTGAGCGATGTCAAGAGTAAAGCATGGCCTTAGTCTGATTGATCTTAGATTAGAACTATTCAAACCTTGGTAAAAGAGCATTCCAGCCTAAAATATTTGCACAGGATGCAAAAGGAATCATGAATCATGATCCTGTGTGTTAAAGTGAGTTTTTCTTAGTTCTTCAGTGTGTCTTTTACTCTGTGTGTTGCTTGTATGTTGCCTGTAAGGCTTGGACTCAGAAGCTGAATGTAATCTATACATATGGAAATATATATGTAGTCTTACAGTTGTATTTGCACGCTTTCATCTATTTTTTTCCTTCCTTTTTTTGGTAACTCTCATCTGCTTATCTTTTTGTTGTTGTTTTTTTGTTTTGTTTTTGTTTTTTACTTATTACCAAAGGGGTATCACTGTGGGAGTTGGCTGTGCTGTCTTTGTATCTGTTTTGAACACTACTAATAATATACTTCATGAGTAGGCACTGCAGTGTGATGGTTGATATGACACCAAGGAAGAAGAGGTGAATTTCCATTGGGCTTGAAAATTAATCTGTCTCTAAATTTAGGAAACGTAGTTTTACTCAGAAACTTTTGTAAATGACTTTTTCTAATGTTTCCTTCAAGAGATCAGTTATTTCAGAATTTGTGTCTGAAATGGCAAAAATATCAAGAAATCTGAATCGATTCACGATACATTTTACCCTTATTAGAAAATCTGTAGCCCCAGTTCAAACTGATGCAAGGTTCCTTGTTTATTATTAATTTAATGTCACATGTCAAAATTTTGGTTTAAAGGGAAGACACCCATAATGTGTTTTATGTCCTGTTGCCTCAAAGTAGGTGCATTCAGAAAAAAGACTAAAATATTTTTTATTTGAATTCCTTGAAAGATTAAGAGATTTCCTTCAGTCACGGACAGATGACCAGTCATGCCTTTTCTGAAGGCATTCATAAGTTTTGGTAATGCTACTTCATCCATTTGCTGGTTTGATGAAACACTGAGACCAAGGTATAAAATCTTCTGACATACTGTGTGTAAAACTTGTGCCTTAGATTCTTCAGTATTGTGTTGTTCAATCGTTGAATGTTTTATCAAACTGGTCAGTCCGGTTTTACCGACTCTTAATTGTCAACTGTCGCCTTTCCGCTCAGACAACATTCACGCCCAAATAAGACCAAATCATTTCGTTTTTTCAGAGGTTCAGAGTCCACAACCTAACGTATACTTTTATTGCCTGACATGGAGTCTTTCAAGTCAGATAATAAAAGTCTTTCAAGAAATTTCCTAGGTTTTAACTGAGGATAAGGACGATTCAGGCAGGTTTACACTTGAGGAAACTCTGCCTGTATGTTTCAGAGGTGAGGTGAAAAACATGCTTTGATCTGCAGGCATGAATGTGTTTGCAGCGCCAACTTCTTTAATCATTATTAGTCACTGTGTGGGTATTTACGGTTCTATAGAGAATTTCTTATTTACTTTTATCCACTTCTGGAAATCACCCAGCTATTTTTCTGCTGTAGTATGAATTGATTATTTTTGGTAGTCATTGTATTTTTATTCAATAAAGAGTTTCCTTTTTTGAAGAGGTTACTTTGTTCATGTTTGGAGAGGTAAAGAGAGTGATAGAGGAACAGGACACTGTAGGAAAGAAAGATGAAGAAGAAGAAGAGAAAAGAAAAAAGGTCATAGTCTTGTCTCCAGTTTGCATTAGGGAATATGAATTATAAAAGATTCTCATGGGCCGCTACAGACAAACATCAGAACACAAAAAAGCTATTTTAAGACTGAACCAAATTTCTATGCAAGTTTGAGTTTTTTGTTTGTATCGTGTGCATGCAAACAATGTCAGCAAGGCCAGGCACAGAAAACAGTTGCAGCCTGCATGTACAGTCCAGACCATAAGTATTTAGACAGCCTCAGAGCCTGAATAAAAACATGTGTATCTGTCCTGAACTGTACTGTAGATAATGTCCCACACACACACAAACATTGTTGGCTACAGATGTGAGTCATGATTTATGACTTGCATACACCCAGAGAGCCACACCCTGGAACAGGCCTGAGTATTAGACTTTGCTCTGCATGTCTTGACAGCTTTGGTTTCTCTCTGAAAGGGATGGAGAAAGAAAAGAGGTAGTTACAGAGGAGAGAAAATGAGGACATGAGGATTGGAAATACAGGGAGTGGGAGAAGAGGACGACAGTAAGGAGAAGTAAATGAGAGGAAGAGGGAGAGAACACTGGTTTAAGAAGGGAAAGTATTAAAAAAAGATTGAAGCAGGAAGAGGAAGAAGAGATAAGGAAACTGAAAGATCATCTAAATACTTACTGCGCATTTCACCACAAAGTAAATAAATGAAAGCATTACTGTGCATTTATCAATCAACCAAAGATCCAATCAACAGTCCACAACACATATGTGACAACAAAAAAGCATCAAATCCTTACTTTTAACATTTGGATCCAGCAAATGTTTGGAACTTTTGTTTAGTAAATGACAAAAATTATCCAGTTATCTAAATAGTTGCTGATTAATTTTCTAACAATCAACTAATCTATTAATCTTTGCAACTAAAGTCAATCACAGGCAGCTAAATGCCAGCATAGTCAGCCGAGAACACAAGTGCATCTGCAGGTGAGTAATACAACAGTCAGCAGATGGCAGCCTCATCACGTTGCCACTCGGGAGCCACTCATGATACAAACTTGGTGCTTGATGACATAAAGCTGCGACCTTCAACAAAGACCCAGATATTTGAGAAGACTAATAGTCGCAAACTGTGCACAGGATAGTCATGACAACTATTTGACAGAGCCACAACAGGACAAGAGAGAGGACAAGCACTGACAACTTAAATAGCTTATCTTATCTCAAAGGGTGCGTTGAATACACTGTAGATGGTGAGTTGTGTGTATCCCACGATGGGACACTGCATAACTCAAGCTGTCTGCAAAATTAAATAGCAGGTTAGTATGTAAGGTAAGATTAGACTACAAAAATTTAACGTAGTATTGCATTTACAGTTCACTGAAACGCAGTGGTGGAAGAAATATAATCGTCTGACAGTACATGTGCCCTGTGTCCAAGAAGAAAATTAAACCATCTGAGAAGTTCAGAGAGAAAATTACATTTTGGGTGGAACTACTAACAAGTTTTTAATGTTTTGTCAAATGTCAAATCATTAATTAATTTCAAAAGTGGCAAAAAACTTATTTCAAAAAACTGAAATAAACGTAGTAAAGTAAACACAGTTCTGACTGGTTACTCTTGACCACACCACATTGTGGTGTGTGGTGAAAATGTCGCTGATTCAAGTATTCAGCCATTTTTCTTCTTTCATGCCTTCTTATTGTGAAGCTATGAGGTATGTCTATTGAGCCGTCCTGGTAGCTACCTCAGTATTACAGAGTGATCATCAGTGCTGTAAGAAGTAAGACGTATTAATATGAATATGAAAAGTAGCAGAAGTCACCAAATAAATGTTGTGGAGTAGGAAACAAAGTATTGTGTGTGAATTGTGGGGGAGTAAAAGCAGGAAGTAGCAGAAAATGTAACTACTCAAGTAAAGAACTTGTACGTCTATATTACACATAGAGTAAATGTACTTTCATCACTTCCTCACAGTCTGGTGCTTTACTGTGTTAGTTTGCTTTTTGTCTGTACTTCTACATAAATGCCACTAGAGGTCAGGCTTGATCAGTAAATTAGCTTCTGATGCTCTTCTCATCCACCACCTCTCCAGACCACATTGAAGACTCTCTCTGGGTTAACTTGACCTTTTAGAGGTGTCTGTCGAATAGTGGCCCAAAAAAGAAATATATGATAATTAAACAATGTAAAGTTCATGTCAGCCCTTACCCCTACACAAAGCTGTGTCAAGTGATTGTCAGTGGGGGTGGTTTCGATCCACCTCCAAGGTGCTTTCCACTGAGAAGAAGAGCCAGAAGAACATTGAGATGTTCCCCGTCACAGTTCTCCCCAGGGTTCTCCCCACTGTTCTGCCACCTCATACCAGGACAGGGCCCTTAGGCTTTTGGGGCTCTGATGGAACGATCTGGGTTCAGAAGTCACTCTGAGGGACTGGCCACACTGTCAGAACACAAGAGACATATGACTCTGGAGAACGCACATAGGTACGTATTATGAGGCTTATACATTAATGTAAAGTACCTGGATTTCTGGTAGTTCGCCATGTAAATGGCCAGCATGTTTGTGATGATCACAGGCCTCCATTCCTGTTGTCCTGTGGATTTTTTTAAGAGAGTAGGGGAATGTGCTGTGCATATATATCAACATAAGTTGCTGTTTATTAATTTAAATACGTGTAAGGTAGACTGTAGCAACTCACGCAGAGCTTAGACAATCATTTGGTTATTTTTGCTTTGGACAGTAATGAGAGAGAAGTAGGAAAGTCTGGTCCCAAGCTGGATTCAAGCACAGATACACACTGTATGTGACATTTACACCAACCGAGGCACAATGTCACAGCAACTTTTCTGAGTAAAGCACATGTGCTGTTTGTGCTGTACAAAGAAGTGCAGTAATATGACTGCCACTCGGGATTAAAAGTTGATGTCACCTTTTCTTTTTTTTTTCTTTCTACATTGTGAGGGTTATGATCAGTCCCTGTGAGTCACACTCAACTCATGCTTTAGCATGTTTCCGAACAGCTTGCTCATAATCTCTGCTTCCTTTATTAGTATCACAGTAGCTTTTTAAAAAGTTGTGTCTATCAGCACAAAAGAAAATAAATGGAAGTTGTGGTATACATATATATATGTAGGTAAGTAAAAAGAACAAAATTTCCCTCTCAAATGTAGTAGTACTGTAACTGTACAGTACTTGACTACAGTAAATGTACTTAATTTATTAGGAAATTCACAATACCCAAACAGCAGAGTCGCAGTAGTGTGACTTTCTGTAGTATGGTATGTAGGTAAGATTTGGACAGAAAAGAACTTTAGAGGATCAGTAAAGGTGGCATTGTACTTGTTCAATCTGACATGTAGAGTATGCTAAATGCCAACTTAGGGGCAAGTACATTGTGCCCATATTGAACTTTAAAAGATAAGCCTGACTCAGTGAACTCATTCAACATAAATCCATGCTGTCAGGTGAGTATTACAGTTTCTGTTCCCCATATGAGTAGGTAGGAAAGGAACTGTGGTTTCCTGTGTTCTGGGCACAACACAGACCAAAGAGTCTTTCCACAGGGAAGGGAAAAGAAAATAGAAAGTGAGGAGTGAATCAGCACAGAGGTTTGTCTGTTTAAGTTTTATAACAGGTAGATAAGAAAACATGTTCTTCCCTGACTGTGGTAAATCTGCCAGGGAAGTCTGTAAAGTTTTACCTCTGATTTACGTCACAGGTAAGACAACTTTACACTTCTGTATATATCACATTCAAACATCAAACGGTTTCTTAGTAAAGCTACTTTTAATTACTGTGAGTGTGGATAGATTATACTTTTTAAAAAATGTGATACAATGGAGGTTGTAGTGTCATAGTAATATCCTCAGCAATTAAAAGATAAATTGATTAATTGATTAATCAATCGGTCAACTTTGACAAACTTTGGGGTTTTAGACTGGTGGCCAAACAAATCAAGCAATTTGAAGACATCATCTTGGGCACTGGGAACTTGTGGTGGGTATGTTTAACTTTTATGGAATTTTACTCTTAAACAAATAATCCACAGATTAATAAATACTGAAAATAATAATAATTATTTGTTGCAGCCCTATACTGAATAGATTTTAAAATATGTCTCTATGGGCACAAATATGGACTACAAGAACCTATTTATATAGAGTAGTATTTGTTTGCTCATGCCCTTCTGTCTCACCAGTGATGCTTACACATGAAACACCAGCTAGTCAAACATGACGGTTAGAGCAAAGACAGTTGTGGCTGCTTCTCTGTTGTAGCCCCTGTATAGGTAAACCTCAGAAAACTGTTGGTGTACTTTGCCACACACTGGTGGCTTAATCACTTTTAATACAACCTTTTAACCACCATAAACCACAGGTGCACAAAAGCATGTGTGATTTGACACATAGAAGTGTCTTAACTTCTCTGACAACCACAGACAGGCTGATGTTGGGGGATGGATGTTGTGAATTTTTTGTTTCTTAATATGTCTAAGGAAAGATGATAAGGTCTCTTGATGTTTAGAACAAACCTAAATTATATTTAAAAAAAACAACTATCAGAGCCATGTCTGAAGCAGAATTTGACCAAAAGTTAAGGAATTTTGGAATTAGTTAAGCTATGGATTCATGCAGATTTAATTGTTTCCCTGATGAGATTTTTTTTTCATTATGTGATTCATGTGACATTGAGGGCAAACTCTGTTTCTTGATTTCTTACTCATATGATGATTTAAGAAAAAACGAATAGTATAACTAACTTACTAATTGCACTTGAATGTGCATGAAACAATAAATAATATAATCAACTAACTTAACTATTGAAAGAGAGACCCCAGGAGAAACAGATTAGTTGAACGAGTCTTGCACCTCTGCACCCAGCGTGGTAGCAGGGAGCCCACATCTGCCTCTGAGGTGTCCTTGACCAAGGCATGAAATCCCTCTGAGCAACAGAAAATCTGTTTAACAATATAATTTCTGAACAGTCAAAACATCATCAGCATCACATCATCACTGCAAATACCTGTACTCATCCACACATAAATAGACAAATAAATACATTCGTGCAGCTCATCAAAGTCTACTTATGAACAAGTGATGAACTTTAGTTTCGTTTTAGCGCCTCATTTGCTAAGACTGGTCTCAGCGCAGCCTAATGATTTATTTCTAAGCCTGTCTCATGAAACAGAATATGACGCGACCTGTCTGTCTCCCTCAGTGACGCTCCTTTGTGCACAGTGGGAGGGAAAAGCTTTTCAGTATTGAGTCAGACAGATAGAGTGCCCCCTGGCGGCAGTGATCTGTAGCTACACAGGTTGTGAGTGAGAAAGAGAGAGAGAGAGAGAGAGAGAGAGAGAGAGAGAGAGAGAGGAAAATGGGTGGACGGAAAGTCCCCGTGTGGAAATCCCCTTGACTTGGGCCGTTTCCTTTTTTTTTTTTTTAAACCAAAAGAAAAAAACTCTCTTCAGCGGACGTTTATACTCTTTTGAAAGGCTTCGCAAGCTGCGGGGGCTCCAAAATAGATCTGGTTCTGAAGGAAAGAGAAGGTTGAATGGCGCCGAGGACCGCTGCGGTGAGGCTGAGTGAAGTGGCTGAGAGAGGACTAGCCTGAGCATCCGGGAGGGCTTTGTTATTACCCCGACATATTACACAGGTAAGACACCCGTCCTCCCTCCCTGTGCCTGCCAATGTGGACGGCATTTCTCGCCGAGGGGGTGAGACTTCGTGGGTACAACACGTCTGGGCCTTGAGTAATGTATGGTCGTGTTTCTGGGGACATGGAGGAAGCTTGAAGCCTGCTCACGACAGTGGCTTTGACAGCCATTGTTTACAAAGACGTCACCCTCAAGCGGATTACAGGGTATTTAAACAGCCAAATGTGGCATCGGCGCCGCTGCACGGTGTCGATACCTGCGGCGTGAGACGCGATTCAACGCTACATTGTTTCAAAGGTAGTTGTCATTGGAATTACGTAAGCCTTTAACGTCAGCAAAGTCTCCCGTTATTGTGTTTTTGTGTAGCCAGCCATCCTAAACCGCAGCGCCCACCGCTGTGCCACTGTCCGTCTGCCGAAAGTCTTCCACGGCGGCCAACACGCCAAACAGCGACTAATGATTGGTGTCAAGGCGCTCGCTGACATCCAGGAGCATGTCGTCTAGTTCCTCATGTGACTGAGTAGCCCTTTAGCATGGCCTAGTCTGTTGTTGCACCTGCTGCTGTTTGGGTAGTGAAGGTACCGAGGCCACTATAAGCTAAGCGATCAGTGGTTGCAGTTGGGATCTAAAAACAGTATGCACTGACCGCCAGCGTCTAAATGGTTGACTTGGAGATGCGGTTGCAAGTCAAAAAGTCAGCAAAACTCCAGGCTTACGTGCTGACCATCACTTTTCACTTCCTGTGAGCTGGTAATGTGCTGACTCTCTCTTCATTTTGGGTCAAATGTTCCTTTAAAAAAGATTTAAACACTCACTCTATTCTTCTACAAACTGTCAAGCTGGGCATTGAACCTTACTTTTAATTACCAACAAAACTAGGTTGTAGTTGTGTTTAAGTATCGAAACGGTAAACTACTGCATGTTGCCATTATAGTCTATGTTCTTAGGCTTGATTATTTATCCTTCAAACCGAAATTTCCTGCCTTAAATCAGAAAACTTTAGGCTGTATTTTATTCTGGTGCTATTCTTGTATAGCTGCTTCTGTTATGATGACAGATTTATTCAGAGGTTTTCATGTTTTGTTGGATGGAAAATAGAAATGTTTATCTTCCTCACACTGTGGAATTGAGTAATATTGTTTTGGTATTGGTACTGGCACTTATTCTGTGCGTTAAACAAAGACTCAACACAGGCCCACAGTTTTGCCCTCTAGAGAAAGGTGTGGGTGAGGGACAAGGCCTTGGAATAGTCAGTGTGACCTTCCCCGCCCGCAGCCTGGGAAGCCCTGGGTGGCCCTCAGTTTATGTCTGGAAAACACCAGTTTATTGTTGGAGGGCTTTGAGCTCAGTGGGACACTGGGATGCCCTTTTCTGGGAATCTCTCAAAAACCATCAAGACAAAAAGGAGAATTAAAAGAACAAACAAGGGTACAAAGGGTTCTTTGTGTACTTTATTCTATTTGGCCCACCAGAAACTCCAGTGAAAAAGCACCAGCCTCCACAGTGGGATGATCCTGTGAGTTGGGTGGTTTCCCGAACAAACTGTAAATTAAGTTGTGTCTTGTGTCTCAATTAATAAGGAAGGGGACTCTCCACTGAAAATTTCCCACCAGTCCCATCAGTTTATCCTCTTCTTTTCATCTGTAGTCTACTGTGAAATAACATATCCACTCTCCTACCCCCCTTCTCTCCATCCAGTTTCCACGTTGTTCGGTCATCGGTGGTTGGTGTCTCCTCCTCCTCCTCCTCCTGCTCCATTCCTCCTCCTTGTTCCTCTTCCTCCCCACCTTTCATCCACCCAGCCACCCATACGCCATGTCGCAGGGTCAGAACTTCCTCCCCAAGTTCCTGTTTGTCTCCAACCTGCTGAAGGCGGTGAAGATCCGTCAGCGAGTGCCCAACGATGTGGTGAAGCCGGCTGCCAGCGGCGGCCTGATGCACCACCTGCGGGGTATGCACAGATACACTCTGGAGATGATTGCCATGAATCACTTCCCGCAGGCCTTCAGGGAGGTGGTGCAGGCTGCTATCCTGGACCGAGCCATGCAGGCCTCATTGGAGCAGGAGAAGAAGCTCAATTGGTGTCGGGAGGTGAAGAAGATGGTGCCCTTACGTACTAATGGTAAGAAAGTTTTTTTTTTTTTTACTGATGTTTAGGAATTGTATTGGAATCTGGAGTCTCCAGTAAGCCAGGTTTCTATGATTTTCTTACTTTTGGGTGAAGCTCCATGAAGGTGTGAGATTTTTTGGGAGGTTTTGGGATGTTTTATCACAGGTTTAAATTTGTGTTTTGTGAAGCAGGAGGTTCTGGTGGCATTTAATACCAGGTTCAACAGATTCAACAGTTGGCTACAGGGCTGATGTCAAACTTTTGTCCCTTAACATCAAAAACTGCAGCAACCTTCATCGCTCAGGGGGGAGGATGTGTTTTGCTTTGGTTTCATTTTCTGTGATAGAGAAGGTGTGTATTTATGAACCAGGACTATTTGATATGTAAATTCTGAGATGCCATTAGTCACAAGCAGGGTTACTGTAAATGACAGCAATCGAGGGACACAAGTTCCGCTTTCACATACATTCATTTAGCAGCCCCCTTGGTTTTACTGTGCCGATCTGAGTGTTTGAGTTCAGTCAGCCCATTGCTAAGTCATGTTTTCTGTTACGTGGATGGTGTAACATGGGAACATCCCAGGGTAGGCAAACATTCAGACATGGGCCTGATTACTTATGATCATAGCTCTGTACTGGGAAATTCTCTGCCGTCACATGCAGGACTGTTATTTACTGTTGATGATGTTTCAGACCGAACTATTTCCACAGTTTTTCATTTACAACCTTAGGGGTATGTCCCCTGTGTAGGTGTGTAAGGAGTGAGAATGTCAGTGGATCGTAAAACATCTCAAATAATTTTACCCTAAGTTCTCCACCTGCCTGAGGTTTACGTAGCTGTCTTTGTGATGTGTCAAAGCTCAACAGACCTTGTTAAATCAAATGCGACCAAATCCAACTGTGTCTTGTTGTCTCTGCTGACCTTTTTATCTATATTGCAAGAATTTGAACAAATGTGGTGTGTACATTAGGCTCAGGTCTATTTTTAGGTAAGGGGAAAAAACAGTTTTTGAAGGGAAACATCAGCCATGGCATTCAGAACAGAAGAAGGAAGCGGAAATCAAGCAGAGTTAAGCTTGTCTTAAACATGTGAGTTTCCAGAGGAAATAGTTTCGCATATAAGACGATTAACACAGTGACAAATTCTATATCAGTCTTATCTCAGAATTTGCTTTGAACAGTAAATGGATGGATGAGGAAGTCGCTTGATATTTTGCGTTCTGTTCTCATTCTTGTGTTTCGTAAACAGTGAAACTTTAAACTTTAGCGCTGGGTCCTGCCGATTCTGAAGTTAGTAATTGCTGAAGGAGTTACTGTAACGTTTATCAGCCAGCGGTTCCTCTTCAGAAAGACCCCTGAATTGATGACAAACCCTTCTGACTTCTGCTGCCAGTAACCTGGATGGAATTTCCTGGCTTGCAAAGATGATGTCAGAGGGATGAGACAGAATTTAGAGCTGAGCGTCTAACTCTGAAGGACCCAGACGTGACTTTGAGCAGAGGACGGACAACACACACACACACACACACACACACACACACACACACACACACACACTCACACAGTGGACTGACTGACTGCTGCTGAGTCACTGGAGCTCAGCAGACAGACACACAGAACGTGAGAGAGCAGAAGTCTGTCATTGAATGTCCAGTTAGAGCAGGTCATATTAATCAAGCTACTCAGAGTCAAAACACTGTAACGAGATCTTCACATCGTCTGGGACCTAAATTTACCCGTGAGCCCAAAATCTTTTTCTCAAGTCTTCATGTGTGTGAATTTAGAAAAGATTAAAATGTCTCAACTCTTTCCAGTCTTCGCAAAATCCAACTTCATTTCCTGGTTGAATTAAAAAGTACAACTGTCCGTCATAAAAGCAAAAACATCCTTGTAAAATGTTCACTCCCTGGCAATTAAAATGACAGGGCTGTATCCGTTTTTCTGTTTCATGCAACTTTTCCACCCGCTGAAGAAGTGTGTTATTGAAATTGAGTGCGTCCTCTGTCTTGAATGTCTAGGATGCATCCGAGGGTTTTTCCCAAACAGCATCCCATGTCTGTCATGTGTCCCCAACAGGAGGGATTTGTTCAGCTACAATACACTGACTCTACATACTGTAGTAGCAGAGAGGACACACGCACTGTGTTCTGCCTTATAAGTGCAGATTTTAGGTCTCTCTTCATAGTGCAGTATCCACATTGTTTGGCACTAAACACCCCAGTTCTTTTCAGGACAGAAGCAAAAATAGTTTTGGCCAGGATTTGTTTTGTTGGACTAGTCTTAATAGACAGCTTTCAGACAAAGAATGCAATAGTGCATGATGATTGACACAGACCTAGAGCCCCTTTGGAAAGCACAACATGGCAAACTTGTATCACCTGGCTGGCAAACAGATGAGGATTAAGTCTGGTCCTACAGTGGTGTATCTTCAGGAAGTGTCCCAGCTTGCCACAGAGGAAGTGTCTATATATAGACTGATGGGACCAACAGACCGTCTTTCATCCTTAGTCGTCAGGCAGCTGAATTCAGGGTCAAAAGTCTGTGTGTTTTTGTGCACAAGAGGAACTAATTATACGTTCATGTTTGGGCTTTTGTGCCTATTTGTGTGTGCCTGCATATGTATCTCTGTTGAGGATGTTGCTGTTGAGGATGCCTTTTCTCACTAGACAGTCGTGCATTTTATTTTTTTTTGTTCAGTGTGATGCAAGAGTGCCGAAATGCAACAACAGCTAGCTAGTCTGAAATAGAAGCGGATGTGTTTGTTCTCAAAGTACAGTGGCATGTTCCTTTGGTTGAATGAAAACAACTGGATCTCAAATTACAGTCCCCTTGCACCACAGGTAATGTTATTTTAAGAAATCAGATCAGCATTTGGCCACTGACACTAATCATGGGGTTGTAGAATGTAGTGCAGGTAACAAAGGTTGGTTCTAGAAATGTGAATAACTATTATATGTGGATTATCTTGGTCTGAAAGTTTCATTTGATACGGCAGTATTATACAGAGGGAGGTGTGTATGCTTCAGGTGCGTGTGAAGTCCTTCCAGGTAAACATCAGTGTAGAAAGATAGAGAGGATTATGCACATTATTGTACCTATGTATAGGTTTGCGCATGTGACTGCACATGTTATCTCAGTGTTCACTAATCACAGCCTTCATCGGGTGTTGATAGCAGTAGTTAAAAAGATAACATTCCATCCTGTCCAAGCCACGCCCTGGTGGAAAGTCCAGGACCAGCTGAGTAGCACTGATGCGTTGGGATCATAGGAGGGGAACACACACGCACAAAAGGCAGAAGTTAGCGCAGGGAAATTCCTATGTTTAGTGTAGCAACAGGGTTTTTTGCTTTGTTTTTTTTAGAGCTCCATGTATTGACGAACATGGGCACTCCTGTTTCACAATGAGAAAAAGACCCAGTGCTGCCGTAGGAGACTAAATAAAATTCCAGGATTTTTAGTTGCCCCTGCTCCCTCACACACAAATCACTCTGGATGGTATGTAGAATATAAAAGAAGTAGATTTCTTTGACGTGATCCAAGACATGTTGTTGGAGATTTTCTGAGTAGTTGTAAGATATTAAAGGAGGGACATTTCATTTTTCAAAAATGTATTTCAGGTAAATTAAGGGCCATATTTGGCAAGCCAGCTGGGTAGAAGCTGAGCTTTGTCTGTAGTGTGTGCGCACTTTCAGACATGTGAGGGTCATATAATAGTCTAGACACCAGATAGTGCTACAACCAACCCAACAGACTGGAAATCCCCAGACTTTTGTTACGCTTGTGTGTGTGCACACAGCAGTTGTCTGTATTGTTTGCTGTGTGTACACTGCATTTGCATGTACAGGGACACATGCACAATTTTAGATGTTTGTATCCCATGTATAAAATAAACTACCCGTAGTGCTAATACTGTATATGTTTGCCTGTCTCCTCTGTGTGTGTGTTTCCAGGAGATGGGAACTGTTTGCTCCACGCAGCCTCTCAGTACATGCTGGGAGTTCAAGACACAGACCTGGTGCTTCGGAAAGCCCTGCACGGGGTTTTGAAAGAGACGGACGCTGGTGTTTTTAGAGCTCGCTTCCAGGCAGAGCTGCTCCAGTCCCAGGAGTTCACCCAGACTGGACTCCGATACACCACCATGGTAGGAAGATTAGACAAATTAAAAGATTAGACTGGTTAAAAGCCTTTCTGCATTACTTTGTATTAAGATGACTTCTAAACAGCAGAAGTCTGAGCTAAAAAAATACAACCCATCGAGACAGTAAATTTGTCTTCTGCATCCTTGTATGCAACCTGCAAATAAACATAGATTTTTTGTTCTGATGGAATAGTTCAAGCCAGAGTATAAGAATACATTTTTCTCCTCATATTCCTACATGCAGAAAAAATTATGGAGTGATTCAACTCAAATTCAATTCATTACACAAGTGTGCACAATTTTATATAGTAACTGCATGTGTGTGTGTCTTTGCTGTCCCAGAACTGGGATGAGGAGTGGGAAAAGATTGTGAAGATGGCATCTCCGGTCTCCAGTAGCAACGGCCTCCAGTTTGACTCTCTGGAGGACATTCACATCTTCATCCTCTCCAACATTCTCCGCAGACCCATCATCGTCATCGCAGGTAATCACTTGTTATCATCTCAAAGTATGTTTATTGCTTCTTGTTAGCCAACAGAAACTCACTGGTCTTGTATCAACAAGTCTGTTAGTGGAGAAGGTGAGGGTATAACCATCAGAGCCTCAACATTTTTCTGTCAGTTGTTTTGAAGTCTTCATGGTGTTTGATTTCACTGAATCACCACGCAACTATGTTGGTTAGCAGATGTTGAGTTGATATTGTGCTTTATAAACTGGTGGGTAAGTATGCAGAAACTTGTTTTAAACCATATTTGAGTTTCCCATGTTGTTGTTCTTGTTGTGCATTGGACAGTTTAATCTGAAGTTTCTGTACTGGCACTCTGCATGAGTGATAAGCAATATGTCCTATAAAAACATGTTCTGAAAACATATTTCACTGTCATTTTTTAAATTGCTAGTAACTCTCAAGTCATTGTCCTTCCAACAGACCAGGTGGTCAGGAGTATGAAATCTGGCTCCTCCATCTCTCCTCTGAATGTGGGTGGGATTTATCTGCCGCTACACTGGCAGCCCACAGAGTGCTACAAATACCCAATAGTGCTTGGCTACGACTCCCAACACTTTGCACCCCTCATCACCATCAAAGACAGTGGTCCAGGTAGGAAAAACTAATAGACTGGTGTTATGTAGCTGACACATCTAATGAAAAAAGACAAAGGCCTGATTTGAGGTTGCTTGTGTTTTTATTTTTATGTGATGTCTTGGTCTGCCTTTCCTAGAGATCCGAGCAGTACCGCTGATCAACCCAGGACGGGGGGATTTTGAGGAGTTGAAGATTCACTTTCTGATGGAGAAAGAACAGCAGCAGAAAGAGAAGCTTCTCAAAGACTACCTGCTACTGGTAGACATCCCCGTCAGAGGCTTGGGCTACGATGTTTTAATCATCAACGCTGCAAGGTACTTACAGACTATAAGTTCTGTCCCCTAAATGAACAAAGAAAAGAGAGGGAAGAGACGGGAAGAGAAAAAAGATTTATGTCCCGGAAATAGGTCTTGGCTATAATATTAAAGACAGTTTTGCATGCTGCAACTCCGGAACAGAGAACTTTTTTATAAAGACTGATGATCACAAATATTGTAATTCAAATGGTTTAAGTGCAGTTAAGATAAGAACCACATTGTATGTCTCTGTCCTAAGGCTGGATGAGGGCAATCTTCCTGAAGACATGAACCTGATGGAGGACTACCTGCAGCTTGTCAACCATGAGTACCAGCGCTGGCAGGAGGACAAGGAGCAGGCGTGGGCCGCCCAGCCACAGCGCCCACCACCCTTTTCCGTCTCCCAGCTCTCCCTCATCGAGATCCGCTGTGCCACACCACGATGCACCTTCTATGTCTCTGTTGACACGCAGCCTCATTGTCATGAATGCTTTGAGAAGCGACAGGCCACTACTGGTGGTGGAGCAAGGATAGAAGGGGTGGTACAGACCAAGGGAGGAGGGGTACAAGGAGGGGTAGGTGTGATAGGGGGATCAGAGACTGAGGTGAGCTCTAAAGGAGCCCGAAGCAACAGCCCCCCATCCTCCTCGTCTGGGAGAGGGGTGGTTTTATCCAGCCCCCGCTCAGCCCCACCCACTGCTCCCAGCCTCAGCTTGTACAGTGAAACTCATGCCATGAAGTGCAAGACACCCGGCTGCCTCTTCACCCTTAGTGTAGAGCATGATGGACTTTGTGAGCGCTGCTTCAACTCCAGACAGAACCATGGACCCCCTGGAGCTGGAACGGCTGCTACAGGACTCCCAGGCCCCAATGGGGGGCCTGTAGTCCCCCTCCCAGCCCAGAGCTCCGGCTGGACCCAGTGGGGTAGCTCTGAGACAGAGACAGAACGTTGCAGCATGTGTAGACAGGAGGCGTTCAGGACATTCAATGGCCTGTGTCCACCCTGCATGCAGAGACAGCAGGCTCCAGAGAGGGGAGAGCCACAGCAGAGCAACCCCAGAACTGAGGCCTCGTCTTCAGCTTGGAACCATGACAGAGACGCTGAGCGGCCATGCCTCACCCTAACCCCAGGGCACACCTCAGCCTGGCAGGCCCCTCAGGCCCAGCCTTGTAAAAGACGTGGATGCCAGTTCTTTGGGACGCGAGAGAAGCTGGGTTTCTGCACTATTTGCTATGTAGACTATCAGACCAACCACCGTAAGTCCTGAAATTAAACTGAAAAGTTTAGTTTGTTTGTATTGTAGGAATTATTGATATGAAATGTTTAAATGGATTTTTGTTTTTCTTAACTCAAATTTTAAATCATACAGGACATTGCTTATGTTGGCCACTGTCTGTTTCAGACATGACCCCTCCCCCTGCCCTGGTCCAGAGCCGGCATGGTTCGGAGGCAGGCTTCCAGAATGCCTCACGATGTCGTGGGACTGGGTGTGGTGCAGTTGGCAAGGCAATGCTGGAGGGCTACTGCGACAAGTGCTACGTCAAAGAGCAAAGCACACGGCTCAACCATCCTCCTCCTCTAGTCGTGGTAGGAGTCTGCCATACCTTCTTAACTCTGTATCCCTTTCTATACTGTGCTTGACCTTTGTCATCTACTTTTTGTGTCTTATTCTTCTTTTATTTGTCTTTCTTTTTATGTGATTCTTGCCTATTTTCTCAACTCTTGCAATATCCTGCTGGTTCAAAGTTCCCAATTGACCTTTGTTCTCTTTCTCCCTGCTCCCCTTTTCGCTCTCTGTGCAAAAAGCGTGACCGAGCAGCCAAACCCAGATCTTCACAGCAATCCCAGACCCAGACCCAGACACAGTGCCGGCGAAGTGGCTGCAGTAATGTGTCCCCGGGTTGCACAGACCTCTGCCCAGAGTGCCACAGACGAGGCCAGGGCAGGGAGGTGGGCAGGCGGGCGCAGGCGCCCAAGGAAAAGTCCAAGCAGCGGTGCCGGACGCAGGGCTGTGACCACTACGCCAACCAAGAGAAACAGGGCTACTGCAATGAGTGTGACCACTTCAAACAGATTTACCGCGGCTGACCACATACATACCCATGCACGCAACGACGATGATGACACATCGCTAGCACGCTAGAGCCGCTGCCCTGCTGTGGGCGCCCCATGCCAGTCAATGCACCTCTGATACTAACTAACCAACTAACTAACTAGCTAGTGACTAACTAGTAACCTTATGGCCTGAAAATCAAACCCCCCATGTAGAAGGTGAAGAGGGAGTGTGTGTACGTGGGGGGGGGGGGGGGGGGGGGGTGGGGGGGTTGGCGGGTGTTTTTCTGGGTGGGGGGGTGGGTTTTTCCATTGACG
>JBBMJY010000003.1:6480264-6505252 GCA_037833715.1 Toxotes lorentzi
CCCCCCCTCCCCCCCCCCCCCCCCCCCCCCCCCCCTTTTTTTTTGTGATTTTGTGTTTATGTGTGTGTGTGTGAGTGTTCGCAGTAGACATGGCCTCCAGAATACCTCTTTGTGCAATTATTATCATCTGACGTGCCCTGTGCACTTACACGGTGAGAGGTTTGGCTACATGTCAGAGCAACTGACTTAACTCTTGTGTACAATATGTATTTAGAGGTACGTAGTGAATCGTGCCGGACAAAATGATTGTATGTTGACATAACGAGAAGCATCTGACATTGCTTTCTAGACCACAGCCAAGGATTTATACCCCCGTCTGTCTGTCTGTCTTAACCTATCTGTGTATCTGTCTGCCTGTCTGTCTAGCATTTGCTCTGTAGAGTGAGGAATGCAGTAGTTGGGGAAGCCCAGCAACAAATCTTGTGGAAGTAGTAAGCAGAAGTGAGGCAAACTGGGCCAAAGCAAAGCAAGTGCTAGAAATGAAATAAAATGTTTAGCTTAGTTCTCCAAAATCACTCATTTATGTCCTCCCACAGTAGACAAAGATTTGCCAAAAAAGGCTCTTGCAATCAATATTGTAAAATTATCAAGAATTAATTTTCTTCCATTAGTCAGTCAATAGCGGTGTTAGTTTATATTTTGAGGTGAATTAATCTTATTAACCTTAGTATTGTTATTTATCTGTTATATGAAATTATCATTGTGAATTGCTTAATATGGAAAGTAAGAACAGACCATGTGTCTAAACAGTGCAAGACAGACAGGGCAGGCCCCTGCTAGTTTTGGTGCTACATGTACAGAAATACAAGCCTCTCCATTGTAGCCAACATGCTGGGGGTGTCAGCGGACAGAAGGCAGAGAACACAGTAGAGACAGGACTCATTCTCTTTATATTCCTCCTTTCCTTCCTCTTATTTCCCCTTCTCTCCTATAAAACAGATCTGTTGCCTTGGACATTGTTTTCCTGTTTACTTACCACTTAAGCACCTAGAAACGCAGAGACACATGCGCACACATACCTACACATGCGTACACAGATGTAGTAGTTCCAGTCCTGTCAAAAGGGGATTGCCAACTGTAGAGAGAACTGAGAACATAATGACGAGTGAATTCTGGATGATTATCCACCTTAACACCACATACACACACATGCACATGCAAACACAGCTCTTGAGAGATTGTATGCGCCCCACCCCAGCCTGAGGTGATGTCCAGGTAAACAACCCCACAGAGAATGCATTCCTCTCTGCTCCACTCCACTGGATGTGCCAAGGCGACAATTTCAAAACTTCAGAGAGCAATCCCATTGCCTGCTTTGGCTAATCTTGTTTATCTGAATGTGTTTTGTGCTGTTGCTGCTCCAACAGCACAATATTGGGGCTGATCCTCGATAAGTTTTGCCTTTAAGTAGTGATTAAAATTTTATGGACCAGAGGGGCCTGATCAGTGATCCTGGGTCAGTGCTCCCACCTATAAAATGCTTTTGTGAATATGGATCTTGGTCCATATTGTTGGACCTTCTAACCCGATGCCTCATCTCCAACACACACACAAACACACACACACAACACGCACATGTGTGCGTGTGGAATACGCAAAACTGACATTCCTGTTTTGTTTTTTTCTTTTTTTAATTTTGGAATTTTTTATTGTATTTTGATATATTTGGTTTTATTTCTGCCAAAAGAAAAAGAATACATGTGCCATCAATCGCCAAACAGTTGTTGTTACCTCCTTAAAAATGGCCAGCCTGGACCATACTGATCTAACTAGAGTGCCACAGATAGACATCTCCTGTTCTGTGTTAGAACAGATTAGAGCATGTCAAGCTCTCTCATGTTAAAAATCCCCAAATGGGCACCATGAATGTCTATTTTATCCAAATACAAAGAAATATTTATCTACAGAGATAAACCTCGAGCATAAATCTTTTATCAGAGGAACTCAAAGTAACTGTGATATGAACTGCAACAGCTATTTCCCTCATACTTCCGCTGAAGTACTTCTCTGCAGTAGGCAGATGTCCATCTGTGGCTGTAGTTAGGAAAGCATAGACAAACAGGCTTTCGGTCTGCCTTTTCATTCAACTGTATCTAAAGCTGTCAGGCCAGCCCACGTGTTGACGGCCTGTTCGTAGATCTCTGTGTGCTTTAATCACCTCTAGACAAACCTTAATCAATTAAAGGCCAATTTGCGGTCAGCTCATCAGTAACCCTTAACAAGGTTTCAGGGCTCTGACCGAGTTTGACTGGGAGATGATCACATAAGTTGCACATGACTTGTCTAAGCTGCTGAGGCATTTAGGAATGGTACTCCGACTCGCTTAGGGACATTCCAACAGTGGGAAGAGCATCCACTTAAGAGCAGAAGGTGTAACAAAACATGCAAATGGTGTGGAAGTTTCTTTGTGTGACCTTTCGACAATAGGGTATTGTATGAAAAAAAGCCTGGTTTTATTTGTTAAGTATTTATTCATATCAAGATATCTGTATTGTGTGATTCAATAATTTATATGTTGTCCTGAAATGAATTATTTTTATTAAGAAATCTGAAATCTGTCTGCTGTGGTTCTTGTTTGTGTAGTTTGCGTGTGCATGTGAGTGTGTGTGTGTGTGTGTGTGTACTTGTACATATATCTTTGTGAGGACCAAATTCAGCGTAGACCTTACGGACTGAGGACATTTTGGTCAGTCCTCACAACTTTGAAGGGCTGTTTGAGGTTTAAGACTTGATTTTAGGGTTTTGGGTTACAAATTGGTTTTGGTAAGAGTCAGGCTCTCAGTTCAGATGGTTAAGTTTAGGGTAAGGGGTAAGGGAATGCATTATCTTAATGTGTCCTCACAAAGATATAAGTACAAGTATGTGTGTGTGTGTGTGTGCCGGGTTAGGAGAGAGAGAAAAATGTGTGTATGTACGTGCACTATCATAGAATATGTTTATGCGACACGATCATGCGTGCTTCCCTAGAAACACTTGCACATACAGAATGCTTGTGTGTCCTTTTTCAGATTTCGACATTGCACTCTTATTACAGCATTGCCTCTCTCTGCTACACTGTGTATTGCCTAAATCTGTTTTTGCCCGAAAAAGAAAAAGCTTGCTATTGGCACAGAATCCATCACCAGTGTAGGAAGTGCAGTGGTGCTGCAAAAGCCATCAGATAACTGATCACAGAGGCCTGGTTTAAATGTGGCAGAGTGCACTATTTTCCCATGCTTAACTGGGTTAACTCTTTTTCTCTTTTTCTTCTCTCCGCCTCCGTTGTCACACATTTCCATACTAAAAAGTTCAAATGATGATGTTTTTCTTAGGTGCTTTTTTTCATCTCTTTTCAGTTCTTTCCAGGCCTATGTTAGAACGTCATGCTTTTAAAAAAAAAAAAAAAAAAAAAAAGGGAACCCCCACCCTCACACAGTTTGCTCAGGAGGAGTGGATCATGCAGTGGGAGGGGGGAGTTTGGAGACAGGGGAGATATGGCAGAGACAGGTGGGGAATTGGTAATAAATTATATATATGGCAGGGCAGAGGTGACATTTAACAAGCATGGAACTACAGGATTGTGCGTGGGCTTTCTCTCAACCTACAACACCTACCTCAGTCAGATTGGTAGGCTGATGTGGTTTCCTGGAAATACCCCAGCATGCAAACACTCCCTAGTACAACTGGTCCTTTGCAGACGAGCATTGTTTCACTTGACGTGTGTGAGTGCTTCACAGATGCGGTGCAGCAAACCTTCCTATGCAACCGTCATGTAAAAATGATTCTATGAAGGAATCATGACTTACAAGATAAGAACTTGTAAGTTCTTATGTTGTCATTACCAAAGATCTGTGGTAAAAAGTTACAGAGCACGCACTGCAACATGCAGTCGCATGAAATACTGTTCACTTATATGACAAATTCTGAGAATAGTATTTTTAAATTTGATGTTACAACAAAGTCTGTTCTACTGTAATGGATTAGATCTAACAATACTCTTCACTGGTCTAAAACATAAATTTCAGTCATTTATTTCTCAAGTTCTTAAATCAGTTCACTTTGAATCAGAAATTTGGACTGAAGAGGTCAAAATTCCAGCAACACTTGTGGTATAAAGAAAAACCTAATTGCTCTGGGTTAGGGTTAGGGTTTATTATATATCTAACCCATTATATTTCAGTCCTCATTTCCTGTCTACATGGACCTTAGAAGCAGATGAAGTTGTCCCAGAAATCTCTACTCCTGTAAACTGATAAATGGTAAGATCAATTTAATGTCTAAGCCTGATTAACCTGTTAAGGGGCCTTGGTTGGCCTCCCACTGACCCTGTGACATCCACTCTCTGTGTATTGTGTATGTTCTAGCCAGCAATCCCACTGTATTCTTGTGTAATACTACCTGGCCCCAGTGACTCTGTGCCTTAGTTTGTGGTAATTTAATTAAACACAACTGCAACAAAGTGCAGGACCTACCTTTGTTAAAATCGTACTTTAAAGTGGTGGAAGAAATAAGAATCAAAACCACAGAGTGGAAAATTATAAAAACACAGGAGTATCAGCAATATTTACTTAAAGTATCAAAAGTATGCAGGAAAATGGCCCTTGTGAGTGTTTACTATGTGCGTATTTATATCACTGGATGCATTTTTCTATCCGTTTTACTGTTGTACTTGGTTCTGTTAGAACTTACTTCTTATGTCTTGTTTGGTAGTTTAACCTGTAACACAGCAGACTATTTTATAAGCAGCTTGTAATTTGTATGAAAAAAAGATAATCCCCTAAGTAGCAACAGCTGTCAGGTAAATGTGGTGGAGTGAAAGTAAAATATTGAAATGTTGAAGTGTGGATTCATGAAGTAGCATAAAACTGAAATACTGTGGTAAAGTGCAAGTTCCTAAAAATGGTACTTAAGTATAGGACTACGTGAATCACTGTAAAGGTATTCAGGCCGGAAAGACCACAGTAAACCCAAATTTACACAACAATTGAACCAGCTGATCTTGAAGCCATTTCACCCAAACTCCATTTGAGCTGTCTCAATAAACTGTGAATGAAAACGTTAAATGTAGATCTCAGCACGTCTGTTTATGAATGAACCCACCAAAGTCTGACTCACTGCCTCTTCTCCTGAAAACCTAAATGTTGCAAAAATCAAAAGTACAGACGAGACTCTTTCGAAAGGAAGTCATCTGTTATTGTGCAATAGGAAGAGGGTGTATCCATGGTTACCTTTGTCTGACCCTTTTGTAAGCAGCAACAAGCGCAGATCTGAGATACACCCTTCCACTAAACAGTGTGTCACACAAACACACACCAACCCAAAAAATAGATATGTCATTTAAAACTCCCCAGAGTCTGTGTCATTTTTGCCTGGAACATTTCCACATGTGGGTTACAGAGGGTCGCAGTGTGTTCTTGTAATGTCAGTCTGTGTTTGACTAAGAATTTCACTCTCAGCTTTTAGCTTGTTAACATAATTCACTAAACTGCTCAAACCCTATTATATATACTGAGTATTTTCAGGTACTGGCAATACCTGTTTTGTTTCTGTTTACACACAACCACATGAAGAGTGATTTACTCCTCTTATTTAGAATTTATAAGAAGTAAATAAACACTTACTAAAATGTCTATAACATGCTTATATACTTGCAAACAGGTATAAGGAAATTTTAAGTGTTTTTAATGCATCTTTCAACTATAACATAACTGTAGTTAAATTTAGTAATATATAATTACACGCGTGAACGAATTCTCACAGTTTGCCACAGGATTTGTTTAAAACTTAGAAATGTGTGGACCCTGCATGAAGAAATGAGTTGAGAGAAATAGCACTTTGACAAAGAAATTCTTAACTCCACTTGCTAGATTTCCTATAGGGCTTTCGGCCACATCTCATGACCTTCATTCACAAACAGCTGTGAACAGTTTACAGTTATAGTCTGTCATAACCCTTTAGTTATAAATGCTAAATATAGGGGTTAAAAATAAACTGTTACCCATTTCTTCATGTGAAATGCCCACAATTTCACAACCAAATGCCCTATTTATGATTTGAAAGTTATTCTGAGTAATCCCACAAGTGATCACCTAGTTGTTCATCTTCTATCAGCAATCCGATCTTGCCTGTGCATATATGGGGGAGTATTTGATGGTGACTCATTGGACTGCCAAGGTAATAAGAGAAGTGAGAGTGACAGAAGGCAAAGTGCAGAACATCACCACCAGACACCAGGTGATCTTTAACTCTGCAGCTGCAGGACTCATGACTAACCCTAACCCTAACCCTAACCCTTGACTCTTTCTTTGTTTGTAACATTGTTCTAAATTTTTTTTTCCCTTCTTTTTTCTTAAAGATTTTACCTGGTCAAATCTTATTAAACTTAATTTTAAGACTGAAAATTATCCAGTTGTCCAGAGAATTGTGGAAAAAAAAAAAATTAGATTTTTTTTCTCAAAGCTGCAGTGAGCTATTTTAGACCACTAGGGTGTGCACAAACACGCCAAAACACCTTTAAAAGAAACATCTCTGAAATCCCATGAGCTCCTTGAGTTGCTGTGGCTCATTTAAAAGGTTGGGCTGGGTAGTTTCAATACCAATGCCTACCATACCTGGGTTTCTGTGCAGATGTCAAAACAATACCTTTTTAGATTTTTTTTTTTGACGCTTTACTTTGAGAAATATAAAGACACTTTTCTACAAAACTTGCCTTTTCATGTGCCCCATTCAAACAGTGTCTAGTTTGGAGCCCTTCATTTTTTGAGATATCTATAAGTTGTTAACAGTTCCCCTCTAAATGTCTCACATGGTTTCATTTAAATGACTGATGCCTAAAAAAAAAAAAAAAAATCAAAGGTGATCACCTAGTTGACAAAGGTCCATAGTAAAACCGAAACAATCAAAGTGAATACACTGATCTAATAATGCCATATATGGTAATATATCAGTCACAGGGGCCATGACTTAAGAGGGATTTTTAATGCAGGACTTTTATATGTGATGGAGCATTTTTAAACTATGGTTTTTGTTCTTTTCCTTAAGTAAAGGATCTCAGTGTTTCTTCCACCACTGAACCTCAGCATTGCAAGTGTGTTAAATTGTAATAGACCACAAGGTGGCAGCCCTGAAACTACTAATTGTGACTACAAACAATGACTACGACTCCCAGCATATGCCCGGGATGGAAAGAGGAAGCCGTTGGCAGATTGTTGCCTCGTTTTGACATTCACGCACACACTGACTTAACTCCGCGTCGGGACGGTGACACGAGTCGAGTTATAGAAAACGAGGACACCGCCCTCGGGGCACGTCGGTCTATTAAAACAAACACACCAGCTTTGAGAACCGACGACCATAACGACGTGCGAAATACGGTTGCTGTTGTACTTGTGTAGGTTTGGTTAGCCTAGCATGTTTGGTCAGTACCATAACGTGAAATAACGCCGGTTATAAATCAATGAAACCATTATATTCAGATAAGGAGGAACTGGAGCAGTTGGGTGTTTATCAAAAGGAACTTAGACGTAAGTGAACGTATTACCGAGTAAATTTAAACTGAAGTTACTTCACACAATGAGCAGCTAAATGGTAAATAACATACAGTTTTACTGTGTTAGAGCTGGGTGTCTTAAAAGGTGAATGCCTCAGTTATAGCCGCACCGTCAGTTATACCATTTAACACTGCTGTTATTAAAGACCAGGGTAGAAGTTAAAAGTGGGATCACTGCCACCTGTTGCTTGTTCTCAGGTCCAATTGACGAACAAACATCCTGGTAAAAATTTACTCGCTCAGTTTCCATGGAAACAAACATGAATCCATCATGCTCCAATTTCAGGTGGCTAACATTACTTTTTGTTAGACGTTTTGTTAGAAAAAAATAAAAAACAATAAAACACAGAAAAATAAAACAAATAAAATTTGTTAAAATGGGCTTTGCTGAATAAAGATGTTTTTTGGCTCCAGCACTGCTTATATGGGCCTCTGGCAAACATCCGCTCAAGTCTCATGTGGCACAGAAATAATACTGTAAGGGTATGACTGGTGTCTTGTTTATTGGTTTCAGAGCGGGCCAACCAGAGTATCCAGCAGCTGAGTAGTACTCTGGAGCAGCTGAACCCTGATGGAGAAGAGGTGGAGGAGGTCAGAGGCACTGATAGCAGTCTCTTCTCCACCATGGCCAAAGAGGACAATGCAGCATGGAGCCAAAAGACACAGAGTGAAGCAGGTGACTCGGTGATTAGTTGTGGAATGGCTGTCTGACAGATACTCAGACCTCATAGTTCACCACCATGTGATGTCCCTCCACATAATCTTGTTGACAGACAGTTCACAAAACTATAATCTAATGCTTCTTGTGTGTGTGTGTGTGTGTGTGCGTGTGTGTGTGTGTGCGTGCGTGCGTGCGTGCGTGCGTGTATGCTTGTTTGGTTGTCTTTTGGCACTGAAGTTAATCAACTGAAGAGCCTTCTGCTGAAGGAGTGCAGAGACAATCCTGCTCCTCTCTCTCCTTCAAAGAAACAGTCTCCATCCAAGGTAGAACATGCAGCTTTGCGTGGCTAAAAATTTAACTGCATTAGACCCAAGGAAAGTCTATTACAGAATCATCTGTCATGCTACATTCTCCATATTTAAACATAATAGGTCATTCAGGCTTTTCCATGATACCAGTATTTTACTTGCCATCGTGCTACCTCATGTTTCATTGCCACTCTTCTTTCCCCTGTTAGAAAGTTCAAGAGGAGGGACAGTCCAGTTTGGATTTGGTTCCAGTGATTTCCAACCAGTTCATTCAACACCTGGAGGCAGAGGTCAAACTCTGTAGGGTATGTGTGTGTATGTATGCGTTTTTATATTTGCAGTCCTTTTTGCCAGTGTGCTGATTTGGATGTGTTTTGATTCACATCTGTATGTGTTTGTGTGTGTGTGTGTGTGTGTGTGTGTGTGTGTGTGTGTGTGTGTGTGTGTATGACTTCAGGAAGAGCTGCAGGGGATGAAACAGCGGTTCAGAGTGGTGGTGGTGGAGAACGAGAAGCTGCACTCAGAACTCAAATCCAAAGCTGCTGATGAATCCCTGAAAGATTACACAATCCACAACTCCACGGTACTGTGTGTGTGTGTGTGTGTTTGCATATGAAAAATTATACATTTGTGAGTTTCTGATGTGTAAAATGTACATACAGTCTTACCATCATCTGTATATGAGGGCACTTACTATGTCAAATAAAACTTAATATTTGTGATAGCAGGGATATCATAAGGTGAAGTCAGTTGATGCTATTCATTCACGCAGGAGAAACAACTTCCACAGACTTAAGTTACCTGAAACAGATGATCCACTGGGATTCAGTATTCACGTATCGTTATGCTAATCTTTTAACTGTGTTTACCTTTACTGTCCATCACCTGGCATCCAAAGGAAAACAATCACTTAAAATGTCACCTGTAACACTTAACTGGCACTTACATGTTTAGCGAGTAAATGTCATTGCATCCAGCATGCATTGCAAAATGATCAAAGGAAATGTAAACTACACAGAAATGAGTGTTAGTAATCTTAAAGTCTAAATTACACTGGCGTTGCTAATAAAGTGATCATTGTGCTAAAAGTAGCTCATCACCTGTCCTGATGTGTTCCTCAGGTGAATGAGAGTATGGAAAACGGCAGCCATATAACCTTACATACAGGCCACAGCAGACTGCAGAGAGCAGAACACACCACATGGAAAAATGAGCTGGTATGGATAATGGACATGTGCTCTCTTCTCTTCTAGCTACTGCTCAGTTCTTGTCTTGTCTTGTCATACCATCCTGTCCTCTTTAATTCACTGTGATCCAAAGCTACATTGTGTGTTCTGTTCTGTTTGTGTTCCTCAGGAACAATTGAAAGTGATCTACCAAGCCCAGATTGAAAGCTTGGAGGCTCAGGTCATCTCCCTCAGGTCAGTGTACTACTCCAGCTGTGAATCCAGTGTAGCCAGTAACTAAGGCTTTTTCTTTTCTTTTTCTTTTTTTTTTTGTTGATTAAGCATTAAAACAGTACTGATCTCCTGCCAAACTCTCACTGTGTTTCTCCATATCTCATCTTTTGAGAACAGAAAGGATCTGTCAGTCAGTCAGAAGGAGTGTGAGGAGGTGAAGGTTCTTCTGAGACACCGGGAGAAGCAGGCTGCAGATGCACTGAAGGCTGATGGAGCTCCCAGAGTGGCAGGATTGTGTCTGAAGTGTGCACAGCATGAAGCTGTATTGGCTGGGACTCACACAAATCTGCATGTCCAGGCTATTGACAGGCTCACAAAGTCAGTGGTAACACACTCACCCACACACACAAATACATTCTGCAGATCAGTCGTTAGTTTGCCACAGTGGATCAACTCTTCATACTTTGTAGTATAAGGTCTAAATGTATGATTGCCTTATTTTATCCTGCAGATATTTTGTCTTAATTATGTGTCTGTAAGAGGTTTCCCAATAGCTCACCTGTTTTTATTAGTTATTTCTTGTGCATAGCAAAATAGGAAACAAAATGTACAAATACGAGAAATACAAAAAAAAGTGCCCCCATGTTTTTTTTTTAATGCTAGTCGTGCATTTTCTTGTCTGTTGATCTTCCAGAGAGCGTGATGAGTTACTGGCAGCTCTGCGTGCTGTGAGGGCTAGTCAGCAGGAGGCACAGCAAAGGGAGTGGTCTGCCTGTCTTCAGGTCAAACAGGCTGTGGAGATGGCAGAAGAAGCAAATCTGCACAAAGCCAGGGTCAGAGAAACACATACACACACCTTTCCAGCTGTGTTGGCTGAAATAGCGATTTGTAAAGGTCTTTCACTCAGCTAAAAGACTCCTGCTAAGTTGTCTCTAAAATTGTGCCTCCTCTTCCCACTGTGGCTGGTTACATCTGGCAAACCTTCTGTATCTGATTGGACGCATTCAGGTGGAGGTGCAGTGTGAGCAGTTCTCCAGGGAGCTGGCTCGACAGAGGGAACAGCTGGAACGAGAAGCACAGGCCTTGCAGGAGAGACTGGCTGAGGCCAGAGAGGAGGGTCGGTCTGAGGCCCGCAAACAGAAAGATGACCTGGCACATACAGTAAACTTAATATATTTACTTATTCACTTTTTGTGTGTATAGAGGACTCAGGACTGTAACTGTTTTATATGTATGTAGCTCCATTCCAAAGTTCTGCATGCCTTGTAATACTGAACTATACTTCAGTATTGGACAAACAAAAAAATCACCCCTCATACTTGAATGATATTAAAGACAAGAAGGAACTTCTTAAATTGTCTGGCAAAAATATGAAATTGAATTTTTGCTCTTTGATTGCATAGTACAAACAACAAAATATTTACTATTTGTTGCTCTTAACTGTTCAGGGTCCATGTATCATGGCAGTTTTTAAAGTTGTTGTAAACACATACTGTATATCATTACTTTTTAATGAAATAACCATGGAGAACCTGTGTGTGTACCAGGTGTCCAGCCTCTCCCAGCGTGTTACTGAGTTGGAAGGGCAGCTAGACAGAGCTCACAGAGACAAGAGCTCACTGGCCAATCAGCTGGAAGACACTCTTCGCAAACTTACCAGTCAGGAACAAAACAATTCCAAGGTACAGTGTGTACATTGTGCAAGAAGGCATTAAGTTAACATGTATTGTTAGATATCATTGGTCCTTATCTTGGAAAATATTGCTACAATGCTGCAGTGAGAGACTGAAATGCTGCTGGACCAGAACCTGAAAAAGATGGCTCTAGATTTGAAAGAACAGAGGCAAAGAACACTTCTGCTACTGAGATGCAGTTTGTGCCGTCTACTTGTAATGCCCCTGTAAATCCACTGGATGGTAGCAAAGTTTTATCTATTTCAGTCTTCATGATCTGGCTTCTGCCAGAACATGAAGACTGAGCGCAGAACCAAGCTCCATTTGAGGATGCTTAGTTTAGGTTTTAATCGAGTTGTATTGTACAGGTATGGGAATGTGTGCATGCAAATGCAGTGGCTGAATTGCCTAGTGGGCTGCAAGTTTTGGCTTAAACTGAAAGATTCTGGCTCAAGCGTTGCATTTCAGCAAATCTCATACCTGGCTGAAGTGTCTTGAAGACAGAGAATCCATACCAATTTTTGTTTGCTTTGTATAGTTGACCTTATGCTGTTTTTCACAGTCACATTTTTGTATCATTATAAGTGTTGGTTTTTTAGTTGTAGTAATAAATGATGGTGATAAAAATGATGGTAGCACGTAGTGAATAGTAATTTTAAATATAATGAATATAGTATGAAAGGGAGAAGATAAGTGAAACTCAGCCAAATAGATCAGTATTTTTAACATACTGTGTTTAGATCAGTGAGCTTTACCCTGGAAAAAAACATTCATTTGATGATTATAATGAATGTCCTTCCAAGATAAGGATTGGGTAAGATGATAAAAAGAAAATCAAAAATTGGCAAATTATGAAGGAACGGATAGGAAGTAATATTTGTTAATAAAAGGATTGGCTGTTTTTGATCAGTCCTTTTCATCTCTAGGTGTTTGTGGAGCTGCGATATCAACTCAGCCAGGCCCAACTGAAGAAAGAGGAGGCGCAGAGAGAGCTCCGAGAGCTCAACACCAAGACGAGCAGACACATGGAAAAGGCTGCACAGGTTCAACCCATTGATTAGTTTAGATTTATTAGATGAATCAGATTAGGTCAGTGGTTTGATTAGTTAATTTAGCTGATTATTTAGTAAGTCACCGTTTTTTGAGGAAAAGCTGTATTGAGAAATAAGAAGCAAAATCAAGAACGCTTCAAATATTTATGTCAAAAGTTCCTGTCCTGCTTACATTTTTAAATGACCCAGGACTGAACCCCTCATAGAAAATATGAATTGCTCTGATACTTCAAAATTTTACCATTTGGAATCAAACAATTTTGAATTTTAGATGATGATTTAGATGATCAAATGATTTCCTTGTCAACCTTTACATGAGGCTGTAATCATCCTTTGACATTGTGTTTGTTTGAGGGCATAAGGTAGATTGTTGTGAAAGATTGCCTCACCTCCTCTTCCCTCTCTCCTTCCATCTCTGCGGGACAGGAAGTGGAAAGGCTGAGCTCAGAGCTGGTTGGCTGTCGGCAGCATCTGGAGGCGGTCCAAAAGGATGGGAGCCAATGGCAGGCCGAAGCCCTGAGCCTAGCAGAACAGCTGGCAAATGCCCAGCGCCAACTGCACCTCACCAGGTAGTACCTAATCCTATTATACATGCCACCACACTCACACACACACACACAGCGCTCCCCTCTGCCCAGCTCCTGCCCAGCTCAGCCCAGTCCAGTCCAGTTCAGACCAGCACACCAACTGTACCGCACCAGGTAACAGCTAATCCTATTATACAAACCACACACACATAAACACACATGCGCGCCGCTGTGCCATGGTCCCGGTACCAACTGGACCTCACCAGGTCACCTCTAATCCTGTTAAGCATGCCACAACATAATGCAACACACACACACACACACACACACAAACACACTGCCCGCTCTGTGCCACTATGCCAGTGCCCAACCCAGCAACAGCTCCAGCAGAGCCAAAATGGCGCCTGAGCCTTTCTTCTGTCCCTGGCACACGCACACACACACACACACACACACACACACACACACACACACTGACACATACACACATATATACACACGGAGAAGAGTGTGGCTGACGGTCACTGGACAGCCTGGCCTCAGTGCCACCTGCCAGTGCCCTGCACCCGTTGTCACGACGGGCGCTACCGCCCCCCCCTCATTACCTCTGTTCCTCTTTTAGCTGTTCATCCCATCCATCCATACACTCATCTTTCTATCTTTTGTCTTTCAGCTTTTTTGTCAGTAATGTCAGTAGCTGTCCTTCCTTACCATCCTCTATAACTTTCCAACAATTCCTTATTCCTCTTCTTTTGTCAGCATCATCTTCTCTTTCGTCCCCTTTCCCATTATCTTTTTTTTTTCTCCTGTCCTCCTGCATTCCTCCCTTCTCCTTTCCTTCCGTCTATCCCTCCTGTCATCCGCTGGCTGCTGTTCTCTTCCACACCATCCACTGCCAGGGCCATGCCAGCCCATGCCAGCCGCCCAGGGCACTCTCTCACCCCCGCTGCCCACAGCCGAGGTGTCTGAGATGGGCACAGATGTGGTGGCGGTGCCCTGTGGTGTTGAAAGCTACGGGAGGCAAGTTTGTACAGTCTGTGTGTGTGTGTGTGTGTGTATGCGTGTGTATGTGTATGTATGAGTGTTTAATTGTGTTTATATGTGAGGCTGGTGGTATGTGTGTGTCCACTGATGCTCCTGGCTCTGATCTGTGTTTAAGTGTGTTTTTCTGTCAGCTGGCCAGTGCTAACACACTGCATGGCGAGCTGTCGTGTGTTTAAGGGATGAAGCAAGGAGTGAGTGTGTGTGTGTGTGTGTGCTTTGCAGCCAGCTGTGGAGAATGACATGCATATTAATGTGGCAACATGATGACTTTGACCTGTGCTAGAGGAGCCACTGGACTAAACCATTTTACTGCCATGTGTGCGGGCGTATGTGCATGAGAGAGTTTATAGTTTTATCTGTCCGCAGATGCATACTAGATGTTTGACAGCTGTTGACTTGGCCGAGCATGCTGCCATTCAAATTCAATTTTGGTCATTAGCCGTGAAAGCCACTTCTGATGCTGATTTAATATGTAATTCCTTTTCCATGGTTACGTTTTTACATGTGGTATCACAGAATTACAGGTGAAGTCAAATTTAGTGCTAGAACTTAATAAATAAAAAGCAGAACTGTCAGGAGGACACAGGTATAACCATCATTAAAAACTACAAATCCCTATAGTGATAAATGTGTAAATGTAAAAAGGAAAAAGTGAAGCTAAATAGCAGACATGGAACAACTTATAAGAACCTGAATGTCTGTCTTAGTGTGACAGATCTAAATATCCTGCAGAAGGAGCTTATTTTGATTAAATGTTGGGTTGTATTCAGGTTTAAGTAAGACTGGCTCCCCTCTTTTGGATGTGTTGGACAACACCATGATGTCTTCCTTTCATTGGTACAGTCATTGATGATTGCATCTGTGCAAATATTTGTACAGTATTTCCAATCAGGACCTTTATTGGTTAAGTAATCATCACTCATGTCAACAATTTTCTGCTCCTGGTGTCACTAGATTTAATGTATTCAAGGTCATATGGCCTCACCACATACTTTGGAGCTGTTACTTCTGCAGGATTGTCACCCACATTAGTGTCACTGCGTCTGAGGGAACGTTGGCCAGCTGACAGTGGCAAAACATGCTTATCTCTACCTGACAATGTGTCGTGATTGGCGTGGTGATATTCATAACATCAAACATAACTGGTCATTGAAATTATGTATTTTAATTTGACGTTTTTTATTTATGTGAATTCTTGAGCACATTTAGATATGAAAATAGCTAGCTTTTTAAATTAGCCAAATTTTTTTCATTTTAATCTAACCATTTGGCAGTGTCACCGCCTCTGCGGCCCACTAGATGGCTGGGTTTAAACGATGTTTAAATCCAGCCGATCATTTGATTGTCAGCGCTTTGTTTGACACATACTGATACCTTTGGATACATAAAACATACAAATTACTTGTTCATCTTACTAGAGCAGCTCTCGGTCATCACTTGGTTACTTTCTGATATTATGTTCATCATTACATAAGCTGCTTATCATTGTGAATACTGAAACAAACTCTGGAGCAAAAGGACACACTGAGGATTGTGGTTTCTGTCCTCATCATACTTAAGCTGTCCAGCAGGCTGGTTTTTCCAAACCAGGTGTTTTCTTAGAAGCCCAGCAGATCTTTCCCTATATCCATTCATCCATCCATGTCTGTTGATATAGTATCAGAGTCTTTAAAGATATAATAAACACTATTTTAAAGATACATGCAGATGAAGGAGGGTACCTAACAAAACAATTTTTGGAAAATTTTTGGAGCAGCATAGAGATCAAGCATCAAACACAGATACACACACCCACACACGTCCACTTGTCACATACACATATGCTGAAATGTGGTCACAGCCTTTGTCCCTCCTCAGGCCATCGCTGTGTTTTTGTTTTTTTTTTTTCTTTTTTCCTCACTTGTCATGTTCTCTGTTGCTTTTCTGTCATGCTGCTCCAGCCTACACAAATAAACCTCAAGTGATTGTCCCCTCCCCTCCCTCTCTCTACCTCTGTCTCTTTTTCTGTCCATCTGTGGGCCTTCTGGGGTTATGCAGAACTACATGTAGTTTATTCGTAGTCATGCCTCTGTTTGCCCTCTCTCTTGTTGTTCAGTACAGAGCCATGCATGAGTCTTTGTAGCCGTAGTGGGCTGGTTTGTGTAACCGAGTTTATGTGTGTCGTTAGAGAGTAAGTGTGAGATCCACAGTAGCGAGGCTGGAAGGCATTTGTACGACCAGCCTTCGAAGGCAGCTCTTTGATTATCTCTTTGCAACTTGCTCACTCCCCTCTTTCATTCTGTCCTCCTCTAGTGGCCCAAATGATCACAGCCCATCTTCAAACAGGGGACATGAAGCACAGACAGCCTATGTTTGATTTTTGATAGCCCTACCTTCCTTTCTGAGAAACATGTACATACACACACACACTCACATTTGTTTGTACAACTGCATGATTGCAAATGTGCACACTGATACACACATCAGTTGAATCCACATGCCTGTATACACAGATACAAACACACACTCACACACGCGCACACACAGATGCATGCACGCAACCGTGGGTCTCATGGCGGCTGGTGTGCTGTGCTGTGCTCCAGGATTGGATCATCAGCCAGCTGTGAGTTGGACAGCCCAGGATCTGTCCTAATCCCTGCCACTCTGTTCACATCGCCTCACATACACACACACACACACACTCCAGTCCCAGCCCCAGCCCAGCAGAGGGCTTTACTAAGTTTGTTTTGTTTGTTTGCTCCTGTCTTTCTTCACTTTCTTTCTTTTCTTCTTTGCTTGTCTCCATCCGGCCTTCTCTCTCCCTGTGTTGTGATCACAGATCCCAAAGGCCATAGTGAAAACTGCCCAGCATAACTTCTGTTTCAACACATGCCAGATAGGCATGAATGGATAGATGTGTGTTTGCATGCGTTAGTGTATCCATGGTTAGTTGAGACCTGTGTGCCTGCTTTGTGTTTGGGATGAGTCGAATGTCTGCAAAGCCCCAAATCTTCCACCAGTTCTGTTATCCCCATGAAATCAAGCATCCATGTTCATGAGGGCGCTTGCTTAGAGCTGTAGACAGACCTGAAGCTGAAAAAACTTCAGTGAATAAGTTTATTTGTTGTCACTTTCTATAAGTTTTAACTATGAATGTCCAAACATGACGGTTGATCTAATTTGATCTGCGTGCGTATGTCATGGATGGCAGAGCTTTCAGCTAAAAACACCCAGGTAGGCTGGCAGACATATCCGATGCAGTGAAACTTGCATGTGTGCCTGCAGTGGCGGCAAAGTGGGGAAGCTTATATTAGAAAGGACAAAGAGTTTGAGGAGTTTGGACAGCACTCCCCCTTTAAAACGAACAAAGCCGAATCAGGATGCCTCCCTGTGGAGGTATGCAGGGCATGTCCAACTGGGAGGAGGAGACACTGTAGCAAATCTAACACACTGACGGGATTATACTGTATGTCCCACCTGTCCTGGGAATGCCGTGGAATCGGTGCTTAGGGGAGCTGAGATGCCTGGGCCACCTTGCTTAGCCTACTGCCACTGAAACCTGGACCCAGATAAAAAGCAGTAAACGGAATCACTATTGAACAAACTCTGTTATGTGTGACAGAAGACATCTCCCAAAGTCTCTGTCATGTCCTCATTGCATTATTGTATGTGGCATTCCTAAATACTGTTTCACCCAGGTTATGAGATGATCCCAGGTGTAAACATTGCACCAGCACAGTATGAAATGGGCCCAACACTTTCACATATGAACTTCAGATGTCCCAATGTCCGGAGAATGAGGTCCAGTCATCGTCTGGAATTGTCCTTTCACACATGCACCACACAACTGGAGATTGTCCTTGTGAGACGCATTCTCAACTACTGGAAATATACTCCCTTTTGTTGAGGCGAGGGGTGGCACCCGGGTAGAGCGAGCAGGAAACGCCATTAACACACCCACTCCCTCTCTGTGAATACTCCGGGCAATTACCTGCTCTGTTCACACATCGGCTCAGTCGGACATTACATGGACTTGGCAGGGTAAAGTCTGTTTAATGTCCAGTTAAACTGATGCGGACATTTGCGTTTACACATACAGCTCCTTGGGGTAATGTTTAGAAAAGTTCAGGGGTACGGTACATGTGAAAGCAACTTTAGAGAAAATGGTATGAGATGGGGGATGACGCATATTAATCAAGATTAGTAATCAATATTAATTATGTGGCAGACATAGGCAAGCACGTAGACAGATCTAAAAGGGGAGATAAAGAGTTCCTGAGTTTTAAGGCCGCACTCCTTTCTGTGACCCTGAAATCAGAAGATGGATGCTAAGAGGCTGAGAGAGACAAAGCTTCAGACCAACCGCTGTGACTCTTATACACAAAGTTCCCCAAACTCTATTAAACATGTCACGCTGCTGCCCTCTCTCTCTGTAGCTCTACCTAGTTTTCTCTCTTTTTTTTTTTCCACCTCAGTTGTACATCCTGATAGCAAGGTCTGGAAAGGCGGTGTGTGTGTGTGTGAGGGCGGAGAAGTGTAAATGAGGAAGGTGAGGCAGCAGATGCCGCGTCCCGCCAGAGGCTCGCTTCGAGCAGCGAGTGAAATCTGGGCGCGACAAAACTGCTGCAAACCAACTCAGTGGGAGGCCCTTGTCCAATCACGGCCCGGAATAAAAGGGCCGGGGCGCCACGCGGGCTGCAGTCGTTCATGAGAGGTGGGGGCCATAATGAACCTTCAAGCGCTGCCAACGAGTGCACACACACTTGAGCACAGCATCTTTCTTTCTACCTGGCATTAACAGTGCCTAACCACTGTCACCACACACACAGACATGCATGCACACAACCTCTACAGCAACTGCGTGTGTGACTTTTTGTGCGTGCGCGAGCACATGCTTGAAGTGTCCTTGTTTTGCGATGTGTTTTGACTCATTTGTGAGCGTGCAATTAGATGAGTCTGTATGCACGCCTTTGTGCAAATGTTAAGTGTTGATACCTTTGGGCTACACCTGTGTCTGTGAAGTTTGATGTGTGTGTCTCTGTGTGACAGCAGCGGGGCAGTGCCAGGTATGAGGCTTGCTGTGTGTTTTTGTGCATTTGTGTGTGTGTTTGTGTGTGCGTGTGCTTGTCTGGTCGGCAGCCATGTTGCCGGGTAGCAGATGGCACCATGGTTGGCAGGGGAGGGGCTGCTTAGCACAACTAATCAGACAGTTACGGATAGGGCAGCTGGGAGGGCCGTCGGCCAGCCGTGTGTGTATGTGTGCATGTGTATGTGGGGCTGTGTGTGTGTACCACAGAGTGCCATGATGTTGACAGTGGTGGGCCCGTTGGCCCGGTGACGAGACCTTGCCGCGTTCCTTCTCTCCTCGCTGTCGGAGTGCCCTCTCTGCCATCCTGCCTTCTCACCTCTCTCTCTCTTGCACTCTCTCTTGCTAAGTCTGTTGAGACCTGCTTGATCTTTCAGTTTCTTTGACCCTTCATTTCCTTTTGTCTTTCTGTCACACTGTCTTACTCTCTGCTCTCTTGTAAGTTAATTTGTGTTAATGTAGTTTATGTGAAAGTAATTAAAACAGAATGTGTAAATTTTGTCAACTGGATATTAAGAAATGGAAATGGCAGCCGTTTTAATACAGTTTAGCACAAAACAGTGCAAAACCATGTGCCCTCTTGGGCAGGAAAGTTTCTTCTATCCTAACCCTATTTTCATAACTCCAAAACCTTGCAATGTTGTACACGTGGACCCTATTAAAGTCTCTTGTGTGTTTGCTTGCTAATTAGGTTTTTCCTCATATTGTGTTGCTGTTGTTGTTTCTATTCACCTGTTTATGATTCTGATCTTCCACTATCACTTTCACCGTGTTCTAATGTGTCTAGTTGTTCAGCAAATGCGCCAAGTATAAACCATGTGACAGCTGGGTCTACATCTAAGGTAGTTATCAGAAACTGCGTAACTTCTCCAGCTGACCTTCAGCGCTGAGCATCATAATCAACATCGGTGCTTTTTACCAGATAGTCTATGATCTCTCATAAAAGACCAAATTTCAATATTGTTACTTTTGAGTAATTTCAGTCTGAGTGTTTGTCTGAGTGATTACATCTTCTATTAATTTAATACAACTATATTATTAAATCAGTTATGGAAAGATGTTCAAATCACTTTGAAGATGAGTGCAAGGATGGACAGTTTCATCTGGGGGGAACAGTAGTTAAGTTATGACAAATATAACAAACAGCTTTCTTCCCTGTTCCTTGTTGAGTTTTTTGCAGAGGGTAAATGATACCACAAGCCCCTGTGAGCATATATTGCTGACTCTAACTCTGTAAGAGCATCGACTTATTTGCACCAGAAATATCATAAAGATTAAAATGTGGAAGATATAAATTCAGCAGTGTAAAATCACACACTATAAGTACAATGATTATTAAGCAGAGCTGTAATCTGTCCATCCTGCGGGGCTGGGAATGGATAGAATAGACAGATCGCTGACTGGGAGACCTCAGGCAAGATGGAGGCAAATCTGTCGGCTACAACTGTTGTCACCCCAGCCAAGTGTGCCCTGGGACACTGGCCTACATACACACATTACGGCTGGAGGACAGAGAACGAAAGGGAGAGCACCAGCCCTCTGCCATCCATCCACCATCTACTTTTCACCTCATTCTGTGTTCATCTTTTCTTGCCTTCCCTTTCATGCAGTACATGCATAAAGCCACCTCTTCAGACTGTGCATATATATGATTGTTTATTAAATAGCTTGAAATGCTCTGATAGTAATCCCCGGCTCTGATAGGAAGTGTTTGCTAAAAGGGTGTGGTGAGGAGTTTACCAGGGGTTTTCTGCATTTTAGTGGGCTGTATTGCACATTACTGTGTTGTGGATGCAGTATGTATGGATCTTGTGCATCCTGAATGAATTTGTGTGGTGTGTGTGTGTGTGTGTGTGTATGTGTGTGTGCGTGTTTGATTGTCATCTGGTCAACTTTGTGCCTTCACACATCCCTGCTGTGAGAGTGGCACCATCAGTGACTCTACACTGTGCCCACTGCCCAGTAGGCACAGCTTTCATCCAACATGACAGAACCTCTCTCTGCTCTTCTTTTCCCCTCGTTACTCTCTCTTTTACCTCGGCCACTCTCTTTTACCTGATTGATCTATCCTTTTATCTTTTCATCCTCTTCATTTTTTATCCTTCATATATCTGCTCTTTGTTCTCTTTTTTCTTCTTGTCTTCAATCCATCCCTTTATCCCTGTTGCCCTTTGTGAGCATAACAGTGCCAAGCAGTGCCTTCTAGGTAGAAGGACAGTGCCCCCATCTGTAGATTTTATCGGGATGATCACAAAGACAGAAACGAGATAGGAGGGAGGAGGATAAGACTTGGAACTTGGACTGTTCTGGAAGATCCAGAAGGAGGAATTATGAAAGAGACGAGAGTGGCAATGACTTAAGGAGGACATTATGTAAGGGAAGTAGTGGACAGGAGAGACACACATCTGGCACTGGATGTGAGGCACTGCCATCACCTATGGAAGGAATGTCTTCTATGAAATTAGTAAATGCTGCTTCACTTTTGGTGCTATGTTTATGTTCCATGACATGTCAAACCATCTCAAACCACCATATTCCTGTTTATAGTGAAATATACCAAATATACCAACGCTATTAATGTATATTGATTATTGACTTATTCCAAACAAAGCAGTGTGTGACACATTAACATAACCCTGACAGTGATGCTGTTAAGTGCAGTCTGTTAGTAAGGAGATGCAGGTTAAGACATAGCCAGGGAAAAATGAAGATGACTCTAGAGATGAGGCTGGAAATGAAAAGCAAGGCAAAAAGACAAAGAAGTAGAGGAATTGTGGAAATTATGTGGAGGAGAGGTTTTAGTACAATACAGGGAAAGTTTTTAATGTAGAGAGAAGTGAGTGGTTGGCATAGAGGAGGCAGGGGGGGCATAGGAGAAAAGCTGTGAGGCTGGCGATGGTGTGTATGTGATGGCGGGCACCGGGTGGGCACAAGCCCCCCTACAGTGCCATCTCCAGCCCTAGTCCCCCCTGCTGAGCTTAAAAAAGCCTCTCTTTGTTTTCCACCTCAATGGCCACCACTCCCTCACTAGGCATCTGATCTAATGGCCCGGGAGTACAGAGACCGGGGACAGGAGAGGACAGGACAGAAGAGAGTTTGCATAGGATGAGAAAAGAAGAAAGGAGATGCATAATTAAGAATATAATAGTTCACTGAAGTTTACTTGGATGGATTTGGAAAGAGAGAGATGGTGCATGTTCCTTGCTGCCAGTTGCCCCCCAGTTTGTAACCAGGTGGGAGGGTGGGAGGCATTTGAAACAACATCAGCTATGTCTCAGGTGTGAAGTGAATTTCAACACAGGTGGATTGTGCTCACACCAGGAGAGAACACTCCATGTGGTACAAACTTTCAGTTTGCACACATTTCTCTCACTGCTGTTTTCTTTCTCATCTGAAACTTACTTGTAATATTTCACTGTTTTTCTTTTAGAAAAATTTACATGCATCGCATGCCAATTAAAGGAGCAGTATGTAGGATTTAGTGGCATCTAGCGGTGAGGGTGCAGATTGCAACCAACTTAATACTCCTCACTTCACCCCTCCCTTTCCAAGCATCTAGGAGAACCTATGGTGGCCTTCAGGTAAAAAAAAGATGCCAAAGACCCTCATTAGAGCCAGCGTTTGGTTTGTTTTGCAACATCGTGGGTTCTGTAGAAAGGGACCTGCTCCCTATGTAGATGTGAAAGATTCTTAGTTTCAGGTGATTGTACACTAATGAAAACATAATTATCAGTATTATGATCCATTTCTTTCAATAGACGTCTCTAAATCCTTCACACTGGTCCTTTTTAAATATTGAACAACATTTAGAAATGTACACACATATGTGGATATTTTTCACTTTCATAATCTGACTATATAATATATAATGATATATTTGTTATATATTTATACCACAACATTCGTATGCTCTAACATGTATTATACACTCAAATGTCTAATGGGAAGTAACTTTAAACTGTTATCCTGATTGAAGTAATTAATTTTAAGCAATCTTTTACCTTCTCAGCTGAAATTGATTTGACCCCCAGATCTACCACATATGCTACCCATAACTATTTCTGTAGGGCACAGATTTGACACTGACGCTGAGTCCTGGGTTTCTGGATTGGGTCAGTAGGGGAGCATATTGTACGTATGCTGTGTGTTTATTTTTAAAAATCACAGATGCCTGCGCTGCCAGTCTGCTCTTCCTGTGTTAAGACCACCAATCATCTGTGCCAATTAAGACTTTTAAACTTCTCTCGCTCTGTTTTCTGAGCAGATAGATGATGACAGAGGCCAATCAGCAGCTAATTACTTCAATCTAGAGCTGGGTTTTTCTCTGAGGGAATGTGTGCTGTAACAGCAAATGTTTGTTTCTGTGAGGGTCATGCGTATTTATAACTGTCTGTGTATATATCCATGCATTTATTCATATGCATGAGAGTTAAAAACATCTTTTAAGATGTGCATATTTCAAGAGTGTTATTGTCCATACTTATGCATGTGTGTGTTGCAGGAGGAGGGCATATTTAATTTTTTTTGCTAATTTACCATTTTCAGTTTTCTGTTTTTTGGGCACAATTGGCTCGCCACTGACCTTGGTGGTAGTGGGGGGGCTTTAGCGCTCCTTGAAGAAGAAAAGAGGCTTGGGCCGCCCGCTGTAAACAAAGTTGACTTGCCGACAGATGGATTGAATGACAGAGAGGCTAACTGAGCCAGGAATGGGCCTGGCAGCATCGCACTGAGCAGAGAGAGAGGGAGGGAGAGAGAGAGCGAGAGAGAGAGATAAAGGGGGGGAGAGAGGGGAGAAGAGAGAAGAGGTGGCCAACAGGAGAGGAGGTGTGAACAGGTGCAGGGCCGCTGAAGGAAGAACCAGCAGATGGAGAGAGACACAGCCAGTTTAGTTACAGGAAAAAAAGGGTGGGAGGGAAAAGAGGAGGGAGGAGGGGAGAGATGGAAACAGCAGAAAAAAAAAGATCGGAACAGAGATGAGAACACTCTGGACCGATAGATGGACAGTATAGATAGAAATATGGGCTGGGCAGAGAGTAAACGAACGGTGAGGCTACATCAGGCTGCCTCTGTGTTTGATGTGTGTTTCATAAAGCAGAGCAGCGAGATAAGGGAGGGGTGTCAGGAGAAAAATATGGGAGCAGAGTGATTGACTTACATCACCACGGGGTTTGATAAAAATGTGCTAAAACACATTGAGGTGCGTGAGAGAAAATTGTGTGACACTCTGTGTGTCGTCTGCTACACGAAACAATTCAGATGTTTATTGTGCACATCATCACTGATATGCATCGCAGCAAATGTTCAATATGCCACTTTTTCTCTGCAGTGCACTCATCTATTGTTGGCAGTACCAGTTAGATAGGCCTACACAAGGCCTCTGTCTCACCGTCTCTCAGCCACACGCACAAACAAGAACACTCACACATAAGCAGAAATCATCTTTGTAGTTCTGCGTATCAAACTGTTGAATATTAATGTTGTCTGATTGATGCAGTCTATCATAAATAGCTGTGGATCCACTGGAATTCCTCCACAAAAATGAATCATCACGAGTGTCACCATTTTGAGCAGTTGAGATACGAGCAAGTTAACAGTTGTAATTTTATAGTACAGTATCAGTTCATTTCAGTAGCATCATGTCAACGTCAAGTCTCATCAAATTATAGTCTGAGCTTTGGGTGCATCAGTTTTAATAACTGATTTTCTATATATATGTGTGTGTATGTATAT
>JBBMJY010000003.1:6514524-6524634 GCA_037833715.1 Toxotes lorentzi
AAGATACATATATGGATATAGATAGAGAGGATACACACACACACACACACACACACATATATATATATATATATATATATATATATATATATATATACACACAATAATAACTATCACCTTGAATGTGTCTTTATGTGTAGGAGTTCACATACATGCGGACACACTGCTATGAAGTGTGTGTGTGTGTATGTCACGTAGTCAAGCAGCAGTGTGGTGTTGGTGTGTTTTGTGCCTTGGGGTGTTTGAGCTCCTGGAGTTGAAGCCTAGTGTAGCGGTTAAAGTCCTGCTGGATGGCCTCAGCCAGGCTGAGTGAGGGTACACCGAGACAGTCGCAGCAAGATGAATAAGAAAAGTCTGATGAATTGTTTTCAGTAGTTAGACTCACTGACTGAGTCTCACAGTGTGAGGCCTACTACTGCTGATTAGCCGGTTTAAGTTTGTGAAACAGAAAATGGGGTTAAGGACGTCCAGTAGACTGGTGGTTAAGACACCTACCACATAACTGCAGCGTCCGGCCAAGGACCTTTATTTCACACACGTTTTTCTTTCTCTCTCCACGTTTCCTGTCAGTATCTTTAATCACCACCAAATAAAGGCAAAATACCAAAAAAATCAAAAAAAAAAATCACCCTAAAAATAGAGGTTGGTTCGCCATCACAAAATCATTTTACAGCAGAGTTAATGGTGTCAGTATTTGATGCCAGTTATCAATTCATATCCTCAATCCGTTACAGATTTAGACAAAAATGTTAGCTTGTTAACTTGTCAACAAGTTATTCCTACAGATCTTTGGATTTTATGTCTGTGGACCCCTTTGAAAAGCTGTTTAGACTTTGCTGAGTTTTATTTATATATTTTTTTTACTAATATTTTTCATATATATTTTTTATTTTTGTGTCTGTTTTATGTTTTTCTTTTGTTTTGTTTATTATGAAACACTTTGTGAAGTGAGATCTTGAAAGGTGCTCTACAATATATATTAACTTTACCTACAGGGTTAGTAGAAAGCGGTCACTAAAACAAAACACTATTCAGTATTTTTTTCTGTTGGCACTGCATTGTGGTACATGGTAGATGGTAACTATAGCATTTGTATTAACTGTGTGTGTGTGCAGGAGTGAACTAGAACAGTTGTGCCTGGAGAAGCAGCACCTAGAGGAGACGGTAAAGAGTTTGAGAGCTCGCTGCTCCAACATGGAGGAGCAGTGTGTCCAGCATGGTCGCATGCACCAGCGCATGAAGGACAGGTACGCAAATACACATAAAACACCCAACTACTTACAATGTACATACAGCAGAATAAAAATACATTTTCTGACCCATTCTTTTAACATTTTCAGGAACATTTTGGTCATTAGTTGTATTGTTTCCTAGCAAATGAACACCTGATTTTTATGATTTGATCGCTCAGATAAAGTTATGTTTTCAGTCATATTTTTAAACATTTATTCTCCCCCGCCCTTTTTTTTTTTTTAAAGGAAGAAAATTACACTTGTAATGCATTCTATTATTGTCTCACAGTATTTTAATGCATGAATCAATATGAAAACCTTTTTTTGATCATTAAAATAACGTAATTCTTGGTGGAGTGTTCCACTCTGGTATGTGGCAGCAGGCCTTACAAAAAAGTAGGGTTTTCTTCACAATCTGTCGACAAACAGTCCATCTTCTGCACATCTAATGTTTATTTTTTTATAAGAGTTGTTTCAATATTTGTCGACACAGTGGTTTTTGTGTCATCAGCTGTTTATTCTCTCGCTGCCTGTTTAGCAGCGACAGTTTCCACTTCATCAGGCTGCACAGTCGAATTGTTCTCTGATTAAAAACCACAACTTGTTTTCCTTACATAATGCACTGGAGACAATAAACTAGTTATAGTTTTATAATAACACAGACAGAGCTAAGTTTTTTTGGAAGTAGACGAACTCGTGTCAGACAACGCTCCATAATTTATTAATTAACTGTTTCCACTTCACAGCTCTCTCCGTAATGATCATTAAATTGAGATTTCAGATACTTATGATTCACTCTCATTTTGCACCATCGCTGACAGGTGTACTGTCAAACTCTGTGAAACTCAAAAGAGTAGCGTAGAGCTGAAAGGACTAATCAGTCGAGAGAAAATGAATCTGCAACTGTTTTATCAAATAATCAAAGTCTCTGGTTTGAGCTTCTTAATTATGGATATTTGCTGGGGTTTTTTTTTTGTTTTTTTTTAGATACTAAACTGAATATCTGAACTAAATCGAGTGATCTGATCTGAATGATGTCAACCTGAGATTTGTGAAGTTGTGAAGGGCATATTGCGCTGCTTTCTGACATATTATGGACCACATGCTACTGGCTTCTTTCCATTGTGGACACTTTCGAGGGCTATATAAAGCAGAGTGCACACATTTTCCGCTTGGAACTGGGAAACTCAGTTACAGTGGCAATAAGTAAATATAGCGCTCTGTGTAAAAGTTGGGGAGTGATTACGGAAATATTGACTTCTAAAAGCTGCAGATAAAACTGCTTCCATCTTTGGCTTATGCTACAGTATCTGTACATGTGTGTGAGGAGCGTGTGAGCACGATGCGGGGGTCTCTTCCTCCCTAAGTCGGGAGCCCAGTTGGTGTGTGTCTCCACAGGGTGCCTGGCGTACAGCCTGCCTCTGCCAATGTGGGCAAGGGTGTGTGGGTGTTGTTGCCCCACTCTGCAGGGTCTCTACCCCCCCAACTCCACCTTCCTCTTACACGCAACTAAACACACACACACTCGCTCACCCTTCTCTCCTGCTCCATCACTGACACCACATATTGTCTACCACCCACCGGTGTTAACCTGTCGACAGTCAGATGCTGCCAAAAAACAAAGTTTACCAAGTCACAGCTGTCTCCCGTTTGTGTGTGACTCTTTTGTGTGTTTCATAGAAAGAAAAACAATCTAAGTTGTCAAGGAGTGTAAAGTATGAATATTCTGTATGTTTCTGTGCATATGTTACGGTGGTATTTGTGTGTCTGCGTGTCTGTGTTTGTGTGTGAGTGTGTATGTGTGTGTGTGTGCATGGGTTGCTATTGCATGTTCTCAGGAGGTTTAGCAGAGTAGGAATCTGGCTGCCAAAAGTGGATTGGCTGGGAAGTTGGCACCTAACTTCTCTCTTCTCCCATCTGAACCACAATAATCACTCTTGGCATTTAGTGAGTTTTATTTTCTGCTTTGACACTTAGTTGGTTGATGAATCCTCCTGATATTTAAAAATCTCTTGAGTTCAGTTCTACATGAGGTCACTTTTGGCGCGACTGTTAAGCCGCTTGACCACATTTTTGTATTTGGTTTTCTGGGATAATTCCTCTGGTAGAAAGTGTGCGTGTTCGGGAATGCATTGATGAGTTCTGATCAGTAAATATATGTATTTTTGGTATTTATGTAGTATTCTTTAGGTGGGTTATTGTAAGGAGGTGCAGCACAGAGATGAGGGAGAGACAGGGAGGCGAAGGAGGTATGACTCACATTTCCAATGATCCACGTTGAAGCTGGTACTGAAGCTGTTTTTTTTCTGTATGTGACTGTACCAAAAATAAAAGTTTATCATATTAGTTTTAACATGAACAAATAGAAAAAAAGAGATCCACAGTACTGTTTGTGATTAAGCTGTAGAGACAGGATTGAACTTTGTAGCTCTCTCTTTTGTGTGTGTGTGGTTATGTTAGTATGCTTGTGTGCATATTCATATATAAACAAGTACAGCAGTCTCTCTACATATGGCACTCTTCTCGTACTGAATAGGACCCGTGTTCTCGTAATCCTCAGCGTGCGTGTCTGTGTGTTTGTCCATACATTGGGTATATGTTAGTTGGTCCCTTCAGGCCCCGAGCACTTGGTGGGCGCCCTGCCGTGCCGCTCGGGGTTTAAGGTGTACGTGTTAACAAGCTGGTGCAAGTGGGTTCAATATCCAGCGCCCCGCCCCTCCCCACAGCCTCTCCATCGGCCTGCAATCTGTGCTGCGAAGAGCGGCAACAGCGCACCACGCACAAAACATTTGGAAAATCAGCTTGATTTATTTTTACATGGGCAAGCTGATTGCCAAACTACACAGGGGTTTTAGCACACAATGTTTTGCTGCACCATTTAATTATTTATTTCACTATTTCTGTGTTGTTGTTTTTTTTTTTTTTTTGCCTGTAAATGAAGGGATAGAACAGAGGGTGGAGAGTGGAGAGATGGAGCAGGAGAGCAGCGAGTTAGGGAAGATGCAAAGCCAGTCACTGTTAATGATTATTTTAAAGGTTATATGTCTTTTTTTTTTTATCAGCAGTCCCGTTTAAGAAATAACACATTTAAATGTTGGTTTAAAGTTAAATGCATATTTTAGTGAGCACAACTGGAAATGTTTGCAGCAGAGACTTTGTTTTAATTCTTCAAGCCATCTGCAACTTTATTTTCTAGAATCTTAATTTGAATGATGAGATTTTTTATTTTCTGGTGCTTTTATATCTGAGGAGACACAAACAAAATAATAAATCTCTCTTAACTTTAAATAGTTTAAATTGATGATAGCTGGTTTCTCAGTGAGGGCAGATGATGTATGTACAGATGAAAAAAGGAAAATGCAGGAACTATGCAGGATGTACTATTTTACAATTTATTCAACGTTGAGATATTAAGAGCAAAACTGACAATCTATTTAATTTCCAAATGAATTTGACTCGTCATTATTAAGTGATTTGTTTAAATAGATAGATATCTTGATACAATTCTGACAAAAGCAAAGAGCTTAGTGCCGATTATTTAAGAGAGAAAGATCTTGTGAGCACCACTGTGAAGAAACAATCTATCGATAAATATCTGGAGCGTGTGTGAAGGTTATTATGGCTCAAAAAACATTTCCTGCTCATGCTCAGGTCTTTTTCTCAGTGTAAACAATCCTTTAAATAATGATTTAATTAAACCGATTAATGAATTAATATCTGGCACTGAGAATAAATGTACTGTACTTTTCTTTCTTTTTTCCTTTTTTTCTCAGGGTTCACCTTAAAAAAAAAAACATAATTATTTCTCTATTTATATAAAATAAGTAATATCTTTATATAACAAGAAATAAAGACTGTTTGGAGACCAGGATTTTTTTTTTTCCTCACAGATTGATGTTTGCATAAAAATGCAGAGAGAAAAGTTCTCTGTGACTTCTCTGCTGTTTTCTGTTCATGCTTAAGATTTCTATCCACTAATTCTCAGCTGCAACTGTCCTCCCCTCTGCCCTGTCACCCCTTCTCTTCTCCTCTTACCTCACCCTCTTCCTCCCTTCTTCTTATCTCTTTACACTTTCGCTTCCTCTTTGCCCTTCTTTTATTCTCCAACTTTACTCCTCTCTTCCTCCTCTCCTCTCTTCTCCTCCTCCCCTCTGCTTTCTGTACCAAACACCACGTGACCTTTTCTCACCCCACAGCTGTTCGCAGGCTGTTTCACCAATTATCACTACGCATGTACACACTTAGGTCACATACACAGACTCTCTCACACACAGACACACACATGTACGACAGACCAACATAACACCAACGCTTGCTTAACCACACATAGTGACAGCAGTGTGTTTGTCAGCCCTGTGTGTCTGTGTGTGCACGTACGGTATGTGTGTGTGAGTGTTTATGTGAGCCCACAGCTCACGGTGCAGCCCTTTAAGGAGAGCAGCAACATATACGCAGATGTGCCTGTAGATCCACAGGCTTCACTGGGCCATATGGCCTCCATGAAGAAAGATGGTGCATGCGTCTGGAGGAGAGCAGAGGAGGGAGGGAAGGATGGAGCGAAGGATGGAGGAGGGATGGAGGGCCATGTGTGGCTTGAGCTGTGCAAGCAGTTGTTGAAGTATGTATGCCTGTGGATGTGTGTGTGTGTTTGCAACAGAGGCTCCAGGAGATTGGTTAATGGAACAAATGGTCGCGGCGGGCCGGGGAAGAAGGAACAGGCTTGCTGCTACCGCAGGCGGACAGCAAGCCCCGGGCGAGGGCTGCTTCATCTGGGCTCCTGCCACACACACACATACACACACACACACACACACCCTCTGTCAAACCCTCTTCTCTCCCTCGCCCCAGAAGCAAAAGGACGCTCCTTGCAAAACTTTTCATTTGCAAATTAAGTTGGCAGAAGCTGAGCCGAAGAAAACAGGACAGCTTTCATTTGTCTCATCTGTGCGTATCTGTGTGTGTGTGCATATGGGTATGTTTGCGTGCATCTGTGTGTATGATGAGTTGCAACTGTGTGTGTGATCTGAGAGGTACTGAGAGATGGAGGGATGATAAAAGAGTGAGATGTGGAGAAACCAGGGATAAAGACAAAGCAGAAGGCCCGGTGTGAGGTGCAGCTTTTACACACACCATTGAGCTTCACATTCATGTTCCACAGATCGTTAATATTAACATCACTGCTGTCACCTCTTTATATTTCACATTTTTACTGAACACATATGCACAGTTTTTTTTTTTTCTTCATACATTTTTAAAATCAGACACATTCAGACACAAAACAGAAGCCCCTTCACTTTGTCATATTTTTTTTTCCTGGAAGAAAAGTTGATGCAGAAATTGCAGACAAAGAGCTTCAGGCACAATATGATGTTTCCAGCAGTTGGAAATATCAGTTGTTGTTTTTTTTGTTGTTGTTTTTTAGTTGCTACTCTACACTGTTAAAACACTCCTGCTTTGGACGTGTCCATTTTATGACCTTTCTGTCAAAAAAACATAAATGTTAACTTAAACTTAAACCAAAATAATTGTGAGAAAAGTAAAGTTCAGAATTATTAGTTATATTAATAAATATATGTTATTGATGCACTTGATTTACTGTTGATGGACAAACAGTTTTCAGAGGTGAACTTCTGAACACCTGCAAATTAAATCTCAACCGCAGTAAGACAGAAAGGAACAGTTCAAAGTTCATACTTAAATCTCTGTTTGTTTTTCTCTCACACTCGTGTTCTTACCTCTGGATGGCGATGATCAGTCGTCCTCCCTCCCCCTTCATCTTCCTCTCCTCTTCTCATCGTTTCTATCTCCGCATTGCCCAGCTGGCTTCTGTAGCCGGGAGCGACTGCAGGGCGGCCTGCTGAAAGAGCATTGTCAAACGGTGGCTTTACAGCTCTATCACACGCACAGGCACACACACACACACACACACACACAGACGCACAGATTTGCAGCTCAGATGTCGGGCTGTAGCCAGAGGCTTGCAAGCTGGAGCGTTAACTGTGCAAAGCGTCACATCTCAAGCCCCAGTCAGTGACACTCGCTAACACTACTTCACAAAACTATAACTAGAAAACTCGTGCAGAAACACCTGCCCCTTCTTTAGAAAAATGTTAGAAGTAACAACAGCTGAAACGCTTTAATGCCAGGAAAGCAAACCCTCAAACACGAGACTTGAAAAGAGTCAGCAGGCCTCACGGCAGAAAACTCATTTACATTGAATAGATGATATAACAACCTGCAACTGAAACCTCTGTTAATACAGGCACAGAATGAAAGCAGAGACAACTTCTGTGCTCATCCAGAGCCGTTTACAGCTTTGTTTTTCCAAATCAGGGTAAGAATATATTTCTGATATCTCTCCTAAACACTTTCCAAATCTCTTTTAACATGATCACTTGCCAAGGACTAAAAAAAAAAAGTTAACCAACACTGCGAAAAACTTCTTCAGACCAAAGGTCATTTTGGATCTTTTGTGTTTAGTTGAAATAAATGAATTGATTTTCCTATTTACCAGTTTTTATTTATTAATTTTTTTTAAATTTGTCTCTACTTTTAATCTTTATATTCTTTATTTAGACAGATCTACATGTGGTTTGACCGTTATGATTGTAAACAAGAAGAAATTGTATCCAATAAATAATAATTAAAAAAAAAAAGGTTATCAGCTGGAAGCTTTTAAAAAAGGTTTCCACCCTGAGCTCTGGTCTGTTTGTCCAAACACTGCATGCAGCTGTGTGTTGAGCTAATTTGACTGATGCCTTAATTAGCCAGCTTGTTAAAGTTGTGATAATATACGACCTGACAGGTCAGTAGAACATGTTTCAAAGATTTTCTGATTTGCTTTTTATTTTTTTTCATTGATAATGATGTGAAACAGCTAATAAAGTGATAAAAGAGTTTAGGGCCCACAACAGCTTTTTGGTTCTTGTAGCTTATTTATAAGGAATCTTGTAACATACCATAGTGCTTTAGACTTTTAAATGTTTTATCTGTCGTCCATGGATCAGTTGATTCATCTGATCATATTTTCAGAGTAACATAATTTCAATCACTCAGTGTTTTTCATTCAGACTTTTCATTTCAGTGAAGCTACATTTTCTTCCAGCAATAACAGAACTCTGAGAACAGCACGAGCAACGACATGATGTTCATAATGACCAACAAACCTGAGGAGTGTTTCAAATCACAGCAAATTGATTTCAGTTTAATTTGAATTTAAATCAAAAAATTTAAAACAGTAACTGAACAAATGGAGCTGTAATGTAAAGTAAATGGGTGAGAACATTAAAAAACATTGAAACATACCTTTTAAAGATTTATATTCACGAAAGCTCACTGATGATTTCTTACAAAATAAAATTGTCATTAAGAAATCAGTTGCACCTTTCAAATATAAAACCTGTGAGTTAGAAAAGATTTCAAAACAAAAGTGCTTCCAAAGTGCTTCACAGTAAAATCATTTAGCACCAAATATCAAACTGACAAACACAAGGGCAACAACATTTTATTGATAAAACAAATAACATCACCAAAAAAAACCATATATTTGTTAAGAGAAGTGAAGGGATGGAAGTGAGTGAGTCTTCAGAACTTTAAAAAAAATTCAGCTCAAGTGAAAGATCAAATATTTAGACGTAAATTTTTCCAAAATATAGGCACAAAAATATTTTCATTCATCTTAAGTCAGGAGTCAGGAAACATTCAAATAGACGCTGGTTGGAGACTTAAACAAAAAATTCAACATGTATTCACCAGCTTCACTATGCCGTGAATAATAAATACATTTTTATTTTGTTACATGTCTGATCTCTGCTGTGTTAAAGTAATGGCTTTTTGGCTCCCACACATACATGTTCCATATGGAAAAAGGTTCAGTGTCGACCGTTCAAACCTGAGAGGGCAGTTGCAGATGAGCTGCAGTGTTCATGTGATCGGCATCTGGCACACAAAAGTAGTAAAACTCTTTTCTCCCTTCTCCTCACAGCGTTCAGTTGATTTCCACATTATTCATTCTTTTAAATTCATTTTAGTTGGAGCAATCAGATCCAACAACATAGTAAAGCTGACATTAATGTCTACTGCAGGCCGCAGAAAATATGTAGGGCTTTTGCTTTTTTTTTATATTTAAGACTTTTGACCACCCTCTAAGGCCTTTTTCTTTTTAGAAACTGAAATGAGTGCTTTTTAAGATTTTTCAGGACCTGTAGAAACCCTGGTTATGTTAAAGTCAGGTGACTCTGATTTAACTCATGTTGGTGTAGTGTTTTGCTGAATTTTTATCCTTCAGACAGGTAGCGTGAAGAACAGTTGAATATGTAGATGGACTTTGCCGTTGAATGAATGAATTTAATTCTACATCATAAATTCATTATAACAAACTGCACAAAAACACATCTCTGAAAAAAATACTTTATCTGTGCATTAGAAATGATGATTAAATGTGCAATTTATTACACTGCAGTGGTGCCTTAGGAATTCAGCACTGGTATATATAATATCTGTGTACCTGTATATTCAGATAGTTAGATGCTGATCTTGTGTCTGTCAGTGTGACTTGAGCTACGAAGGAAAATGTAGGAGCAGGCAGATGGCTGGACTGACCTTTAAGGAAAAGTAGGTTAAGTTGCTGGTACAGCACAAGAAAACAAATAAAAAAATAAAAATAACAGTGAGGGAGCACATGTGGGTCTCATCCTGATCAAAACACAGTGTCACCAATCATGTTCCCATGTCAAATGTGCATGTTAGCAAGAGCAACAACTGGCATGACAGGTTGGTGGAGAGGAAGAGGGGTATGGCCTTCAGGCACACACACACACACACACACACACACACACACACACACACACACACACACACACACACACACACACACACA
>JBBMJY010000003.1:6524734-6585524 GCA_037833715.1 Toxotes lorentzi
CACACACACACACACACACACACACACACACACACACACACACACACACACACACACACACACACACACATATTCTTGAGTGCAGTTGTGTGCCAGCCAAGATTTAGCTAGAGCGCTGGGGTGTGAGGGTGGTGATGGTGGGCTGGGATTGGGCAAAATATGGTTTTGTGTGTGTGTGTGTGTGTGGCAGCTGCAGCCTTCATGCCCCTGGCAGTGTTGTTGTAACCAGGCAAGCCAATGCCGTCTGCCTGCATTCTTCATCCCCTAGGCCCCCTGCATGCTACGCACAGACATGCACACACACACACAGACACACACAGACACGCACTCAAGTTCAGTTAGTCCAATGTTTGTGTGTTTGGAGTTAAGATTTTTTTCATTATCTTTTAGGGTTAGAGCTGCCGTTTACATTTGTTTCCTCCAGAATCCTATTTGATTTTCCCCTTTTTTTCTGTCTCTGAAGTAAGTGTGTGTGTGAGTATATGAGGGAGAGAGAGTGTGTGTGTGTGTGTGTGTGTGTCCTATGTCTCTCTTGTTGCAGATCTCGTTACAGGAGCACAGTTGAAACATCCTCTCTAATTATTGCCCATGTTCATCGTTGCAGATTTTCCTCGGTTTATTTTCCTGCTAATAAATCTATACTTAATCTAATAATTTCCCTCAGTATAATCCATGCTGGGTGGTTATTTTAGGAAGCACACACACAGATTGTGGAATTAAGACATTAGTTTACTCTCTGGTCATTTTGATAATGTATGGGCTGTCCAGTAAATATTTAAGTGATTAAGTGATTTTCTTACAGTGAAACGCTCCACTTAGCTTATTGGTTTAGTAATAAAAACACACATATTCATGTGGGTCTTTTGAATGACAGACCTGAAAACCTGCTTCGAGATCCTCTTTTTCTACTACGGTGTCTCTGTTTCTCTAACATGACGTTAGCACTTTCCCTTTGGACCATGCCTTTAGGAGATATACTTCCACCTGTAAATAAATATGCACAAACACAAACAAACACACACACACACACACAACAGAGTTTAGACACTAGCTGTGGGCTACGACTGATGTATACCACAGAGAGGTAACTGTGTCTGTGTGTGTGTGTTGTAATTAATCTCCCTAGTAGCAGCAGTCAATAGCGGGTGCGGCGGTTCGAGGTGCAGATTGTGAGCAGGGTTTGATTATCGGGTTGTCAGGGGAAATTACTGCAAACTGCCTCCCAGCAAAACTTGTGTTTATTATGTCTGCTGGAGAGCAAAATACACACTCACTAGCACGACCCGCTCTGGAGGCTGTTTCAGGTATTTTTAATGCATAATTGAGGAATTATTTCCATGTAGGTGCTGTCGTCCGTATGTGTGTGTGTGTCAGTAAACCGTGGGATCCAGCAGGTGGTGTCCTTTCACCAGGTCAGTGGGGGCAGGCTCTCCTTCTTTAACCCCCACCCCCCCCTCCGCCCCCCTCCCGCCGCCACCGCCCATCACAGCCAGCCAGGCCAGCAGCAGGGAGTTGACGGCTGGAGCTGGAGCCATCAGCCTCTTTGTTTCTCCGCCCCATCCCGCACCTCACACGACACCACAAACTGTCAAGCCTTGTTTTTCACCGACTGCAGATCCTCCTCACTTAAACATCCAGTTATCTGTCTCGCCATCAGCTCATCCGTCAGTCCATCCAAGCTTCCTTCTTTCCTCACCAGTTCCAGGCAGCGGGCAGAGGCGAGCCAGCCTGCAGTGTGTGTGTGTGTGTGTGAGTGTGTGAGTTAGTGTAGGACAGTGCCCGAGCATTAAGCCGTATTAAGCCCTAATTAATGAGTGTGCCAGTCGATAGAGGCCAGTTATTGGATTTTCTGCTTTAGCTGCTGGAAGGAGTGCTACCATAATCACACACACACTCGTGTACACACACACACACCCCCTCTGAGGCAGGGTATGCAAGGTGAGACAAGAGGCGGATTAGAGAGTGTGTGTGTGTGTTGTATAAGAAGGCCAGAGGTTGGCAGCTCTCTGGCCAGACAAAGTGTGTGTGTGTGGTTGTTTATGTGTGTGCCAGGGTCAAAGCTTTAGTTACTGCATTACATAAACCTACAGCTTACAACCTGCAGCCGCTTTAAACATCTCAGGCCACGACCTGACCAGCTGATTTACTAGCTGCCTCTTCAGCTCTCTTACAGTTAGACTGGTGTATCTGAGAGCCTGCTGGCATGTTGCATTTGCAGATAATTTTGTGCAGTTGGTGCTATTTCTCCTAAACACTCGTATTTTGGATGTTTTACTGGGTAGTGCTTCAGTTTCTCTCTGGAAATGGAAAACCAGTGTCATGGGTAAAAACACCATAAAACTGGTTTGCTCTCAGAAACATTTTTTTTAACGGTGCACATGGATTTTGTGACTCTATTGTGTTTTTCTATGGCTGAGAAAAAATAAAACTATCTTTATGGCTAGGTAACTCGAGAGGTACTGACAGAATATGTTTTAGGTGAAGTGATCCTTTTGAAGTTATTATCAGATCAGATCTTGAATTCCTCAGAGATGGTAGATTCTGTTTTGTTCCCCTCAGCAGGACGTCTTCTGTCAGCAAGTCGTCATTCACTTCAGAAAAATAACTTCATAAACTCGACTCAGTCAACAAGTGAATAAATCCTCTCTACAAAGTCTCATTTATCTCTGCTGGCAGAACAGGCATGACGTTCAGAGCAGGTCACTCATCATCACAATTTCTTTTGGCTGCTCCATGTTCTCTTTCCAGAGAATATTGTTTTGTTTGGTCCATCTACACGCACAAAAATCAGAGGTCGTGATTGGATGGAGGACTGGCATTTTCTCAGCGTGACACAGATTAGTTTGGTGGTGTGGAGCTAAAGGCCTTCAGTCGACGCATTCTTAACACTTCCCTCATCAAACATTTACAGCCTCAGAACAACAGGCGCTATTTCTGACCTTTAGGTCCTCTGCTGTGTGTGTGTGTGTGTGTGTGTGTGTGTGTGTGTGTGTGTGTGTGTGTGTGTGTGTGTGTGTGTGTGTGTATGTGTGTATAGCCCATATCTCCTGCACTTCGTGTGTGGCACATCAGTTGTGTCTGTATCTTGTATCTTCACTCACTGCGGGGCTCTTTCTATGTGTGTATGTGTGTGTATCATTGTGTGACGTGGCACTGCCCTGCTGTGTCATGCTGTGGTGCTGTGTGATGGCGTAGGAGGGAGAGGGAGAGTGGGAGGAGGGACAGAGGGGGTGGTTGGTCAGGACAGCTTGGCAGGCGTCTGTAGGAACACCAGGCGGGGAGGGGACTCATCGCCCTCAGCCTCCAGGACTGGACAGAGCCTCCAGGTCCGAGATAAACCGCCCAGCAGGCCTTTGGTCGGTGAGAGGAAAACTCTCGGAAAAGAGGGAGGGCAGGTTATGGCTGGGTGTAAGCAGGGAGGACTGATGGTGATGAAAACGCATGCTGAGACACTTGATGATGATGGAGGAGGGGGTTCCTAAAAAAGAGGGATTAAACCCTGCGGTGGAAACAGCGCAGGGCAGAGTGAGGACAATGTGGGGGGAGAGCAAGGAGCAGATTGTGGTGGAGACTTGGGATGTTTGCCTCCCCCGTCTGTCACACGCATGCAGCCCTGCCACTGCCAACATGACCAGCAGGGCAGGGGCATCTGTCTCCCCCCTAGCTACCTCTCTCTGTCTCCCTCTGCCCCGAGCCACAACTCTCTCCTTCATCCTCCTCTTTATCTCACACATTATTCCTGCCTTACTTGTCACCTTCTGAACCTGTTGAAACAGTGAAAGACAGTGAAAGATGATTATTCTCAATATTTCATGTTAATACAGAGTGCTGTGGTTTTCAGAGCTTTTCTAAAATTTTATATCCAACAGACTTTTACATGTGATTCTTCGTCACAGGCTGCAAACAAGCTCTGAGCAGCTCGGCCAAAGCGTGATGTTCTCTTTTCCAAGTGTCCTTTGAGAAGAGAACAAGCTCTGTCAGACTGAGGGGAAGTGTCTGTGACCTGCCATCTTCAGGTCTCTCCACAGATGTTTTAATGGGCTTTAAGTCTGGGCTTTGGCTCGGCCACTCAAGGACGGTCAGACACTTGTCCCAGAGCCATTCAAGCGTTTTCTTGGCTCTTTGCTCTGGGTCTTTGTCTTGCCGTCCCTCACTCTATCGTAAAGGCCTGATTGATGGATGGTGAGATGGTTGTCTCTCCGGCAGGTTCTCCCCTTCTCCAGTTTGGAGCCCCACAGCGAAGGCTCTGAATACTTTGGTAAATTAGAGATTTTAGTTTTTGATTTTTAACACACTAGTGCAGTGTCTGTTCAGCATGTGCCTGTCGGTAGGGACTGATTGCTCGGCTTGCATTAATCGATCTTGCAGCCTTCTTGAGAGCATCATACAAACAACGTCAGTCGACACAGCACTGCCTTGGTTCCTCAGCAGTGCACCCGCCAAGTTTGAAATCGACTGGATGAGCGGCTGTGGAGAAAATCAAAGTGCAGATAGAAATTTGTCCATTTATAGTTAGATTTGCAAAAATGTTTAAAACGTGTTTTCACTTTATTATTGGTTGAGTTTAGATTGATGGTAAACCACTGTAAAAACAGCTGGTAGGATATTGTCAATAGACAACGAAACCCACAGTGTGTGTGTGTGTGTGTGTGTGTGTGTGAGAGAGGGAAAAATATGAATAAATATGCATGGCTGGTTGAATATGCAAATGTGGATTCCAGTGCTGAGAGTTTCTTCTGTCACATTATCAGGAGGTGTGTGTGTGTGTGTGTGTGTGTGTGTGTGTGTGTGTGTGTGTGTGTGTGAATGAGTTCACCACTGCATTAGGGGGAGGAGTGACTGAATGGATGAATGAATGAAATAATGGGCTGCTGGTGGGAAATATCTTAACAATCCACCCCCCAACCACATACTCAGCACACACACTATTCATACAGCCTTACTCCCAAACCCCATCTGGAAAACAGCACACACACACACACACACACAGACAGACAGTGTCTAATCCCAGCGCTCCAGTGAAAGAGTTGATTGTCTGCAGGAGCGGCTATGTCAGAGGGGACACACTAATTGGGACATCGACCAGTAATAGCACAACACTCACACAACTTTCTCACCAGACTGTTTGACTATGTGGTGATATAATGTAATACTGAGCGAGCTGATCAATTGATCCATTGTTCGGACAAACTCACTCCAGTGAAAGTACAAACAGTCAACATGTCCTCTGCTTTCCTGTATTTCAGGAACAAATATATCACATTAGCTCTTTAGACTAATGTGACCTGTGTTCACACAGTGAAATTGGCAAAATGAAGTACAGTTCACCCAAAACTACAAATTCTGGAGTTATATTTTCTCTCTCATAGGTTTGAGACAGGCCTGTCAGAGTAAAGGGTGCAGGGATGTGCAGTGGTGGAAGGATTTACTCTGCTCCACAGCATTCAGGGGAAAATACTGTACTGATCTGACAGCTGTAGTTACTAGTTACTTTTTAAATTAAGATTTTACATTAAATAACACGTTTTGCCCCTAACAAAAAAAACAAAACAAACAAACCCAGAAAACGCATTGTTTACTTTGAATCTCTTAACACAGGTTTCAGATATGAGTTGTTTGCAGTTCTACTTCACAGATGGTCTCATTTAAATAACTCTTCAAGTCCCAAAGAGGCATAATTATCTAATATTTCACAAAATGCAAAGATTAGAGAAAATTTCCGAAACAGGAATTCGGATATATGTAGCAAACATTTTCTTTTTCTGTCCAGCCCCATTAATCATCTCACAACTTCCCAGATTTCTTCCAGTGAAATGAAGGAGGAACTAAATTCTGATGAAACATGAACGTGGTGCCACAGTTTGAGTCACAAAGAAAACGTTTGTTTCAGTTGAAGAAGTAGTACAATCAGCAGCAGTGTTGGAAAGATTTGTGTGTTTGATGTCCCTCAGAGCACAACTTGTGTGATTTCATCTTAGACGATTATTTGTCAATTATTCCGCAGAATATTTTTCTTGGTTAATCGATTGTTCGTTTTATCCATTAAGTGTCGGAAATGAGTGAATAATGTCCATTTTAAGTCGTTCCTCCTCTCATGGATGTGTTGTAGTATTAGTTTAGGGGCATGTATAACCTGTTGTTGTAATCCCATCAGTGCAGTGACAGATTTGTGTGTATGTGCTTTTTCAGTAGCCGCACATCAAACTCATCTTCTCTCCTAATTTATATTTTCTCATTTTATCATCTGAAATCTTCTTTTTCTAATTTATGTATCAAAAACTGGAAAATGTGCCGTAATTGAGACGTTCTTTGTTGGTAACGGTCACTAAGGAACAGTAGGTGGATCAGTCACATCTGGCCATTAGGGTTTGTATTGTCTGTTACGGATTCAGTGAATCAGATCATCTCTGTTTCTCAGCTCCTGCTTCACCTCCGTCTGCACCCACAGTATAAAACACACACTGCTGTCACGTTCATGTAGACAGCGTTGATTATTTGATCAACACAAAGTTCAGTGATATTAAAAGCTCTTTCAATATTTACAACATTTGGAGTTTTTTTTGTCGTTCTTCTCCCACAGTTTAAGCCAATAGTGTGTGTGTGTGTGTGTGTTTGTGTTGCAGGCTGCAGCAGTTGGACCGTCACTGTCAGAGCAGCGCCCAGCAGGTGTGTGAGCTGCTGGCCAAACAGAACCAGCTGATGCAGGAGAGAAACACACTCACCGAGGAGATGCAGAGCCTACGCATAGAGGTACACACTCACACACAAGAGGAGTGTGTGAGTCACTGTGCTGTTACTAAATGACTTCATGATGTTGTCCTCTCCCTGCAGGAGCACTTTATAGTTATCAGTTTACTGAAACTAAATCAGAAAGAGGACGTTTGTCCCTTCGTGACTAATGATCCTGTCTGGTTCTGGACTTGCTGAAAAACATGTTTTCTATAATTTGTCGTGATTCATTATCAGAGGTTGTGTGTGTTACAGATCCAGATACCAGTTTTACTGATGCACTGCTTGTTTTGGTCTTTCTAGCTGCCCAACACCAGACGAGTCGATACTCTGTCCACGTGATGTCTCCCTCCTCCTCCTCATCACCACTGCAACTGTTCACTGACATGTTTTGACAACGTTTAGATTTTAGATTTCTATTTTCATTCTAACTGAGCTGAGAGTTCAGAGGGTGAGAAATATCATGTTTAGCTACAAAGCAAACAAAGCAAAGTCGACATCATCGGTGCAGATTGACATAGTGCTTTATTGAAGCTGTCTGTAAGAAGGAAAATAATGTGCATCCCTATCATATACATTTTATGTGTAAAAATACTAAGGATGTACAGTGTAAAAAACAGCTTCATGTTGATGGTAATTTGTTGTTTTCACATCCTCGCGGCCTCACTGGCCAGCAGCACTGCATCCTGACAGCATGAGGGACAGAAAAAGGCTGTTTGATCTGCTTTTCTGTGAATCTTTCTGGATCTGCTGAGTTTCCTGACACTGTCTCAGAGTCAACATCATCTCTGCTCCACTGACTTGTCATAGAGCAGGGCTGACTTCGGTGTTACAGTGCTTCGGGGGGAAACATGGCCCGCTCAGCGAACAGCTGGAAGCTGCCCAGAAATGTCTCACACAACTGTAAAGCTACAGTAGATGGACATGGACATGGAATTAAAACTGTTACACTTTGTAATATTTGTACGTTTGCCGTTTTTTGTTTGCTGTTTATAAATAAATACATCTCATGCTTGTTCATGTTAATAACCATGACGATAGTAGACTAGTACCAGAGAGAAGAGAGGGGAGGGATTCTGTCGCAGACATGAGGTCAAATACTTTCAGAAATCCTTCCAAACACTTGAGCCGTTTACTTATTATCTGCATTAAACTCCAGGCAGAGCGCGGTTTGTGATTTTTGGCTGACGCCGTTGGTTCATTAACAACGGACGAGATCAATACAGAGCAGCTGAGGTCTTTGAAAGGATTTTACATATTATTCAAATACTCTTGGACTCAGATCTGTTGTGTGATAGATGTACAGTACAAACAGCAGCAGCTTTAAGAGTGAACGCTGTCAGCGTAGCGTCAGATATCGATGTTGATTCACACCAGTCGAGGGCACCAGTAAAGCTGTGAGGAGGCTGAAACTGAATTTCTGCATCCAGTTTAAGAACCTCTGTTTGGTGATAACAACTGAGGCAAAGTTACTGACACGTGCCCACAACGGGTCCATAGTCTTTAAGGGAATACCCACATCGATGAAGAGGATTACTAAGCTCCACCTTCTCCACTTTTTCTTTTTTCTTTTTTTTTTTGGTCTCGGACCTTGGAATCAGCCTCTGGCCTTGTTGCTGCCCCTAGATGAACTTGAATCTCTGGAGGACTGAATGAGGAGAGTTGGAGGCTCAATGGAGGCAAAACGTTTCCAAATGCGAGAGAGGAAGGAGTCAGTGGCATCAGTGGAGCTGCAGTGATTGCTCGCTGTTTTTTCCCCCAAACATTTTACTGTATGAACACTGACCAGTTTCCTGACAATTCCCCCTGAGCCTCATTCACAGCCCACTCTGCAGGGACAGCACTGACTCTTCTCTGGCATGTGGGACACAATCACCCAGGTCTTGCCAACTCTAGGCATCAGAGCAACATCAAAGCTATCGGTTGTATGTGGAGGGGAGATGTGCTTTAAAAATTCTAATTTTCTTAAAAACATTTAAAAAAAAAAAAAAAACGAAGCTAAAAATCTTCCTTTTAAAGCAGAGCTGAATCAGATTCCTCTGAATCATATAAAAAGTGATGGATGTGAAAGTGCTGTGGCCAAAGCTACAAAGCGGTATTTTATGAACTCTGGTGTCTGATGATTTTGGCGTTAAGCGTGCACATACAGCTAGAACTCCTCAGTCGCTCGCAGACCTGGGTCAAATCAAAGCTGAAATCCTTCCAAATACTTGGGAGCGTTTGCTCGAGCCTGTCGAGGCTGCCAGCTGGGTGGGATCTCTACTGATTTTGAACTATTCGGCTGCTTCAGCTGTGCCAGACAGGCTCAATCGATCACAGAGAAGTATTTTTCATAAGAGTTCTGAGTGCCACTTTGACTCAGGACTAGTAGTAGCGGACAGAGGAGGACTACAGCATGCAGGCCAGCGCCATCCTTTTATACTTTCTGCCATAAAGCGCCTTTGCTAGCTGATAGCAATTTAATGGATGTGCAAGAGTAAAGCATACGGACTTAAGAGCAGCGGAAAAAACAGGTAATGTGTCGTATAAGAGATATCTGTAAAGAAAAAAAAGGAGGCATTTATTTAAGAACAAAGTCTCTGAAGACTTAAACTGCAGAGTGAAACACAACTACACCCCCTTACTGCTAAACAAAATGACATCCAATAAATTAAATAGAAAAGAAATTCAAGTTATCCATCAATGATAATAATAAAAACATTCAAATAAATATACTGGAATACAGTTTTCTACGCCTAATAAGAGCACATCCCCTGGTGCTCTCCTTTTAAACCATGTCATCCAGGTATTGACGGTCTTCCACATGATGTTGCTGAGATTTCAGATTTTTAAAAATATATTTCCTCACATCTGATGATTTTTTTTTTCTGTGTGTGTTTGACTCTTAAGTGCTGGATATCAAAGTTTTTGACTTATTCTGAGCTAAACCATAAGGCTTACCCGGCGTTTGAAGACAGAGAAAGTGAGGGGATGTTAAATCTTGTTGGTCAGACTGGAAGACGTGACGACAGAACAACCGCAAACAAAACAAAGTCCAGACCGGAGAAATGACAGGACATGTTAAAGACAGACGAGAGTCTCATCTAACAAGGAACTGACAGAAACTCAGACTGACCTCACAAACTCACATCTCATACCCAAACATTCTCATTCCACTTTCTCCTCTAGTCTGTCTCAAAACACTTACAGTTTATCATTAAACCTTTTCCCGCTCTTAATGCGTTACATTCAGACATCTGGTTTTCTTTCTGCTCACTTTGTCTTTCTCTCTGAACTCTGCCTCAGCCCTCACCAACACACACCTGTGGTAAGATTAAATATGTGTCAATATCCAATCAGGTGAGATGAGCTTTTATAGTAAATATCTGACCTGTGGGATGATTTGGAAAACATGATTAGAAAAAATAAATTACTTTCTTTTTCCATTTAAAAAAAAAAAAAAGCTCACTGTAAACTTTCATCTGTCCTTAATGTGTCCTGTCACATTTTGGTCACAAAACAACACAAAAACATCATTAAATAAACAATGGAGCAGGAAGGCTATCTGCTTTCCCTCCTACATTCTTCAGCCATTTTTGTTTCTTGAGGTGCCTTTTTTTCCTCTCAGCCCTAAGAAATAACAATATTTTTTTTTCCTAGAATAATGTAATAACAATAGAAAAAGTTAAATATAAAACCGATGAGTAGAACAATAAATAGAACATATTTATATTATAGCCATTGCTGTGGTTGGTGTAAACCCATAACTGTTGATGCATACCTCCTCAGAAACTGATAGGAGATTTGCTGTTACCTCATCAATACATCATAAATTATCACATTATAAATATTTCATATCGTATCATTCTTGGAGCTTTTCACCTGCACACTCTCTCTCTTCATCACAATGCCCCAACCTGCCATCCTGGACTTCTCTTGTCACTCTGTGGTGAATCTGTTCCTGCTGCAGTTTCCCTTTCCTGCACAAAGACAGAGAGGTACAGCCGTGTGGTTCCCAAAGCCATGATTACAATATGTCACAGTAAAGCTTTCCATCATTGACGCAAAGTACCGTTTCGGTTCGTTTTGTTTTCCCTTTTGTGACAGAGGAGACTGAAACTCAGAGGGGAAGTTGCAGTTGAGAATAAAATAAATAAATAACTTTTTTTTTTTTGGGGGGGGGGGGGGCAGAAAAAGGGGAAATTCAAACCACCCGTTTTCCTCTCCCTTTTCACCTCTGCAGCGAAGGACCTTTTAACCACCTTTCACTGCATTTTGGGTAATGGAGTAAAGCTCACGGTTTGGGAGCTCCAGCCTTCTGAACTGCTGTGCTTTGAGGTGCGACCTTAAACACAAACCCATAATAGTACCTTGCACACACACACACACACTCACAAACATGACATCCTATCATCATCTTAATCTACAGAGTTTATGTGTAGCTGTACATTAGGAGTAATAACAACACCTGCTCTGCAGCTGTACAAGCATAGACGTTAATACAGGTGGTTGATGTGTTGCTGGCGCCTGTATAATGACCTGCAGCATTAAGCTAGTGTAGCACCGGGTTTTCATAGAATAGTAGAAAGAGCAGAGGTACACTACTGGTCAAAAGTTTTAGAACAACTCCATTTATCCAGTTGTTACTGAAATTTAATTAGTGTAAGGTCTCGGTGTTTCTTAAATTTAAGTATAGAACAAATAAATAGTAGATTAAAAAAAAAAAAAAAAGGAATCATGAAATTTTAAATCCTTAATTTAATCTCCACTTTTGACTTGTTCAGCAGCCAAACACTCGTGACATTCTTTCTACAATGGAAATGAGACATTCCCACAAGGGGTTTAAGTCTTGAGACCGTCCTGGTCTGGTTCTTCTCATGTTTTGAGTCATTATACCAACCAGTCTGTCTTCCTTTGTTACCCAGCTTCAGTTTCTTACATTTCTGCAGGCAGGATGTAAGATAGCCAATTTCTTAATCACTGTTTTCTATGAAATGTACTTTACCTTTGTACCATTTAAGGTCATTCACTGGACTTGAACTTCAATAAAAAGTGGAAAAATGGGGGTGTACTAAAACTTTTGACCGGTCTTGCGCCTGCAGTAGTTGTGGTAGTAGTTGAAATAGCAGCAACAGTAATAATGAATTGCACTGAGCAAAACCTGAGTCAAATCCTGCTCGACAACATGAGGTGTGTAGGATTCTGCTCACTGATGACGACTGTTTCCTCAATGCCAGGCAGCTTCAATCAATCCCAGAATTATTTACGCGAGGATCTGAAATCAGACGCGAGTGTCTCGCTGAGTCTGAGAATCTGTTTGCGAAAAGCCTGAGATACAACCGGTAACGGCAGTTTGGGTTTGAATGACTTAAAACACTGTGTCTCCCTTGTACAGATAAGAAGCCACAATGATGTCTTCTTAAAAATGCATCAGCTGTTGTCTAACTTGGTCAGAAGTGTTTGTTTTTGGAGTTTGGCAGGACCGACACATGTCAAAGCACAGCAGGCCACCGGTGATGCTCCTGTCATTAAAGGGACATTACACAGTAACTGATCACATCACAGCTTGGATCACCTGGGGATGCAGTGCAGGATTAGAGGGTAATTTTGCCTTGAAGTCCTTTCTAAAAAGGGATTCATGAAAATAAATAAATAAATAGAGAAGCACACCGGAGAGGTGAAAAAGAGAGGAGGAGGAGGAGGAGGAGGAAGAGGAGGAGGGTAAAATCCTTCAAGTCACTGTTGTTCTGGGTCTGTCCAAAGCTGTGGGTCTTTTTGTCCCACACTGATGACCTCAGAGACGGTGATGGTGTGATGGTGTCACCGTGATGAACCGTTCATTCCCGCCCACTGGCCGAGTAGGAGAACTGTGGGAAATGCGGTCTTCTCTCGTTGTCCAGACAGTCCATCCCGTCCTCGTCAACTAAGAAAAGGAAAGAGGCGATTAAGGACTTGATTATTCACCATAAAAATTCAGTTTAACATTAAATCAAACAGGAAATTGATTTTTTGATCTCTCGACATTACAAAGCACTGTGTTTGTATTGTACTGCAGATTTAAACAGAACACAATTCAATTAACAAGTGTGTTTTTGATGTGTCAATCTCCTGCTAACTAACTGATGTGCGACCTACAAAACAAGTGGAACCTCACATTAGCGCAGAGAAACACATCTGTTCCACTCATGAATAATTCAGTGCCGAACATTTTGAAATCGGTATCTTTATCTCAAAAGGCTGTGAGGAGCTGCATGTGGGCCAAGGACTACTACAGACACACTTGAACAAACAGACAACAGCACTTCTGAGTGTTTGTTCCTGCAGTTAATTTAAGTGGAAATGTCTCACCTGAAGAAAGAGCACTATGAGCTGCAGAAAATTATTCCAAGTTTATCAGCTCAAACATATACAGCACATATATTTTTTGGTGGGATATGAGGATGTGAGCTATTTTAACTGTAATATTTAACTCATACACAGTGCAAACCAGAGAACGAACTTTTTTCTGTCAGTCTGTTAATTTCTACATTTCTCTCTTCACAGAGAATATTTGCAGCTATATAAAACATGAAAGTGAGATCTTGTCAAGTTGTAATGTGGGCATATGTTTGTGTGTACATGTGTGAGGAAGTGAGACGGGCAGAGACAGAAGAGACTCACATTTCTCTGGTGGAGTGATTGTGATGGTCTGGGCTGTGAACTCCTCGTCAAAGTATCTGGTGTCTGTCTCTGATGTCACCTGTGGCTTGAAGGGAGGGACCAGCTGGGACGAAGAGGTGAGGAGGACACAAAGAGGAAAGATCAGAGTACGGTAACACTGGCTTTGTTTTTGTCCCATCATCAGACTAAATGACAAAACTACAATGTCTTGTCCAAACGTCTGAGATCACTTTCCATAATAAAGTTGCAAAAAATTCTAAAATTCTGTTTTTGCTTCATCATTCTGGGAGTGTAGACTGATGAGGGAGAAAAATGTAATGTTTTTAGCATAAAGCTGCAACACAACAAAATGTGAAGGGGTCTGAAAACTTGCACTGCACTGACATGCTTCCAGTCTATCATGATAACACACTGTCAGATTTCTGTGTGTATAAATATGTATAGTCTGTCTGTATCTACAGTCCATTTCAATCTTTGTATTGTTTTACCACAAGGTGGAGAGGAGAGGAAAGAAAGAGATAAGGAAATGATAGGAAAAATAAGGAAAGAAGGGAGGAGACAGGAGGAAGGAAAAGGAAAGGTAGGGTGAGGTAGGAGAGGAGAAGAGGGGGTATGGAAAGAAAGAAAGAAAGAAGGAGAGATGAGATGAGAAGAGAGGAGTGGACAGGAAAGGAGGGTGAAGAGAGGAGAGGAGGACCTAAAGAACAGGAGAGGTGGTAGAGTAACCCAGAGACGAGAACAGACCAAAGTGAAGGGAGGAAGCTCAGCACCTGTCTAACATGCTATAGGTGCTGCCACACACAACCTGACTCACACTCAGTGGTGTTACATGAGCTAACACACAGACTGGTACAGCTCCAGGGTACAAGGTCACACCTCTCCACAATGTCCTGAACTTTGTACGGCTGCCTGTCTGTTCTCATGCACACATCGTGTGCGTTCATGTGTGATATGTGTTACATCAGTTAACCCCGATCTTCTACACAAACACAATTCATCATGCAGTTACAATGCACACAATTTAAATAACCTAAGTACATATCTTTATGGTGAGTTATTTTCCACCACCCTAGTATGCCTTAAGAGACACAGTGCAAACATACATGTTTGCACTGTGTTGCTCAATACCTTTTTATCATAAACATCCTGCCAGTCAATGCCAGAGAAGAAACTGTGTCTCATTATTTCTTTAGCATCATCTGGTCCTCCACCAAGCCTAGGAGAGAGGAGAGGACAGAAGAGGACAGAGGAGAGGACATTTGATTTGAACCTACAAAAACAGAAAGTAATCAAACTGATAAAAGGTATCAGAGATGACAGAGAAATATTTATTACTTCCTTTAGAATAACAACTTGGTCTTGCTTATTACTGGTATACACATATATTCTGGGTAAATCAGTCAGAGGCCCCCACAGAGCCCTGGTCTAAACATCACAGTCTGTCTGGGATTACATGAAGAGACATAAGACACTGAGACAGTTCTCCAAGATGTTTGGAACAACCTACCTGCAAAGTAAAAATCTAGGCACAAGCTCACTGAGGAGAACTGGTGCTTTTTTAGAGGCAAAGGATGGTCACAGCAAATACTGATTTAGTTTTTTTCATTTACTGCACTTTGAATGAAAAATATTCATGACATTATTTTTGAAAGCCTCCTCACTTTACTTTTAGTGCCTTAAAAAATGGTACAGTGCATAAAGATGTTGTAATGTTTATTCATTTCCCTGATCAAGGTCATGTTGACCAAAAATGTCATAAATAAATATACCAGCAGAAAGTGAAACAGGATGTGAGAATTGTAAATTCCTATCAGGTATGCAGAATTTTTTTTTTTCTGAGGACATTTAGCAACCCTCTGTTTAGCTTCAAAGAGATGATTTTTTTGGTAAGGGTCAAAAATTATTCACATTTATTCACAAAACTCTTCCCTCTTCATTTTTTGTCCGTGTAGTACATCTGTTCACATCTCTGCATTTTCACACACAGCTACGTACATTAAACCTGGACACACACCGTTTGTTGGGGTCTTTGATGAGCAGGCCGGACAGCAGGGACTTGGCGTCGGCTGACAGGGTGCGCGGGAACTTGATGTCCTCCATGAGGATGAGCTCAAACAGCTTCTCGTGGTCCTGGTTGTAGAACGGCAGTCGGCCACACATCATCTCGTACGTCACTACACCCAAACCCCACCAGTCCACCGCCCGACCATAGTCGTTGTCCTCCAGGACCTGAGGACAGTACAGAAACACATATACACAAGTTCTGCTTTTATAAAAGGGACCATTTGTTTTATTGGACATCTGCTTTTATTTTACTTTTATTGGACAATACAGACTGCCCAAGGTATTCAGTGAACAGACAGATGAGCAAGGAAAGACACCAAAGCAGAGTCAATATGCCATTTTGCTCAAGGGATAAATAAAAAGAAACAGTAAAAGTTGTCTGAAATGAACAGAAGCGGCTTCACAGATAACAAGGGCTGAGGTGTAGACGGTAGCCCCCCTTTTCTCAACACATAGACCCACACATACAGAGGCAAACATCATGGGATGGCAGGTCTTCAGAGGCCCCTGTTACAGTAAGGGAGTCGGTGTGTTGGCGTGGCCCACCAGATGCCCCCCTGGTCCCTGCCAGCTCTCTCTGGCACACTGATGCTCTTCTGGCATAGACAGACAGTAACGTCCCTGGATGGAAAAGGCAGGAACAGCCCGCAACACAGGTCAGGGCCAGTCCAACCTCCAAGCTGGCTTGCACAGGTACTGTACTGTGAGCTGCTGTTCGGTGAGTGTGTGTGTGTGCTTGTGTGGAGAAAAGGGTCCTGTTAAAGAAGCCCTTCCCATATCAAAGTCTTGTGTCTGGGCTGCTCTACTACTGCGTTTCCCCACTGCTCTCCTCACGCTGTCCTCCCAATCCTGTCTTATCCTGCCTTTTCTGTCCTCTTTCATCCTCTCATGTGCCCGTTCGTTCACTTCTGGAAGAGTGAGAAAGATGAGGAAAAGGAAGGAAGAGACAGAAACTGAGGTATTTCAGGTGCTGTTGAGGCCCTCATTAACATAATAAGCTTATTATGAGAGTGTACATGTGTCCATGCATACTTGTGTGTGTGTGGTGTGTGTGTGACTGACGGACAGACAGGCAGGGCTGGAGAGCAGCCAGAACAGCATATGTTGTACATCTCGCCAATAATAATAACATCTCACTCACTGTTAATAATGGACCAGCCAGGGTGGATGTGTGCACACGCCAACTGACACCAACACATGAATGCAAACATACACAAACATCCTCACACAAAACACGTTTTAGACACAACTATGATAACATAACACGACAAAACTATACAGCAAGTGTCACAATATTGAACGACTTAACAATATACTGCACACAGAACTAATCTGTCATTAGCAGTAGCAAGATGTGTGGCAGATGCAGATAGTACAGGTATCATAAATACACAAATAGCTTAGCTTGACTAGAAAAGAGACTCGTTTATCCAAACTGGAGAGTGACAAAAAATACGTAACCACAAAACTAAGCAAAACGCCAAAAAACTCAAATGTAACAAATAATGAAATTGGAGGATAAGAAGGTGTTGGTTTAAGTTTATAACACTTCATATTTATGGTGAAAACTGCCAGTTTTCTAGTGGTGAATATTCATGAGTTTAATATTTCAAAATTCATCTTTATGACAGTACTTCTGATAAATCATATATTGAAAATTAGATCATCAGCAAACAGACTGTTAATAATTGTTTCATGGGCACTTTAACCAAAGGTGGACACGTGCAACCAAGCCAGCCAAAAATTGCTTCAGTCACTGATAAGTCTTCAGTGATCTGACACTGCAGAGCAGGAATCCTGTATCTTCAAGGCCACAGAGTTACTGTAATTTACTATCACCACAATATACTGAAGGGTTGTAAAAATAGGCAGAAAAGTCTCATTCTCCTCACATTTTACTCGGCGTTTCTCCTAATAAGTGTCAGACTATACAGCCCCAACTGTGAGTCATGTTAAATGTCACTGTGCACTGAAACCAGGTGAGAGAAAACACCAAACAGCTGCCTGTGGGTTTCCACAGCAGCTCAATACCACAGAAAGCTGATCATTAACTGACTGAGCTCATACACTCGACACTAAACTGCTAATGATGCAGGCGGCTGCTGCACTGTGTGCAAGTCAACATGTGCGTGGAAGAGACTAAGAGAGTTGCGGGTGCTTTTTTATGTGTGAATGTGTAAGTTTGAGTGTTTGTGTGTGCATTAAGCTGGTCACCCTGTTGGCAGCTGCAGAGAAGAGCTGGGGGAACGAAGCGCGCCGCCAGCTCCAGATATACTATTGATTGGTACGGCTGGAGGGATAACACTGGCTTAGACTGCTGGGAGACTGTCAGACACACACACACACAGCAGATGGAATATTTATCCGTTCTCATCAAATTCATAAAGTTTTGAGAGTGAGGCAAACTAGGAGATGTTTGGTGTTGTTTCAGTCCCTGCAGCTTGAGCAGGGACACACACACACAAACACAAACATGCACAGTTTATGAAATTCAGAGCTGCTTGCGCGCTGTGTGTTGAGTCTCTGTACAATAAAAGTATAGAAATGTATACAAATGCAAGCTGTCCAGTTGGGTATGTATATGTTTGCGTGTCAGTGTGTGTGTGTGTGTGTGTGTCCTGGGACCAAAGAAAGTGGTGGCAGCTCGGTTGCAGGCAGGGAGCAGATTAATCCACACAGAGCCAGAATGCTGCCCCACAGCCCTAGGCATGGAGGCATGGAGGCATGGAGGCATGGGAGTGTGTGTGTGTGTGTGTGTGTGTGTGCAGAATGTGAGGTTATGTGTGTATATTTTAGAAAAGACAGGGCGCATAAATAGGACAAGACAGAAGAAGCAACAAATGAGATAAATCAGCAGGGGAGAAGAGAAGAGAAGAGAAGAGAAAACAAGAGAAGAGGCCTGGTTAAAGAAGTCGCCCCAAGGGAGAAGGTCTTGTCCTGTCCTGGTCCCTGTTGGGACAGCCATGTGGCAGCTAGAAGCTGTTCACGGGACAAGGGCTTTGGCAGCCTGGACAGGACTAGATGGGACGGGATGGGCACACACAGCCTGTGGCTGTACCAGCCCAGATACCCAGCAGGGAACACAAACACACACCTCACAGTGAACATACACTCACATATTGTTGGTGTCAAACACAGACCCTTCTATCTCCAAAGTGTCAACATTTGGAAATTGGTTTACACTGAAATCTTGCAGTGTTTCACTAATGACTGAAAATGCTGCTATGTTTATGAAACATTTAGTTTCAATAAAAAAAAATCACAATGCCCAACATATATGAAATTCAAACCAAACAAAAACAAACACATACCAATAAATGGAAAAAAAAGCTTCAACACTTTCAACAAAAAACATAGCCACAAGGAAATGTGTCAAGCACAAAAAATATGAGAAAACAGAGAAAAAAAAACTCCCCATGTGTTTTCTCTGATCCTGTTCCATCCCTTTACAAGGACCTTATACTGCTTATGGTTCATTAATCTCACATTAATCTTTTTTTTTGACTATCCTTGAAACAAACAATAACACTTCAATCTAGTGCTTTACAAGTTCGGCTGGACAATCACTCACTTTACGGTGTTATGCTGCTGAAGTATGTGTACGACTTCCTTCAGGCACATAACAGACACAAACCCTTTTTATACACTTCTCATCTGCCCTTTTCACTGACGGCAAACACAGGAACTATCTGAATTTCACTCCTGTAACCCTGAAATATTTTCTCTCCCTTCTCATCTTCCTCTGTCTTCAACCCCCACCTCCCCCTTTCTCTTTTTAATCCCGGCTACTTTGCATCTCTGTAACTTGGCTCCAAGCAAACTGTGTTATTTTTACACGCGGGCGGGCGAGCAGAGCGAGCGGGCGGGCGAGTGGCGGCGGTGTAGATTTCCAGGTTTTTTCCGAGCACCTTCCTCCAACCTCGCCCATCTGCCGCCATCTGCCTCGCTTTAGCCCGCACTTTCTACTGCAATCACACACACACACACACACACAGCGCACACGCGCGCACACACATAAACGCACACAGACGCACATCCTGTGAAAAATAACCAACAGCCTCCAATCAGCTTTTGGCACGCAAAGGAAGGGCCTCTAAAAAAAAAAAAAAAAAAAAAAAGAAGCACAAAATGCTGCGCCAAATTGTCCTCCATACTTTTTCAAGTGGGATATACACTATGCCTCTCCCCTTCTGCTTTCATCTCCACATCTCCATCGCTCTGTCTCCACCACCCACAGTCCTGCAACGCTCCCGCCAGTTGATCTACTGGCCTTCGAGTGAAGCAGCGCTGATGGCTGGACGGTGGATGGCTGCAAAAAATTATTACAAGAATGTAGTGGAGTGTGTGTGTGTGTTCAACCAACACCCTCATTCACACGCATAAACTGCATATTTACAGTTCACCCTGATATTATGGAAACGGTTCGCCTGTGAAATCTGCAAATGAAAATGTACATACATAAATTCCACCATAATAAGGTTTCAAACATCCTTACAAAACGCAGGGTATTATGGGATATGGGGCTGTGAGAGAGTACCTGGATCATCACTTCATAATTCAAAGGTACTGTTTTTTGGTGTATTCTGTGTGTGGCTTCTGCAGATCCTTCATGAAACTACCCAGACTATGTGTATTTATCAAAGATCAGTAATAATCCTGGTAGTTAAACTTTAGATGTTTGATGAACAGGTGCTGTGAAATGGGCAGCATGAGTCCCACAGTTCACAGGGGCCGTGCTGGTGGAACCCTGAGCGGTGCAGAAACGCTGCCTAAAGGACAGGCTGCCTGTGGATGCCACAGATGCTTTTATTTACTACAAAGCCTCAGTCTCATAACCAAAATATATGCACTGTGCATAATCAGTCTCACATGTGTTTAAAACAGTCTAAATTAATCAATCATGTCTAAGATACACCTTCATTAGAGGAGATATGTGTTAAATATCATATCATGCAAGATATGAACTTGCTTGACCTGGAAGTATATGATGTGTGATTGTACCTGCATACGATAAATGGAACTACCATACTGTGCAAAATTTATACTGTGGTTGTCAGTGACCATAATGTGAAATGATTCTGAAAAATGTGACTTTTGATCTGATGCTTGAATTTAGTGCTAAATGGAAAGAGAAGGAGAGTTTCTGTTCTTTACTCCTGACTTGTTTTTTTTAACATGAGATTGTCAAGACATTGTATTATACTTCATACCTTAGTTGGGGTGGTTGTTATGTTAGGGACCCAAGCAAGAAGGGAAAGGGAGACTTGATAAAATAAAATAAATTATTCAAAGTCATGGAAGAAACATCTTCATGAAGATAAAGAACCAAAAATTAATGATGGTGGAGAGGTTCAAAGTAGAAGCAAAAAAAATAAATAAATAAAAAGAAATCAAAATAATAATAATTAAAAAAATGATTACAGATTCAGAAGTTTTACCTCAGGTGCTAGGTACTCTGGAGTGCCACAGAAGGTCTTCATGGTAGCAGCATCTGTGATGCCCTCCTTGCAGAGGCCAAAATCCGTAATCTTGATGTGGCCATCTTTATCCAGCATCAGGTTTTCCAACTGAAAGGAAAACAAAATACACAGAATCCACAAAAATCCCACAATGCAACTTTCCCCATCAGAATCTCAAAAGTCAGTGGAAATGGAAGAAAAAATCCTGACAATGCATTTATTAGTAACTGGCTTGAATTCATCTTTTAGTTTTTATCTTTGAAAAATATTTAACTGCTTTGTGAAATGACTAAAATACTTTTTTGTGTACAGTGGAGTCAAGGTTTTACTGCTCTGAAGAGGAGAGCAAAGGCAGGTAAGGAAAACCATCTTGTATTACCCTACACAGTGGCAATACACACACCCAGACACACAAACTCCAAGCAGAGGAGGGAAATAAACTTCAGGCGTGCAGTGGAGCCACTCAACCTTTTAATTTTAATGGCTGAAGTGTTTTTCTCGCTCTCTGTCAGCTTTTTCTCCTTTCTGTTTTCTTGGCTGCTGTGAGTAGGGCTGGGGCCAAGGCTGCCAGGCAGACGCTCAGACAGAGCCATCTACCTTCTCTACCTCTGTGGCATCAGCACCCCCACCTTCCCTCCCTCCCTCACTGCCTCTGCCTCCTGCACTTCTTTACTGCTTTATGTGTGTGTGAGCTTGTCCCTGTCCCTCTCTTTAATTACTACACATCCTGAGCCACTCGTCTCCTCCTGGATGAAAAAAAGAAACTGTGGAAACATAAAAGAAGGAGGGGGGGGCTTTAAAAAAAAAAGTTTTCCCTCAAATATCTGATCACTCTCATCCATGCCCCCTAACCAGCCTCCCTTCTCTGTTTCTGTTTACCTTGAGGTCCCGGTACACAATCTTGGCCGAGTGCAGGTAGTCGAGAGCTGAGACGATCTCTGCGCCGTAGAAGCGCGTGCGCTCCTCCGAGAACACCCGCTCTCTGGACAAATGGAAAAACAGCTGCGGGAGAAGGAGCGAGGAAGCGAGAGGAAGAGAGGGAGAGAGAGAGAGGGGGGAGAGACAGCAGGGACGGCACAGCAATAATTACTGATTTATTGGAGGAAATTAGCACAACACAAACTGGCTGCCCGCACCATATTGAGATGATAGATAGTGGAGGGGAGGGTGAGCGGGGGGCGCGTGTGTGAGGGGTGCATGTGGAGAGGGGTTGGGTGGGGGTGGGTGTGTGGGGCGTCTCAGAGGAGGGCGGGTGGAGGCACTCGGCAGCTGGCGCCTCATCTAGCAGCCCCCCTCACCACACACACACACGCTCACATACCTCTTCCATGTTACCCTTTGGGCTAGGTTGGCACGGTGCTGGCGTGGAGTTTGGCGACGGGGGCCAAATCAAGGGTTTAATCAATACACCAGTCTAGTTAAAGAGAGGCCGACCGCCGCTGCCGCCAACAACCCCACCCCACCCTACCTCCCATCCCAACTGCCTCCAGTGCAGCACTCATTAGTGGCCTAACTGGCCTTGCCCCTTGAGCCTCCGTCTTCATTTACTCCATTCTAATATCCAACCCTCTGTTTTTGGCAAGAACCTCATTTTCCTTCTTTAAAGAGTCCACCACTCATTTTTTTCTTCCCCCAGGTGATGTGACCTCCCGTTTCTCCTCTGTCTTGCTTTTTTGTTGCTCACCTCACATTCCCTTCATTTCTCTCTCTCCCCAGCCGTCAGTTGTCAAGTTGTCACTGTCACACTGCAACACATGTGGCACCAAAATGACACCAGCCTGCTGCGCCGCACCAGTCAAGTCGTACAAATTACCCATGAGGCCAAGGGGCACACATCTCCCCATTAATTGTTCAGGGAGGTTTGCATATGGCCGCTGGAGTGATGCTCACAGACCACCTTGCTCAAATGGTGTCCGTGTGTAGAGCGTGTGTGTGTGTGTGCGTGTTGGGGGGGTGTAACACGACAGGTGGGCCTTCATCAGTGTACTGGCAGCTGTGACTCTGGCAGGTTTGTAATGGGTTGTGTGTGTCCATGTTTGTGTGGTATGTGTGGTCACAATTCGTCCGTTGAGGTAAAAATTTGCTCTGTGTGTTTGTCTAAGTACGTGTGTGTTTGCTGGTGTTTTCTGTATGTGTGTGTGTTTGCTCAGGCCTGGCGCTGGCTGAACTGCCTAACTAACTGGGAGGGGAGCAGGTGACAGTTACACTGAGGGAATGAACCAAGATTGCAAAAACGGCCCGATTAAATATCTGAGAAATGGAAAAGTGGGGGAATCCAAACTCATTTCGGCTCCGACTGTCATTCTGGCTATATCTGCCCCATAGGTGTGTTCATAAATAGACACAAGCAGGAGAGACAAGAAGGCAAGCGAGAGCCCAGTTGGTTGGCAAATTAACTGCATTAGAAAGCAATCGAACAGTGAAACTTTAGTCACTTCCTTAGTGTTTGCACGTCTAAACATTCCTTTGCTGCATACTCCAATTATTATACTCTACTGCCCCGTATAAATTGTGTATTCATCTGTGAGAGATATTTATAAGCCCAGGCAAATGTTTAGGAGAACACTGAAATTATATTTAAAACAACTCATTTACACTTCGAATGCAGTCTATTTTAGTTGGGTTTAACACTGGCATCTGCAGCACTGGAAAGTGATACACTTGTAATAACCCTGATATATAATTATTAGTTTAGATAAATATTTACTCATCAAAAATAAGACAAAAGAGCCAAGAAATACATTTTTTAAAAATACTGTAAATATGCAGCCATAGCCAAATTTCTGTCATCTGAGTTTAAAGCTTTGAGCTTACGGCAGAGTAGGTGGAGTGTCTCTTTCAGTTAGTGTGGTGGAGTTGTGGTTTAACTGGCTGTCTAAGCCAATAGCACAGAGATGGGTAACCACATACATGAAAGTGTGTGTGTGTGTGTCTTACCTCTCCTCCATTCACATACTCCATGACGAAACAGAGGCGGTCTTTAGTCTGGAATGAATACTTCAATGACTGAAATAAGAATCACACACACAAACAGGCAATGAGCACACTCATTCAAACACATAAACACAATTTAACACAATTTATATCACCAAACTGATTCATGTGTGTGTCAAAAACACAATAACACATAGGTTTCCTCCACTGGTAATATCAGTACTATGTCTGCATTGGAAAAGTTCTTATTCATGGCATAGCCCACTATTCAGCGTCAGTAATTTCTTTGTCCCACTGTATTACAGAATATAGAGGGCTCAAATCATCCAACCATGCAATGGAAAAGAGCAGTGTACAAGTGATTTTTACTCATCAAGCACTAACTACCATGATGCTTTTACTCACACAATAACGTTCTCTTTCATTTCTGTAACAGCACAGACATAACTACTCGCACAGAGGGATGACTTCAATAGCATCAAATATTGTTTTTTGATTTTGCCAAGTAACACATTATGTTCTCGTCTTCTTCGTGCACTCCCTATACAGTGAACAGCGAAGTCACAGAGCGAACAATTTCATACACAGTGAGAAGTCTGGTCCCATTCTAGCTAAAACAGCAGGAGCAGCAAAACGTGATCATTCATAGCTTCAAACAGTTTGTGTCTGTATTTGCTTATTCAAAGCAAGTATGTGAGTGTGTGAAGAAGATGTGTTTGTTTTTTCTTTAGAGAGAGAAAGCTTCTAGACAAAAGAACAGTTGGTCTGAGTCTCTTTGTGGCTGCAGGTGTGACAGGGGTAAACTCAGATGTGAACTGTAATTTCTCTCACAACTGTGAGTGTGTGTGTGTGTGTTTTCAGGGAGTGTGATAAAAATGAGCATCAACTAATGTGTGTATGTGTACATCAAAGCTGGAGTGTAAAGTTAACAGATGTGGTTGTTAATGTACCACAATTTGCCGTCTCGCTCATAATTAGCCACGAGAGATTCAGGTAGGCATAGGATCAATATGTCGTCTGTGTGTGCGCACGTTACATACACTCTTACAGATGTCTGTACATTTGCATGTGCACATATATCTGAATTTAAACCAGCTGTTTTTGTGTATGTGAGGTACTTACAGTGAGAAAGGGGTGCCTGGTGTTTTTCAGTACTCTGCTCTCTGTGAGTGTGTGAGCCACTTCATCCTGTACAGACACGATACGGTAAAAGCATTTTCAGTCAAACAGCTAAATAAGAAGGCAACTGAAGAGCACTCAAACATCATTAAAAACATCACATACTGACATCTGACATTATACTCAAACTTAAAAATAGCCAGAAAAAAGGCTTTAGTGCCACAAATGTTTGTTTGGTGCAGTCCATTTAAAATACTACAAAAAAATATATAAAAAATAATCAATAGAGAAAGTCTCTGCAAGACTGACCTTGGCGATGATGACTTCTTTTTTAAGGATTTTCATGGCATAATATTTCCCGCTGGCCTTTTCTCGGACAAGAATCACTTTGCCAAAGGTTCCCTTTCCTAGCAGCTTCAGGTAGTCGAAGTCACTCATTGTCTAGGGGAAGGGAAACACAGAAGGTCAATGTCAATGATTCATTTATGCTTCAAGTAGAATAGCTGATATATTATGCCATTTGGAAGTTATGATGGCCTACTGGTAGTGTATCATTTGGATAGATTCAATACTATTGTTATTACAGTACCTGGGAGTGAGTACCAATACTGCTTTCTGCTCTGAGGAATTTAATCTTCCCTTTTGTCATACCTTGATAATGGACTTTTACTGAGCCACTAACATTTCTGACATTAATGCACTTACGTAAATTTACACTCTACAAAACCTTTATGAACCGGGAACCCTGCAGGGGGCTCTACCTGTACTTCAAACTGCTTAGTTAACTTGTTATACCTAGGATAACTTTTACCACAGTGTAGCCTTTGCCTTTGATGCCAACTACATTTATTTCCACAAAATTATTTTGCATGACTGCTTTTACTTGCTGGATCACTATAATTTGGGAAAACCAATTTACACCCTTGTTGTTACAGGGGCTATTTCATTAGCTGACACAAACCTGTGACAGAGAGGGCAATTTTTAAAATTGCCAGCAGTCAAAGGTAATAACCCATTACATGGCACTGAACAGAACAGCTGGAATAATTTCTGCATTTTCAGAGTGAGTATGTGTTTGTATGTCTGTGTGTGCATCGGCTGTCGTGTGTTACCTTGCGTTTGTGGTGTGTGGTGGAGATGTCCATTTCCTCTTCGACCATGTTGTCGATATTGGAGGTGGGGCTGCACTGGATCCTTTCCTCCTCTTGTCTCTGCAGCTTGTCAGCCACCATCTGGATGGCCTCTGTCCACTCATCTCTGGGTTTAGAACACACAACAAGATAAGGAAGAACTAATCAACTCAGCTTTATTTATATGGCACCGCAGACACAAGACAGAAACAGAGCATCAGAAAAGACAATAATAATGGTAAGAACATGAATAAAGTAAAGCTAACAAAAAGTACATTAACAAAACAGTAATACTAATAACGCTACGAAGAAGTAGTTGTCGGAAGCTCCAGGAAATTGCAACCGGTATTTTACACTATTGTGCAACATTTAACGGACATAATTTGCAGCAGATTAATCAACAAAGACAGTTATTGTTACCTGCAGCCCTACATTTGAAGATGAACAATTGAAGATTAGACCCAAAGGTATCAAAGGGCTATCATATTATATTGATATTGGTCAGAGATTCTCCAATAAGATGGCTGGTGCACTTATATAACCAGGTTTCTAAAGGCATTAAAGTGTTTTCAATTAACATAAACACCTATTTGTTTAACAGAGAGGAAACACGGTCAACTAGAGAATCAACCAAATGAGCAACGATCATGGAGCAGAACTAATGTCTACCAGTCTGTGAGAGAGTGTGTGTGAGAGAGAGAGAGAGGGTGAGTGAGTGTGCAAATGCACACCCATGCATTAGAGGGAACAATGCATTGTTGTTTGCTAACATTGTTCCTCCCCATTGACTTCCCATTAGCGATGTTGTTCAACATCTGTTGAGAGGAAGTATGTGAGTTTGATTTTGTGTGTGTGTGTGTGTGTGTGTGTGTGTGTGTGTGTGTGTGTGTGTGTGTGTGTGTGTGTGTGTGATCATCATCTGTAGCAGAAGGCCAGCCATGCATCAGGATGTGTGGACACGTTAACTGTATTTAACGATGATTAATATTATGGTTTATTCACCGGGCCAAGTTTTTCTCTGCTCTGATAAACAAGAAGAGAGAGAGAGAGAGAGAGAGAGAGAGAGAGAGAGAGAGAGCGAGAGAGAGAGAGAGAGAGAGAAAGTTATTTCTGTGGTTTTCAGTGTCCTGAAATTGAAAATCTGGTTAATTTTGTATAAAGAGAATCTTGTTTATTAAATAATATTTCTGATTTTAATTATACATTGAAAATGCAGAAAAAGTTTTTTCCTCAAGACTGAACTGGGTTCAGTAAAATTCTCCTTTGAATGCTCACTCAAACAGTGTTAATCCTGTGCCACATGCAGGGGTACACGTTTGCAGAAAACACTAAAGATCCTGAACTGAGGTGAACCAAACATGATATTCAAATATTCAGAAATCCTCTGGACTCCAGAGAAGCAAGTCGGGATTTACGAGCGTGCACTTTCAAACACACTTACTCAGCGTAAGCTGTGAGAAGATCATAATAATAAAACCTGTTTGACTCCTAAACGATCACCCCTGTGTCTTTTGTTTTGTTTTGAGTTACATGCCCATATGTTTCCTTGAAGGATCTGGAAGAACATCCATCTGAACCTAAACAGAGCAGCGTGTTTTTAAGATCTAAATCCCTTTCTACTGCAAAGACTTCTGAGCATACCCTACACACTCCAAAACAAGGGCAAACTCAAGTTACACTCCATCTACAACAATGGAGCACTCAATTTGTGGCAGCCATGATGTGAGTGTGCATGTCTCGCTACATGAAAAGCAATGGGAACTCTCTCAAGGTCAGGCAGCAGATAAATGCTCTCTCTCTTAGTTAGAGTGTTTTTTGTATAATGAGTTTTTTTTTTGCTAATGAGAGATAATGGGCCTGCCTACAATCGGGCACCATGCCAACATGTGCCACCCTCTCTGCTCACGGCTGGGGCTGTGGTAGCTGGAGCCCTGCCAGCACTGGTACAGTACAACAGATACAGTGAAACACACACACAGAGGCACAGCCACCCAGTTGTGGCACACACACACACACACTTCTTTCCAACCCACTTAAACTTCAATGACACATATCTTGTGCACACACACACAAACGTCTATGACAAAACACACACACATCTGGAGCTTACAGTCATCCACTTTTAGACTTGCATTTTGTATATATGTGACTTTACAAAATAACCAATAGAAAGGGACTAGTTCTAGTTCCAGAGTTCCAACTCTGAAATGTTTATTTGATTTTCAAGTGGCAAAACTATTAGAAAGCAACATGTAACACAAATAAACTTGGACAGACAGCTGCAACACACACACATAAAAAAAACATACACACACACAAACTCAAAGGATGCTCAGAAGCATCTGTGGTCTTCTGGGCAAAGCTGTTCATTTTCTGGAGATAAACACCTCAGCTCCTCAGAAAGGAACCGAGCAGCTGGAGAATTTATGCCGACGCTACTTGAAAGGTCTCCTTTCCACTCTGTCTCTCTCACCCTCTCTCTTTCCCTCAGACACACACAAGAAAAACAACCCACAAACTGTGCAAACCTCTTCATACATAGCTCTGCCCTTGATGATACTTTTACCCACATGATGCATAAATATATATATGTATATATATTTTCATCTATGGTTAGTATACTGTCATGGTTATTTAAAAGCTTATAACTTTGGCATGTTTTTTTTTCTTTTGTTCACTTGAACAGAAATTGTACATAATCTTCTGAATTTTTTTGTATGTAAAAAAAGAAAGTTGAAAGGAAAGACTTAAGTTTAGCAACCCCAGCCAGTGTGATTTCTAAAAATCACACTGGACAAAGTACTTGCAAGAAAAAAAAAAAATCAGACTTAAATGTCTTTTTTTTTAATCCAAACTGCTGCTATGAGAGAAATGTCAGACAAGTCTGCAGTAATACAGGTACACTGAATAGCCTGTTCTGCCTGATGTCTATCTGTCCAAAGGCATCTTAACTCTAAGATGCTACAAAAAAGTTTACTTCTCGCTTCTAGCTTTTAAGAAAGCTCTGGCTGAATGATGATATCATCAAATTTGGATCAAGCTAGACTCAGCATAATATATATGATTAGAGCTCTCACAGGAAAATGGTTCTTGACATCCTCATTGTTCACTGGCCAGCAATGACTGCAGGATACTCTAAGAACTCTTTAGGGGACTTGGACTGACCTCTCATCAGGCGAGTCCACGTGGAAGGTCCTCTCGATGACTGTGGTCCACTGGAGGCAGCGAATGATGAAGGTGTTTGGCTTCGGCCTCTCCGTCTTCATCAGCTGACATTCTGAAACAGGCAGTCAGAGGGACAGCGCTGTCTTTTCAGTACAGGTAAGAGTTTTATAATTGTACTTGGTGAGGTGCTTTAAGTTACTTTGGTGCTGCTCCTGCTAGACCAAACTTCCTGATGACATGAGATCAAACATTTAAGTAGCTGCTACGTATGTCTGTGTATGCAGTGCCTTTTTTCTGGGGCTGGTGGTTTTTTTCTTTTTTTTAATCTTCTTTTCTTTCTTCATTGTTGCATTTCGTTGTAATTTTCTTCACGCTGTTTACTTGTTATAAACCATTCAGTGTAGATTAAAAATGTCTTGTCTCACCTCAAAGGATCGGTTCACATTTTTTCAAATCTATCTATTTTTATTCTGTCTATTTATCCCCAGACAGTCTTTCTTTCCCTGTTGAACTGCAGTGGAAGGATAGTAACACGGGGGAATTTTGTACTAATAAGGCTCAAACTTTGAAAGATATCCTCTTGATTTGTCTAACTCGGATAGCTGAAGCCTCATATTAGAACAAAAGGACAAAACAAGAAAGAAAGAAAAATCAGTTACAGCTCTTCCTCCCATGCTACAGCAAAAGCGGATCTTTTTCACAGGAGACATTTTGACATGTCACAGCAGGAAAATCACAGGTGTAAATATAATTATTGATGGCTGAATTACATTTAGCTTTTTCTGTTTCAGGGTCCTGATATTGTGCATGCTGACTTGCTGTCACTGTCATCGCTTACTGGGACACTTGAATTGAACTGAGACATTGTTATTGCTATTAGTAACACTGTGCTTTCACTGCTATGACAAGTCAAAATGTCTGCTGTGAAAATGGCCAATGGGGAAATAATGTGTCATCACTAACATTAGATTATGTTTAAATAGTTTGAAAACGAAAGAAATTTATGCTGAATAGCAGGTTTCTCTTAACGTTGTCATTAAGAAAACATGCAGCTTGTATTTTAATTTGCTAGGCAATAATTTCAGCAACCGATAACTCAAATAAAGGTGCTTTCCTGTGCCAAAGGATATTATGTGTTGCAGAGCATACACATCTGGCAAATATCCAAAGAGACACATTTCTGTGAAAATGGGCAATACAGTAGGCCATTATTACACAAATGCATAATACAGTACACAAACACAGAAACGTACACACACATAGCCAGATGGGGCTGTGAGTTCGCTGTGGGAAGGAATGCATCTTCATTGTCCCTCAGCAGTATCTGTGGTTACTGGGGACAAGAGCTGATGTAAAAGAACATAATGATCCATCGTCTGTCCTCTCACATCTCCCCCACTTCTTCGTTCTACATATATCACCCTCTATTTCTCTCTCCTGTTTTCTCCTCCCTTCTCTTCTCCTTTTATTCTCTCCTCAGGTTCTTTCCTCTCCTTATCTCTCCTCCACTTGTTTCCTCTCCTCCTCACTCCTCTCACCTCGGCTATCCCTTCCTCCAATTACTTTTTGTTTAAGTGTGGCACAGCACAGCACGTCGTGGCTCAGCCTAAATATAGACAGGAAGGTTAATGACAACACCACTCAGGTCGTGCACGCTACGAGTTCCAATGTAAAGTCAAACACAGACACAGACACACACACAAACACACGCAAAGTTACTACCTGACTCGTGAGCAAAGGCCTGCTGTGCTGCCAGAAAACAAGGTCATGCTATGGTTGATGCCAAAAAATACTCACACCCATGCATGGACACACACACATAAAAGTGATATTGAAGTTGGATTGTTAGCTGAAATTGGGTTGTTTGCCACAGCAGGCAATTGTGAAATCTGTGTAGCAGTTTAGTGGGTGTATGTGAGTGCATGCATCAGTGTGTGTGTGTGTTTCTGTGTGTGTGAGCGACAGGCTTGTATGTATGAGTCCCTCTGCAGGGAACAGGCCTGTACCATCTCTGTTCCATCTGACCACTTCTGTTGTTCACACACACATAAACACACACACGGACACACAAATAAACACACACGCCACCTGGCCTCCCAGCTTTGGGCAACAGATGTGGCAGTGCCAGTGCTGTGCCAAGCAGCCGGGGCCGGATGTATGGCCTGGCTTGTCCTCCTCACAAACTCTTTTCCTCTCCCCCTTTTCCTCGTTCTCCAATCCTGTCTTCATCTCCTCCTCCCTGTCTGTTCAGCGATCACGATCCTCCTTTCCTCCCTCATCCTCCCTTCCCTCCACCATATTTCATCCACAAAAGCCTCACCATCCAATCCCTCCATCCCTTTCTCCAGCTCTCATCCGTTGCTCTCCACCCTAATCATCCTTCCATCTCTGTCCTCTCTCTTCTTCCTCTCTCCTCCCAATGTCTCCAATTTTCTCTTCCTCTGCCCCCTCCGATCGACTCCCATCGCTCATTCCCTGTACTTGTCCTCCCTTCCGGACTCCTATCTTTCTGTCTCCTCCTCCACCCTCCCATGTACCATTCTTTATCATTTTCTCTGATGTTATCAGCTTGTATTCTACCATTCGTCATCATTTTCTTTTCTTCTACACTGTCATCTCGCACCTCTTCTCCTGTACTCTCCTCTGCCTATCCTGTCAGTTCAGCCATCACCAATCCTCACTGTACTGCTCTGCACATATTTCACATAGCATCTCCCAAAGCCAATCAACTAAAAAAACCTGACAAGACTTACCTGACTAAATCTATTCAGTTTCATGTTGATAATATGTTTCCTGCGCAGTATTACAGTGTTAACTAGGATTATATGCAAGTACATACAGGAGCATCCGCATCCGGCCTTGTACCAAAACGTGAAAAATCAACTTTGCACTTATCAGATTAAGTTTTTTAGTCAGTGAATGGACATGAGCTGGAGTAAACAACTCCACCAACATGGATCCATTTATTTATTAAGAGACATATGCTATATGATATACTGCATATATACTAAGCGTTTTATGCTTTTTAGCCCGCAGGATCATGGATGCCGATAAACAATCTGGGTAGTCTTGTTTTTGGTTTCTAAAAAAATCAAGCAAGTTGATAATTCTGTTTATGTTTCCAAAATTAAGCCACTCAGAAAAGGTCACACGCGCCTTTACCTAATTTCAGCTTGATCAGTGACACTCCTCTGGTCTAACTCTCCTGTGCCTGCAGCTAAATGCAGTCGTTACACAACTGAAATGTTAAGTAACAACATTATACATGGTCTTTTATTGATTATATTTAAGGTAAAACAATTCTGTTTATGATGACTTTTAGCCTCATATGATTTTACTTGCTGTAATGGGTCTGCAAGAACCACCATTATTACAGACATATCCAGTCTCAATCAGTGCATATTTCTTGAATGTAATCCTCATTAGTGTGGTAGTGATAGTGTAAAAGCAAAGAATTGAATTGCGATATACTGGCGTGACCAGCCTTATCGTCTTAATGTAATATACAATAATGTCAAACTGAAAGTCAAAGGTTTAATGTCTTAAAAAGTAAAAAAGCGATGTACTGCAACTTTGTGGTAAGTCAGATCTGTCTTTTGTCAGATTATAGGACAGATTTAGGGTGACCTTCGTTTTTTATTCTAAAGCGAAAATGACTGAAAAGCAAACCCAAAGTTTAACTGCTGATCTGCATTTATAGTATGAACAATGGGAGGTGATGGTGGTGGTAATGAGACTGAGAGACATTAAAATTCATCTTGTTAACTCATTAACTGGTTAATTACACATGTCAATGATGCTGTGGAGCTTGTTAACCAGGTGCAGACAGATGATATACTGATAAATGGTCAATTAGAGCCCTCAGTGGATTTTGTAAAGCATACCAATGCTGTGAAGACTGATGACTGACAAGATGTTTTGACACGCCATGAGTGAAACTGATGCAATAACTGTTATGCCATTTCACTGTGGCTCTGTGTGATGAAATCACAAGAATATTTCAGCAACATCTCATGGCAATTTACATGACAGACGTGCTTTGCATTGACATTTAAGAAACATAAAAATATAATCAGTTAGAGGATAGAGGCTATTACATGTCCTTCAACTGGAAGATATGAGTTCAAAGTCCTTAAGCAAGACACTGATTCTGTACCACCTACAGAGGTTTTGCTCTAAGCTGAAATGTTCCCTACTGGGGTTATTCACAGCAGGTGTCACAGTATCATCATCACTGTTAAGTTGTTACCAGACCAAAGTAAAAAGGCTTCAGTTTTTAAAAAGTTCTGATTACATAAGGTCACAACCCTGGTCTCCTTTGAAAGGTAAATCTTTATATTTTATAACCAAAAAGTCACAAGGAATATAAAAGACACTGAACCAGAGTTCCAGTGGCACAAACATTTTTGTTGTTGTTGTTTTCTTTTGGCCTGCCCATGTTTTGTTATTTTGTTTTTTTGGGCATAAATAAGGAAATATAAGGGCTGTGGTAAAACCTTTCATGTGGAAAACATGAAAGGTGGTGTGGTGATATCCTAAAATGCTTTGCACAGATAGAATGAGGAGAACAGTGCATCAGGAATCGAAAAGCTGCAGGAATCAGACTGGACTCAGACAGGAATCTGTAAGCATGGGACAGCTGGAATGGGCTTTTCCCACTCAAAGTTGCTTTTCTGTGTATACACAATGTACATATGTATACACAGGTACATATGCATATACACACACACACACACACACACACACATATATATATATATATATATGTGTATATATGTGTATATATATATATTTATATAGTAAGTAACATACTTGCTACAGAAAAGTTATTTAGGGGGTAGGGCAGGTCTGCATCCTGAGGTTTCTCTTTGTAGCCGATGAAGGAGCCGTCTGTCTTCAACAGGAAGTACCTTGGTCGCCAGTTCTTTATGTATTCACCTGAAGAGAAAGACAGATACAAAGAAAGAGAAGAACATTTACATCAAATAAATTAAACACTTGGTGGAAACAGAACTGAATTCAGATCATAAGCTCAGCAGTGATAATGATGCCAAAGGCAACAGTGCACTCAGGGCTAATGATGATTATGATGATATATGAAAAGTATTAATAGCAATCGTGATTCTGGTCGCGATTTTAAATACAGATTTTATTCCCAAGACAGATAAGGGTCTGTCAGCTCAGCTCAACTCTCATCTGTCCAAAGGATATCACACAACACATGCACACTGTGGTGTTTACACACACACGCACACACGCAGTATCTCTGTGACTCCCACATTGCTTGCCAGATTCAGATCGGATTATCATGTAAAAAAAAATGACAAAAACATGTTTACCAGCACAACACTCAAACTATCCATGCCAGAAACATCATCTGGCTGATACATGGGCAGGTGTCGAGGTGATGACTCTTCTTCCAAACACACACACAGTCCATACACACACACACACAACGACATACACACAAACCACTGGCTGCCAGCAAAGGAGGAAGAGGAGAAGAGCGATGAGATAGGGTGAGATAAGACGAAATGACACAAGATGAGGTAAAATTACACATAGAGTATAACCCTTCTTAGACTGCAGCAACAAATAACAACATCTGCTGAGCAGCTGGTGGCAGAGTATTACCCAACTGGCTGGCACAGACTGGCACTAAGGTGGCACCACAGCTTTATCAGATGACCTGCTGCAGGATTACATGAGTGTCAAACATTTCCACACCGCAGAGGCGGATAACACTTACTGGAAACAGCATGGATACACACATGGATTAAAGTATACATGTGTGCGGATTCACACATAGTTGGACGAGTACAGTGGCACAAACACAAGGACGAAACCGTGTGCACAAATACTCATAGCACACGGCTGAAGTAATACTGAGACACACGGCTCTGATTAAAGAAAGTGACAATCTCAACACTTTCCAAAGCTGGGAGATGTGTAAACATTTCACATTCTCATTTCAAACAACAGAAATAAAAACCACAGGCACAAATGTTCCCTACTTCTCAACCCCTTTTAATTAGCCAGCCGTTCCTTGACATGCACACACACACACACACACACACACACTTACACACCTTGTGAAGACATACTAATAGACAAAAACATGCATATACGCATGCACGTATAAACACACCTTAGGATTGGTAACAGCTCTGATCACTTATCATTTAGGCTAATTCACTGGCAGAAGAGAATAGGCAGCGTATGTATGTGTGTGTGTTCTATTTGTGACATCCATTTAAAGCGGAAATGACAGCAGGCCCTGCTCGTTAACACGTCGCAGAAAAACACCTGCTCCGCCGAAGAGACCGTGTGACTGCGGGCCCTGTCGGTACCTCTGGGTGCTGCTGGTGGTGGAGGTGTGTGCGTGTCTGTGTGTGTGGTGGTGGTGGGGAGGATTAGCGGCTGACTTGAACCACCACACAGGGACAGAGAGAGACACAGACAGACAATGATAAACAGATAAGAAAATGCTATTGGGTGCCAGTGCGTCATCAGGATTACCAAATCACACCTCTCCTCTCCTCTCTCGGTCTCTATTTTCTCTTTTTCACAAATCCACCCACTCTCCTGTTTCCTTCTCCTGTTCTATCAGAAACAAAGCATATTCTTTGGATCACTTGCTACTGATAAACAGAGTGCTGTGAGAGGGGCTGAATGGGAGGGGTGGGAGGAGGGATGGAGCGAGGCACAGGGAAGAGGAAGGAAAAAATTATCAAGAAAGCAGAGCAAAAAAAAAAAAGGATTGGAGGGGAGGGAGGCTGTAAGCAAATGAAAATCAATACTGACCGAACCAAAAACATGTTATTAATGTAAGTGAACTTAACCAAACTCCATGTATTTTATGTATTTTTGTGTTTTATGCACTTATCGTGCTATTAGAAAGCCTAGAGAAGAGAATCTACAAACTACACGGGACGGATGCAATAAAAAAAAAGCTATAAAATATAATTAAAAGCAATAAAATAGCCCTGCAATAAATAGTGAGCATTATAATGTTGAAATAATATAATAAAATATAATGTTAATGAAAGCTCATGATTCAACTTTATGGAAATATTTGAGGCTGTTGTATAGTGAAATTGATTGATTCTATAGAATAGTGTATGTGTTTCTGTTGCTGGGTTTAGCTCTTGTAGGTTAGAAAGTTAGAGAAATTAATACTTCACAGGTTTACCAATTCCAGACATTGATCATCTGGAAAAGAGAAACTTCAAACTGGACAGGACGCAGAGATGCATTGACTGATGAAATGGATGAGGATGAACAGAAAGTTAAACTAATAAAACTATTATAAACTGGCAGTGGCGACTGGTTTACTGGTCCAAGTCCAGTCATTTCTCTGAGTCAGTTACTAGATGAAGTGTCCAACCAATGGAAGCCTGTGGCTGGCCACTTCATCACTCAGCTGTCCAGTACAACTGAAAACATTTAAGCAATCCTTCTGGCCGGGCCTAAACAGAGTGTATGTGTATGTGTGTGTGTTTGTGTATGTGTGTGTACACGTCCACTGGGGGGCGGGGGAGGGGGCAGCCAGGGGTGGCACAGACGGAGAGAGGAGATGGACAGTTGTCCACACACGCCGTTCCAAACAGACACAGGAACGTGCACCCACATACGTGCACATACAAAACTAACACAATTCTGTTTCAACGGTTCCAATTCTCCGAATGATCCAATGGTGTTCTGTCAAGCTATCCCGTCTTGGCCCTGCCTGTAATGAGTCCAGCGAGCTCTCCCACTCTGGACAGCTTGTCTGGAGAGCCACATGTCTCTAGTTTGGACTGCTGGAGAAAACAGAACAGCCGGTCTCCTTCCCACACCATCTCTCTCGGACTCCTCACTACAGTTTCATTTAGTTTTCTGCACAACTTTACTTTTCCCTTAAGGCCAATTAGTAAATACTACACTACACAGTGCTTAAGACAACAGGAGTCTCTTGTTTCTTGTTAAAACGACAGGATATCAGCAATACAGGAGAACGTGGGTGATCTGAAAGATCGAAGGGACAGAGGATATTTAGGAAGATAAGATCAGCTATTTTGAAATGTATTTAAATTCCAGGCTAAATTTGTTCAAAACTAAGACAAAATATCAACTTGTGCAGCTGTTCTTAAACACTCTCTTCCATCTAATTTGATGTATCCTCCTACTTTTCTAAAAATCTTTCTGATCCTTTTACTTTTATTGGTAGGAAAGTATTAAATAACATCACAACTCTGATTCAAAAACGTCTTCTTTAAACAACCACATCAACTTGTATGATGAGGTAAAGGTGGCAAAGCTGACCCTCGTACCTTTACTTTGGGATTTTTTGGTATGAGCCACAAACTAAGGATTTAAAACTAAACTAGACTTTTTAAAAGTTATTTTGGAATTTCTAGGAGAAATAAATCTTGTTGGCACATCCTCCAGTTGCAGCTTGTGGATTTAGCAGTAAGAGGCAGAGATGAATCAGCTGTGACTGTGTCCGTTCCAAGCTTTCTGATTGGACAATTACAGCAACGCACTGACTAACTGTCACTCAATTAGAGAACTGATTAACTATTCATTTCAGGACAGAGGGGGGAAAGGGAAGAGAGTGAGAGAGAAGTGAAGAAAAAAAATAGGAGACAGGTACACATGGTAAGACTGTGAACTTCAGCCAGCAGAAGAGAAATGAGTCACTCAAACTTACACAAACTTTATAGTCCCTCTCTCTATCTCTCTGTTTAACACTCACTCTTTCAGGACACCTGCACACCTCTGCTCTGCTTTGCTGAGGAAAAACCTTGATGACAATTAAATAAATAACTCCATAACTATGTGAGCTCACCAGCCATTTGTTAATCAACCCAAACAGGGATTTAATTTAATGCTTTGGCCGAGGCTGGAGCTGATATGCAGATGGCGCAGAGACGGGGCTGTGTGACTGGCACTCTGGGAGCTGGAGGGGTGGCGGGTGCTGGGTGGGGTGTATAGAGGTAGGGGGAGGCGGATGGAGAGGGTGGAGGAGAGGTTCTTCCACGTTCCAGCACATACACAGCAGGGAGAGGAATGTGTCGTCTGGCCACATAACAACACACATACAAACGCTCGACGCTCGACTGTGTGTGTACTTACACACTGTGTGTGTACTTACACACACAGTCAGCGCTCAGAGCAGTAACACACAGGGTTTGGCTGCAACAGGACAGAATAAGTAACAAGTTTACTATCTAAGTGACTGAGTATCTGGCAGGCTGGTTGCCAGACTGTTAAGCTGACTGACCAGAGGAGAAGCTAATAGACTATTTAGATTACCTAGACAGAGTTTAACTTTCACCGTCACTAACTGTGTGACAGGCAGGCTGTAGGAATGCAGATTAGATCACTGAAGAAACTACATGATGTTTTGGTGCTGGAATGATTTTATTAATCGAATAGTCGAGCAGCAGATGATGAATCAACAGTTTTAATCGCAGATTAATAATTGAAGTTAAACATCCCTAGTTATAACTTCTAAGATGCAATGAATCACTGTTTCATATCCTTGAAAATTTTTGGGATTTTGGGTAAGTATTGTCAAATATAATCAAACTTTTTCAGGCAGAGTTTAATGAAATGTAAATATCTACTGCACAGTGTAGCAGTATGGGGTTGCACCATCAAACAAACACTGAGTGCAGTCAAATTAATGGTTTGAGCTGAAACGATTGGCCGGCTGCTCAAGCTGATCTCCTTATAGCAGAAGGTCAAGACATCTCCAGACACAACACTGCGCTAAGGGCTTTCATGTGTTTGTGTATGGGAGCATTAGCAGCTGATACTTGAGTAAAAGCACTAATACTTAGGGGAGGAGGAGGGACAGAGATTACCTAAACATCAGGCAGGTAACTGATGGGCAAAGGAAGTGAGGGAAAGGGGGAGGTGACTGTGTGAGCAGAGAGGGCAATGGGGGTTAAGAAAGCAGGGTAAGAGTCTGTCCATGAGCACCAGACGCAAACATTGCAGAACAGCACAGCACATTTGCAGTTACTCTTACTGGCTCAACAAAAAATAAAAAAGATTTTCCGCACAATCTGCACATCTTATTTCACTGTGCATGTGTGTATTTACAAGAATAGGACTGTGTGCGTGACGCCAACCCCAGCAGTTCCAACTCCAGTCTGCTCAGACATCTTAAGGCGAATCCAGGCTCTTCAAAGCCAATCCACTTACAGTGCATTAGTCTCATTACCACATCGGAGCTGGACTGGTGTTAGTGTGTGGGCATGTGCGCTTTAAATACAGTTACCATCACTGACGACATAAAAGTGGTGCTATATGCTACCTGTAGATGTTCACAGGGCATTTTTTACCACTTACACGACTAGAAGAGGAGGGGTGGTGGTGGTGGTGGGTTGGTGTGGGGGTGGGGGTTGAAGAATCAAAGACTTAAACTCAGTTTGAAGCTGGGACTGCGACTGGGTTTAAAGGTTTAGTGCTGGAGTAACTGTACAATCCTTTGGCTCAGTCTGTGGAATGAGATTACATGGAGGCTACAGAAGACTAAAGATGAAGAAGATGCTAGAGCGAAAAATTAGGGAAAAGAAGAGCTGCGCATGAAACAAGAAGAGAATGAATGAGAAAGAGAGTATGAGGTTAAGTCTATGGCGGTGACAGAGAGCTGGGACAGGGCAGGGCAGCCACAGGGCGACCAGATTGAGTGGAAACCCATGGGAGTGTGGCCATCCCTTGGGGGCCACTAGGAGATTTCATCCAGCCAGCTGCACACAGCCAGAACCTCCTGGTAGGCTGTGCTGAGTGCACATACACACACACATGCAAGCTGCCCTGGTGCCCCTCTGCTCCCCCAGCTGGTATAGAAGCAGGCACATGAATATCCAAACACTCGTATACACACACATATACAGAGGCAACATATTACAAGTTCACAATACTAGAAATACATAACACTGACTCTCAGGGGAAAAAAGATACTTAACCACAAAATTACCTGAAAACCTCTGTTTTTCTTTAATTGTCCCTTTTCCTCATCTCCCTTTTTTTCCTCCTGTATATTCTTAGATTTTTTTTTCCTCTTCTCATCTCGTCTCCTCTCCTGCAGTACCACTACAGTCCAGTAGATGGTGGTGGCTCCCTGGAGCATGGTGGCCACGGCTGTGATGCTGACACAGAGCTGAAAGAGTGACTGACAGACACACTGCAGCCAAGATGCCTCTCATCCTAATCTCCCCTCACAGCACTGGAGTGTGTGCATGTGTATATACAGTATATATATAAATATATACGATGGGGGCAATGTGTGTATGTCTCAGTTGGTGTAAGAGTGTGTATTTCTGCATGCAGGCATTCAGTCAGCTTAAATATTTATGTATATGTGTGTGTTACGACACGAGCGCTTGTTCCTGTGTGTTGCTGAGGAGGAAACAGGGTCCGTTGCTTCCTAAAGCACCCTAGGATTAGTGCGGTGTTAGCATATTAGCATCTTAGCTGGAGGGCTGCTGCTCAACACCACCTGTGCCAGACAGGAGGCTGTGGCTACCCCCCCTCCAACACACACACACATACACACAGTGGGTGGGTGAAGGTCACTTAGCTACAACGACTCCAAGCTTACTGTCTTAATTCATTACTTTAACCTCTTTAACTGTCTCTTTACTGGCTGTTTGTCATTATTGAGATAATTATTTTGTCTTCATTTTATTTTCTGCCACACTGAGATTTTATTAACCTTATTCTCAACATATTGAATTAAGTTTGACAAGTAGGCAGTTTCTGTGACATTACGAGAGAGAGACAGCCAACTGACATGAAGAACACTTACAGTGTAATACGTCATTACAATAATCTATCACAAATGCTGGTGAGCTATTTTTAAGGAATAAAAACTCAACACGGCCAAAAATGAGCTCTATGCCTAGAAAACTGAAGAGTATACCACTTCCTTTTAGAATTACTATACAATATGGTTTCCTATCAAATTCATGCAGGTTTAAGCCTTGTTTCAACACCAAACACTGAGTCTTTTCTTTGTATTTCAAAAAAGAACAAACGTGTAACAACAAAGAATAAAATACCCAAGGAGGCTGTTTAAATTTATAAAGTGTACAACTAAGGACAAGTTTTCCTCCATAATGATGTAATTCAAAGGATTCTGTGGTGTCCCCTCTGCCCCGCTTGCTCGTTTCCTGCTCTGTGCTCTTCTGTTTGCTGAGGACTGTCTTGTGAAGCAGGGCGATTAGTGGCAGGAGACACACCTGGGCCCAGTGTGACCTACTGTACAGTACATAAGGCTGGGTCAGGCACCAGTCCAGTAAGAACTCTTTTCCTCACACATTACAGAGTGGTGGCTTCTGTTTCTGGTTTTGCAAAGATAACAGCCCATTTCTACTCAACCACCCACCACAATACTGATTCTACAGACTTGCCACAGTGGTTAGTATTCATAGACTGTCACAGCCTAAGAGCGAGGCTGTGACAGTTCAGTCACAAGATATGAAATGAAATAAATGAAGATGAAAATGTAACAAAGGAAGTTAGAGTCCTGCCCTCTATGCTAACAGAATGAAAAACCAATGCAGATTCAATCTCTTACAAACACAAGTATACACAAACGTCATTTGCTTCAGTTCAAAGCTCATACCGGAGCCATACATTAGGAGGCTTATATGACACTACTATAAATGTTACAGGGCAAACTCAGGTCTAGATCATAGTAAACCCTATCAAGAATATTAAACACAGCTCAGTTAGATGGTCTATTTCCTCTGCATCCACACACATCCATCCACCCACACACAAAGGCACACACAAGTACAAAGGCATAACATGCCATTGAAAGCACAAAGGCTGATCCGTTTGGATGTCTTCTAGCATGTCAAGAAGGTAAAAATACAATCCTAGCTAACCAGTACAAAAACCCTTGCATTCAAACACCCAATAACATTAGGGATGCCATGCTGCTTGTGTTCAGAATGCAGTGGATCCAATGCGATTAGGAAATGCACACACAGCCAATGAGCAGGCTAATCAAATTGCACTGATTGCTGGTGTATTGCCTCCCTCTGTATTCTCCTTTGGACGGCATTGTGTGTTGGCATCATTGATTTCTTCATTTATTTTACAGTACATTACTGGCGTTCACATGAAATAGAGTTTATTTCCAAGAAGATGTACATCCTTTTCTAAAAATAACCATTAGCTGAAATGACATTAAAATCCACAACACACCATCTCTAAAATACAGTAAAACCTGTTAAAGTGTCATCGCTTTCAACCAAGGACATCTATTTTATTTTACAGTCCTTTCAAGCAGATCATTTTGCGTCACCTATTTTCAGTTGGTGGATATCTGAGCATTATGGTTCATAATCTCACAGAGGAGTTGGTTTCTTTTCCATTAAACCCGACACTCATATTTAAATTCTTATTCTGTTCCTTTGCATTATTGAATGTACAGAAAAAAAACATCCAATCAGAGGAATAGACTGGGCAGCTGGACCAATCAGTCAATGAGATTAGCTGTCGATCACATCAAGAAGGGGAGGGTCAGCAGACACACACAGCTGTCTAAGTGTTGCCAACAACGGACAGGCAACAAGCGGTGTGTTCGTATGTGTGTGTGTGGACGGGGGGTGGTTAACCAGCCCAACCCTGTCCAGTTGAGCAGTGGTGAACAGGTGCAAAGCTTTGTGCATGCATGTGTGTGTGTCTATGTGTGTAAGTCACTATTATTCCAGAGTGGTTGGCTCTGTATTATTAATTCAGAAATGCCGGGCTGGGCCTGTGGGCGGCAGCTGGCGTTACGTGTGCGTGTCTGTCTGTGTCTGTGTGTGTGTGTGTGTGTGTGTGTGTGTGTGTGTGTTTGTGTGTGTGTGTGTGGACAACATAAGACCCCCCTGGTCTTTTGTGAAGCCCTCCCTCCTTTCCTAAAGCAGCAGAGAAGCATTGTGCTGTATGTCTCCCTGAAAACTTATACACACTGCACACACACACACACACACACAGTACACTCTGTCAACACAAATTCACACATGCATACACACTAGAGCACAATAGCCCAGCCCAGCAGGCAAGGGTAAACAATCAAGTACTATACCCCAAGTACCGTCAAGTGCCCGCCCACCCAACCCCCTCACCCCAACACCTCCCAACGCATACACACACAAACACACACCCACACCAGCCCAGCCGTGCCTCATTCGAAAGGATCCGTTCATGTGTTGCACTGAAGGGCCGACAGTAAGTGCTCTCCACCTCACTAACTGCTGCTCTCTGCTCTCCCCTCTGTCCTGCCTACCTGTCTGTCTGTCTCTCTCTCCACCTGCCCAAGTGTATGGCCATCTGTCCATCTGAGAGCATTCACACTGACTCAAACTCTATCTTTAACTTTAGTTTGTACAGACAGGTGAGATCGATGCCAAGTAGTAACTGTTTTCAGGTGATTCCAAACATAAGGTTTGCTAGGGGAGGAAAAACAGGAACAACACATTGTTACATCCGGTTGATTCACAGTTTTATGCATTTAAGGACACGTGATAGGCTGCAGTTAATCATGCTTGTAAAGCACAACATTACAAAATGAAGCAAGGGCAAAACACAGCCTCATCCCATTCCCCTCACAATCAGTCATGCTCCATTGGGCGTAACTGACATGCCTAAGTTACACTGACTGGAATCATATTTGTTTTGGCTCACCTACTGCTAAAATGCCTGATGTCTCATGAAGACAGTTTACCAAAATGATGTTCAACAAAAAGACTACTTGTAAGCCCATATGACTTTCATCTACAAGATGCTGTTTGTGATTAGGCAGTGTAAATTCATGTACTACTGTAGAGTTTGGATCAACAACAAAAAAAAACAAGACAAGTGCAATTTCAATTAGTGACTGCTCTCCTGTCTGTCACACTCTGAGGTGACAGACAGCTATATATGTCAGTCCATCTCAGACAAACACTTCTCTCTCCTTCCCTGAGAGCTGGTGTTTGTCATGCTGTAACGTCTGTCTGTCTAAGAGGCTGTTTTTGACAGCGTGTCCACCTCAGCTGGCCAGCAGCAGACAATTCAAAAGGAACAAAGATGGCTGTATCTATGTTGTAATCAGCATAGAAGTTAAATGCCTTGGGAAGATTCTCTTTATATTTTTATTTTACCTTGAGGATTTGTATTATTTTTTTTAATCTGCTTGTGGCATTCTCCAGAAAAATAACTCACAACAAAAGCACACGACAAATTCAACCCTCAAAATATGTGCAACAGAACAGAGTAAATTCAGTATTTCAACAAGCCCATTCTCATGTTCAACACCCATGAAGCTGTGTCTGTGTCTATCTAGCGTGAACCTGGAACAGCCAGATGAAAGATGTTCTGCTTTGAAAGACAGTGTCTTCTTAAATACAGGCTAAAATCTCAGTTTTATGAATACTTCTTATCATTGTTAAAATATATTGAAGAACGTATCTGAAACCCACAGTAATATTGGCGCTCTCTGAACTTGCCTGTCTGGCCCTACATAATGAGCAGGCCATGTCCCAGGTCTATTCAAACTCAAGATATTGTGTAGAAATACTCAAAGCACGGAGCAATATCTGAGTATGGCAGATGTTCGTCCTCTTTTCTTCTCTGTTCTCCCCCTCCACCTCCTCTCATACAGCAGTCCACCATTGAAACTCAAGTTCCAGCCACTATGCTGTGAGACATCTGCACCTCACTCACTGTTTCTTTCTTTCTCTTCCGTCTCATCTTTCCTCTGTATACACACACACACAAAGATAGAATTCTATTCTTGATGACAGATGGCAAGTCAACAATTGTACAGCATCAGCCTCTGAAAACACAGACACACATACCTTATGCACACACAAACACCAGAAACAACAACACCACCTCCTTGTCCTCCTGTCCCTTTGTGCCCAATCCCCTGTCAGATGTCTTGATTTGTTTCTTACAACTGAGTGTGTGCATTAGTGCGTGTGTCCCTCTTTACCTTGGTATATTAAGCACTAGTTTAATGAGAGCTTGGTGAGGAGTGGGCCCCAGCCAGCGGACCATATGGGGGACATTTAGCCCCCTCAGAACACTGAGCCAAGCCGTACTGACATGATTACCACTGCCGTCCGCTGCTCTACACTAGTGTCAGATTGGGAATGGGGAATTTTATCATGGACAGCTAATTAATGACTGGAGATTGGCAACCGGAGACGGAGGAGGCCGAGGGACGATGAAAAATTCTGTCACTGTTTGGTCTCTTCTTACTCTCGGTTTTTATCAGGCTAACTAACTGAGACTCTGTGAAACACGCACAAAAAGATGCACACGCAAGTGCACATGTACACATGTAACATGGTTACACGGAGTCACATTTTCTGGTTGGTTGAAAACAGACATATATTTGTCTGTCCTTTCCCAGCATACCCTAATGATGATCACATTTTATACACTTGTGTGCACTGCATGTACTGTTCACACTGTTCTCACTGTGCATCATTGTGAATGCATGCATTTATTCATGGCTCACATTTTCAGAGAGCCTATGTAGTGCAGTCAGCCTCAGCCAGTGGCTTAGTTAATCCTGTCAGAAACAGATTACACGTGGGAAGATATAAATAGACAGACTGTCCCTTTAACATGGCCACTGTGACATCAGCACACAGCTCAACCAAAATGATCAGATGTTTTACCAGGCTGTCACAGAAAACAAGCATCACATCTGGGCACCAGAACAGTTTCATCTTCCTAAATCTCAGCTCACCTATGCTCAACAGTTAGGCAAGTTCAGGACAGAGCCAACTCTAAACTTGACTAAGTGGCTCTGCTTTGCATTAGTGATTGGCGATCGGACAACCATCAGACTGGTCAAATCAGAAACACTGAATAAAATCACAAGCACCTGCAGAAGCCTCGAACAGCTGCTGCCTTCGTGGTCTCAACATAAGCCTCTGTAACAGAGGTTGCTTTGTGGAACTGAGGTCCTGTTGTACAAATGAAGGAACACGGAACATGCTTTGTGCCATGGCAGCAGAGCGACGAGGAGAGAATGCATCAAGGATGTAACTGATGTTTCAGAGCGACAATGGTTGTCCAGTTGCCCTTGGCAACCAGATGTACACCACTGTCCATTATGGGTGGTGTGACTTTTGCTTTGCCAAAAATCACTGCACCCAACTCACTCTTGCTGTACAATCATCTGCTCAGGAAAATGAGTGTTCATCAAGTGCGTAGTTAAAAATCATACATTCAGAATCACAGAATAAATCTGTGCCAAACTGAGCTTGTTTTTAGGAAAATCACATTTTCAGTGCTGACATGTATAGTAAATCCTATAGTAAGTCCTATATAGGTCCACTAATTTAAATTAGAAGCTATTACAGGAATAGCGAACATTCTTTCGACTATAATATGTATAATTTCTCTATAGGGAAGAATATGGATCAATATTATGCAGACGTGGATGGCCAAACAAAACACTCTGGGGTCTTTCTCCTGCCATCCAACACTTGCACTTGCTGTTAACCACTAGGCACTAATCTGTTGGCCTAAATCAGCCAAACCAACCCCCACTCTAACCTGCCTCCTCTAATCAGCCCAAAGCCTCCTCTAACCAGCCGACTGTACCTTAAGATGTTAGACTACACACAACTCCTTTGGTCTAATCTGTGTGTTAGCACATTTAAACATAGAATCTGTTTTCAGCTTTAACTCAAATTGCTTTGTCAAATAAGGACAGGGCTGCTGCAGCCACTGGATCACCATGGAACACAATAGAAACATGTAATGGTTGCCTGTTAAGTAGAGGTGGATAGAAACCAGTTAATGAGGAATCTGTGGTGGGCGAGAAACCCAGGTATCCAAGGACTTCATAGAGGCTCTACCCTTAAACAACCTCCCTGTAATAATATCTGACTATGAGCATGTGTTAACGTGCAACAATGTACATGCAACAAGTGGGCTACATCGGGGTAAATGAGCAAATAAACCAACGAAATCCACAGTAAATGTTTCAATGAAGGAAAATATTGAAACAAATTCTAAATTTTGGATTTTAACATTGCCTCGTTCAGTGTAGTGACAAAGGACATAATTCAATAACAAAGATAACACAAATAGTAGTGTAGTAAAGCGTGTATGTGTGAATGCATGTGCATGCATCCATCCAGACTGTGATCAAATGTTTGAGGTCAGCATTTTGATGATCCTGAGCTAAAAACTAATCCCATTACTCAACCTCTCCTCCCTTCACCCCTTCTCTCTTCCTCTATCCGGTTTTCCCTCTGCAGTGATCAGCACTCCATTCACTGATCCATTCATTCATTTATCCAAGACTGCCTCACTGTACATTAGTACATTCACTCACCCATCCATTAATCCATCTCTCTGTTTGCATGGCCTTTACAAGGATGCTTCCTACCACTTACCACTGATCTTATTGACTGACTGAGTTTGCAGAGTTGTAAAGCTTCAGGCTATTTACCTTGGAAACTGCACATAATAACATATGTTTCTGAACTGATATGTAGGTACATATACATTCAAGGGAAGTAAAAAGCTACAAAACAGCAAGCAGCTAGTGTACTGGCAATTTATTACTAGACAAACACTGCAAGGAAATGTTGAGCCAAAGTAATGCCAACATAGTTATGAAGCAGTTTGGTTGCAAAAATGTTAACATTCATATTCACACCCCTTCTCTGACTGGTTGTCAAAAGTTGTTCTAAGAAGCTGGAATAAAGACAGAAAAGATTCTCTTTTTTTAAATAGAGAGAGAGGCAGCTCATTTCTGTTCAGTTCTGTGCTCTGACAAAATCTATTTATTACATCCTAAATTGCATGTACCAGCTTTGCTGCCAGTAACCATACATATCACCACAAGAGGACATTCTTCTCTGTTGTAGTCTAAATTTGTGATTGTGTCAGATTAAATAGGTGTATTTTTATATAAAATTCTTGCCTGATGCAGCTTCAGTTTGGAGTTTAATTGTATTCCAGGGTTTATTATGTCAATTTTCTCCTCAATAACTTTGCAAAAGAAAAAAAAAATCCCATTGTGATTGAATACTAAGGTGACACACTCTCTGCTGACTGTCTGTGTATATTACCCATCTGTCTTTCATTTGGTGTCTGTAACCTGCGAGTTGCATGTCTCTTCTGTACTGGCAAGTTGTCTGCCTCTGTTTAATGATGGCTGTATCTGTCACAAACTATCGGTCTCTCTGCCTGTCTTTCCTGTGCTGTTTGTCTGTAGGCTCTGCAGACTAGTCTGTCTGTTTGCGCTGTGGTGTTGGTCTGTCTGACTGTCTGGCTGACTGCCATTCTCTGCAGTGTGGAGTGAGTCATTCTTAGGACAATGGAGACAGTTTGTAAAGCCACACTGGAGCGTACACTTCCTCCGGATGTGCAAGAGGATGCCATTCATAACAAAGCCTGCACTGTCTGCTTGTCTGTTTCTGCCCCGTATGTACATGTAAGTTTGAGAAACAGAGGGGACAGACGGAGGAGTACAGGGTGATGGAAAGAGATGCAGAGATAGACAGAGAGAGAAAGAGAGTGTGAATGTTGTGTTGCGTTGACAGGCTCTACAGCAGAGGTAGGACAGAGGAGGAGGAGAGGAGAGGAGGGGAGGAGAGGAGAGGAGAGTAGAAGGGCAACACAGCAGACAGTGGTGGCGGCGGCAGCAGCAGCGACTGGTGATTGATATCAGAGATCTGGCACTGCCACCTGATCCAGCCAGCCTCTAGCAACACTGAACTCACTGAACTCACTGAGCCAAGATGGCTGCCTCACTGCACTGCACCCAATGAACCCCACAGCAGTCTAACGTATACAGTAAAGCACAGACAGTTCCCAAAGGGATCGAGTCGTGGAGATGGAGAGTACAGAGGAAAAAGCATGAAACAAGACAGGTGTGTTGCTTTGTATTTCAGCTTGGTGTCTGTCATACGTTCATGACAAGATGCATTAATTGACGGGTTAGGATATAGCAACAGATTTACAGTAAAGGCAGACACTGAATATCAAATGGAGCCACAAGCTGTCTCCATAGTGAAAGGGGCATCCATGTTATGGATACGATTTGCAAACAAATGATGTAAAGTAACAGGGAGCAAGAGCAGAATGGATCTAAAGATATAAAACCACAGCAAGACATGCAGAGCCAACATTTCAGTCAATGTGTGGGATGCAGGCATGTAATTTAATACAGCATCATGTCCAATACAAAATCATGTCAGTATGAATGTGCCCATAGCCCCTGTAAGCAGACTGAAGTTTTATCCAAAATGCTATAAAACAAAGAAAAGAAAAAAAAAAGAGAAATACACCCGATTACTGAGATGCTGATTCTAATATTATTAAAATGACTGTGCTTGATGGAATATGGTAGGTTATGTCTAGTGGAATTTCTAGTAAGTTACAGAGATCGATTATGTTTTATTATACAATCCCATGCAAGGAGGCTTTAGAACTCAAACATATTTAAACCTTTATTTGAGCTGTCACAGAGGCATTTAGACATTACAGTCTATTATCACAGCCTTGTGACTTTACCACTTAACCTTGATAATATATTTATTTATTTTCTGTCTAAATAGCTTACATTATAAAGAAGTTACACATAGCTGTTAAGAAGAACTTAACTGAAGTCATTTGTAGTAATGTGATACACAACTGTTAAAGGAAGAATTTAGGCAGCATCCTCTTTGACTTTCTTATCTATCTATCTATCTATCTATCTTATGTTTGATTGCTTAAAATCTCCTGAGAGACAAAGAATAGTTAATCTTAAATTATTTCAAAACTGAGTCAGTAAGTATCTCATCTGATTAGTAGCTTTGCTTAGAAACACTTCTGGGGGACAGAAAGTGTCAAAGAAAAGATGATGGTGTTCTCCCCGTCTCTCTCCTTCAGTGTTTCTCCTCCCTCCTAGCCATCTGTTGTGCTGACTGCTGTGTGGGCTGATGCTGGTGGAGGAAACAGTATCCTCAACTACACTGGCTGACTGTGCCCTCTGTGGCCTCACATGGGCTGACAGAAGGTAAACTCCTGGCCTAGGTGGAAAGGACCTGGAGTTCACTTCAGATTCAGATTTTTAAGGTGCAATAAAATTGGCTCTCTATCTTCTCTCGACTGAAAGGACAGCGACATCTGATCTTCACCCCTAACACAACACAGTGTCCTTCTAAGGCTGTACCTGTAGCTCACATCTATCCACCACATTTTCTGTGATCTTTCATTCAAAGTGTCTTTTTAAAAATTAAGAGGAGAATAACATGTTTCTAAATACTGGTTTTATTGGCTTCCTTTCAAGTCTGCTGCCTTAACACCAGACTCTCTGACAGATTCCGGTATTTATCCACTGTTCATTATTTCCAAAGATAAAGAAATGATGCAGCCGAATGCACTCCCCACTCTGATTTAATGAAAGGAGGAAGGAAATCATTGCTGTGGTAGTGAGCAAGTGAGCACTGAAAGGCTCGGTCATCTGAGGACACATTGGGTGAGGTTTGTCTCTGTGCTCCATGGTGATGATTAGCGGTTGGTTGAGTTCATATATAAAAAGCGACACGTTTGCTTTTTATGCTTTTGCTTTACACATGTATTTTACAGCTTTATTTAACTACTATTTCATGCTTATCTTTATTTGTATCATCTGTTATGGTTTGTTTTTTGTTTTTTTTATCTCTTATCAATCTTTTATAACATCTGTGTGAAGCACTTTGTATTTTAAGTTGGACTGATAGGTTGATTGAAGAAACATCCTGAAGATTTTATATTGTTGCCGTACATTTTACATCAGTAGCCTATGTGAAGAAATCCTTCCCTCCCCCTTCTTTGTTGTCATTCTGTATAAATGTTTCCTATTGACAGTCTAACAAACTCCTGAACCCCAGTCCTGTTCGACTTAATGAGGACAATGCACATAACTGCTACTACTACCAGTGATCAGCATCCACTGACATATGTAAGTTGATCAGTCGACTGTGTGTGAGTGTGTGTGTGGCAATGTGCTGTACACATCTGTCATGTTTGACCAATTACTCTAATGGTTTGTGGCTCTAGCTACACACTCACAGATACAGATACACACAGTCCCTTCATAAAACATGCAGGGAGTTGAGTATACCCATGAGGGTGCACAAGCAAGAAGTCATCACCAGTACTTTGTGCTACGGATGGGAAACGCTTTCTTTCAAACAATCAATCATTTCACTTTATTACTAGACTCACTAGTCAGACCATAAAAGACAGAGTAAAAAAGTTGAAAGAATATGAAACAGACTTTAAAAAACATTCAGAATAAAATAGTCAATAAAATGAGGACCAAGATATTACAACTTACTTCAAGAGAAACCTTTGTATAACCAGAACTGGGGGAAAAAAATAAACATTTTCTAAAATATTTGGATCTAATTACCATTAAGTAACTTTTGTAAACCAAAACTGCATTGGGAAAATATAAATAATTCATCTAACATGAAATGATTAATTATGAGATTACCAAAAACACAGCCTGGTTTAAGAAGCATCTACCTGCATACACTAACAAGAATGGGAATAATATATTGCCCCATTACTAACATGAAAAGAGTCAGATACAACACTGCTCATCTATTCTGCAAGGTTTGATAGAAATCAGCAGTTATTTAGGTAATCTTCAAACACTCATTTCACAAAAGTTTTTAAAGCTTTTAGAGGCATCTACAAAGCACTTGAGCATCTTTCTTTCATACAGAGATCTCAACTCCCTTCCCATCTATTTCACCAGTCTTTCTTTCCAATCTTCCACTCATTCAATATTTTAGTTTCTCTTTTTGTGTCACCGTCTTCATGTTGCTCAGTTCAAAAGAAAACAATGAGTACAACAGTTAAAAAGTACAGGGCCTTGGAGACAGTCAAAACAAAACTATATATATTCTCATAACTACAAAAGGTTGTGTGTGAGTGTGTGTGCGTGCACCTTGAGGTTTCACTACCTTTCTCCATCTCTCTCACTGATCCATTTCAGTTAAAAGCTGTCTAATGACTAAGACTGCAGTCACGACCTGGACAGTGAGTCAGCACCCCGACCCTGCTCCTCTCCACACACACACAAATACAGACAAAGATTTAGCATATGATGCAGACAAACATTCATATTCCTGACACAAACAACGCCACCCCCCTCACCCCCTTCCCTACAACCTCTCTCTCTCGCTCTCTCTCTCACACACACACTGATGAGCAGTGGTAGCGCTGCATCGTGACTGGGGGCGACGTGTTCCTCTTAATATGCACAGACGACTGTCTGAGGATCACACTGGCATGCTGGCGCACATGGACAAAGATCCTCCACTCTATTTCAGCAGTGCAGGGTGTGTACAGTATTTGTGTATGTTTGTGTGAGAGACAGTGAGAGAGCATCCGCTCCACGTAGGAAGGAGTACTCTGTTATCCAGCATGTTCTCCTGCTGTGCCATAGTGTTAGCCTACATTACCCAGAAGCCAGCAGTCTGTTATGTATACACGTCACTTCCTGTTCAACAGTTTGTGTTACACATTCCTAGACACCATCACATAGTCAGGGGGATGATGCTCATTGGCCTAAAAGTTTGGAAATCCCCCTTGTTCCACCCCTGAGGCTCTCTCTCTCTAAAACACACACATTCACGTATGCATGTACTTGTGCCTGAAGGAATCAAGACCAGCAGACACATGATCCCATGAAATCACAATTTGTTCCAAAAAAGAAAAAAGCAAAATCCTAAAGTGCCTTACAGATGGCCTTGTAGTCATCACAGAGCCACTGTATGGTACTTTTGGACTGTTTCTGGATCAGTTTGGCCCCACGACAAATTACTTTTCACCTGTTGCGGCAACCACTCAATGAAGATAAGCTGTGAATGTCTGAGAACAGGGAAGTGCTATCTTTGCTACGTGCTCTTCAACTATTACATTATTCTTCCGATTTCTCATTCATTTGGTTGTAAACAGGATGTGTTGTCAGTGTCCCCCTTGACTCCACCCCAACCAGCCCCATGTCAGATGTTTCAGTGACACCATTCAGGATTTTCTACGAACTTAAGGCACAGCTACATTGAATAACACCTCAGAGACACAGGACTAACTTGATTTCACAGACTAGTAGACACACTGGACTGACAGAACACTATGCACCAGCAGTGTTACTACAGGTCTGCTACATGTTATCAACTGCTCACACACTTGTGCATAGAAAATACATGCACACACTCCTTTTCTGCCACAACCTGACTGAAGCACATAGAGGCTTAGCAAACAAACTGCCAGACAAGCTTATAATAAAGAGACACATCCCTATGGGGGCAAACGCACACACGTATACACACATCAAATAATCAGACATCCATGTGATCATATACAGATACACACACTCAATCGCAAACACTCACATCCTCCCACCGGCACATGTGGACAGCCACCGCCAGGCCCTCAGTCTAGACAAGAGGCATGGAAGAAGAGGAGAGAAAACAGAGGCAGAGAGAAGGGGACTATAAAAAGAGAGGCACTGGATGTACTTACCCCGTTTCTGGAGCCATCCCTCTCTAACGATGGTGACATCGCTCATGGTTCCTTCACGCCGAGTCTGATGCCGCTACACGCCTGCTCCACAGAGAGAGAGAGAGAGGGAGGAGGGGAGGAGAGGAGGAGAGGAGAGAAAGAGAGGGAGAGGAGGAGAGGAGGGGGGGCAGGCTCTCCCAGCCTCCGCGTCACTCTCCCTCCCTTCCTTTCCTGTTCACCCTCTCGTTCGCGCAGTCTCTCTCTCAGACACACACACAAGCACGCGCTGTGGTTGTGTACGTGTGTGTGTGTCGTTTTGCTTCCTGTTGTGGCTTATCTCCCTGCCTCCCTCCCTTCTTCTTCTTCTCCCCCTCCTCCTCCACCTCCTCCTCCTCCTCTCTCGTTCCCTCTCCAGACCTTCCTCCTCACCAGCAGTGACTCAGCCTGGAAGGAAGTGAAAGGAGAAAAAAAATAAAGAAAAAAGAAGGCATGGATTTATTTTTCGCTTCCTCTGCTGCTCCCTCGCTTTCCCTCCAAAGCCCTTTCATACAATCTGACAAGACAAACAACTAGTTATTGTGAGGACAAACGCTCTGCCCCCACCCAATCATACACCCAGTTCCTCTTTCTGTCGCTAACACTCTCACTGATAAACAGGATGAATTATTGCAGAGCTTTTGATGAAGCAAAAACTGACCTTGATTGCCAAACAAACATCCCCGAGCTCTGCCTCTCATTCATTCATAGATCTTTTTTGTTCTAGTGAGCAGGTTGTGCTGTGTGCAAAAGCCATGCTATCATTCTGTGCTCGCTGTATTTCTGCATGTCAAATTATTTTGTCAACATGTGTGTATGCATGTGTGTGTGTAGGCTGATGTCTGAATGTGGGAGGTGGGAGAGCATCTCAGGACTGTGGAGTAGGGTCTGGCTATAAATAGCAACAACGGCAGTTAGGGATGCTCTCACACTCTTTCTCTCTGCCCAAATCTCTGCACCTCTCTGTCGTCTCACTCCCGCTCTCCCTCCCCTCTCTCTCTGCATAGCTGCCGTGTTCACCTCAGATGCACCCTACTACACTGTATTACACAACGCGCAACAACACTACGCTGCTCAGCTTGAATGGAGATCAGCATTAAGGCGGCTAGGCTAGCAGTCGTAGCTATCTAGCTGAAAATTAGTATTCAGATCAGATAGTGTCTGTACTGCTGCCGACATTTGGAGGGACTGCAGCATCATAACGAAGGCTGGAACAGACCTACAGACGTACCCACGCACACACACCCTCGTAGGTGAAATAGGGCTTTTTTTGTATGAGGCAGCAGAGTAATAAATGAAGGTGAACAAATGTAGACTGGTACTATACAATATGTTGAATTTCACAATGGCTGCTACAATGCTCTTCTCAGGCTTTCACTTACTACACCTTTATTTTTTCAAAATTTTGTCCCTTTTATTTGCTTGGTTGCCAAAAGAATGGGCTTGATTACTTGGGATTATCAAGAAGTGGTAGAAGCACAGGTACAAAGGTTTTAGTAAGCCAAAACTGAGGAGATGATGATCAAATTTCCAACAAACTGTTACTGGGCAAAAAAAATTGATTTCAGTGTAGATTAAAATTGCAGGTGTTACACCAATTCCTAACCGGACATGACGAGGATGAGCAAGTGAGCATACATCGGATGAAGATGTCCTAACCTGCTCCATGGTCTTAGCAAATAGGCTGAGCCACATGTAGCTTATTTAAAAAAAACAAAAAAAAAACACTCGCCCTGGTTCTATTTCTGCACAAGTTTTGCGCACTTGCCCCATGTTTTAGATTAAAATCTGTAAATTTAAACTTGACTACTAGCTAGGTGCTAGCTGGATTGTAAGATAACTCTATTATTCTAACAGCAGTCTAACGTGATGAAATGTTAGATAGTTTTGAAAACTATCTAAACCTGCCACCAACCTGCCATTTTGGTACTGATACCAAAACTTGGCAATCGTATTAGCACTGATTTAGAAAACAATTCAAATGATACCCAGCCCTAGTAATTACATCCAAGGGGATCGAATACTTTTTATAGGCACTGTGCAATTCTGGATTAACCGTTAACACTGCAATGTAATTCAATGAAGCTTCAGTTAGCTTTAACCTTAATCTGGTCTAGCATGGCCCTGATCGCACTTAGCAGAGGAGAGAAGAAGACAGGAGAGGACGGGAGAGGACGGGAGAGGAGAGGAATGTCCGGCAACCCCTTGTCACCAGGGCAGCTGTTGCCCTGGAGACATTCACTGCCATGATGAACCAACCATGCCAGGGGAAGTACCTGCCAGTCAACATTTATTTCATGATATTTCATTCCAGAGGCACAAACAAGAAAAAAACTGACAAGGAAGGGGAGAAAACAGGGAGGGCAGGGACCAGACAATCTTCTGCCCCTCTATGAAATCAGTCTAGATGTTTGTAGTTCATCTACATACATCTCGCCACTCCACTCCGGAGTGGCAGCCTGTTACTGCAGCTCCGTCTTCGTAATTATAAATAGCAACAGTGTAATACTCCTATTGGAGTTGTTAGTTTTTCTCTTTCATGATATTCATGATGTAGGACATAATTACACTGCTGTGCATTTCTAATTTGTACATTTTATGGTTATTCTGTATATTCTATATTTAGCTTTTAGCTTATTTGTTACTTCATATTTTTTCTAGTGTCTTGTGCTACTATAGTAGTACCTTGTGCAATGTCGTGTTTTGTTATGCTGCTGTAACAACTTAATTTCCCTCCGGGGATCAATAAAGTCTTATCTTATCTTATCTTATCTTATCTTAGTGACACTGCAGGATAACAGATTTGCCCCTCAATAGAGTTGAGCGTTTTTCCCTTTGTGCATTCCCATTTCAGTTTTTATTTTTTTAAATAATATCCTCAGCCTTACTGAACATAGAAACAAGGGACTCTACGAGATGATGTAATGATCCTAGGTTTAGGTTATGGCCAGCAGTTTTGATTACAATCACATTTGTCTCTAATTGTTGGTCAAAATACTATAATACACATGAGCCATTGCCATGGAGAAGAGCCCAATCAGAAGAAGGAATCTGAATGATAGGAAACTTAAAAAGCTTCGTCATTACAAAACACTGCACAATAGTTGCAGTGTTTACTCAGACTTTAAAAGCAAATTTGTTCTGAGCCACAAATTGTGTAAGTTTTCTCTTTAGTTTCCATCCACTGTTAGCAGCACGCATTACAAAATTTCAATCTCAGTGATTGGATGTTTCTTGCTGAAATGTACCTTGCGTGTTGTGGTTAACGTCTGCCTCAGAGTTTTCATGTACCCAGGCTTGTACCTTCAACTTTTCTTTTTAATCAAAGAACCGGATATTTTCTAACACACTGTTCCTCTTTTTTTACCGATGTATGAACCAGGAGAGTTTCAGTGCCGATTTGAGCTATTCCGCTTTTACTTCCTTAACCAGAGGCTCCCAAAATAGCTTGTCCCACTTTGCAATGTTAAAAAGCATGGCAACTTGAAAAAAACAATTCAAGCAAAATTCAGTTCTGGCACAAATTAAGCATGACCAGGCTTCTTAACAAACGTTGTTGAATACATTTATATACTATTGTTACAATGCTGAACTTATCCTTGGTTTCTTCAAGGATAACAATTTATATTTGCATTTGACACCACCATGTGACAGGTGACAGGACACCAACGTGCCTGGCTGAAAATATTAGCTTGTTTCCTTATTTAAAGTAGGTTTGAATGTTTTACACCACAACAACTTCCAACCATTCTCCAGGGCAAGGTTAGTAAATGTTCTGATTTCATCTGTGCCTAAATACTCTCGTAAAGACCAATAATTAGCATGCCAAAAGCTGCACTCAAAACAAATCAATGGAGCTGCATTATTGCTAATTAATATAAATTTGACATACAGCAAACAGGGCAGAGTAAGTGTTCACTGTGGTGGATTACTTGCCTCAAGCCTTTAATACAGATCATGTACAAAGAGGACGGCACTACAGTATAATATTCTTAGATACTGTGGGGGAAAAGACAGGGCGTTTCCTGCCACCCTCCTGTCAGGACAGCACACCTCACCTCATTTCACCTGCACTTACTTCACCCCTCTTCACCCCAAACTGTGGCCTCATACAAACCCTGACTGATCAGTAGCGGTGAGCCCACAATCCTCTTCCTACAATGGAAGCCAGCCTTTGGCAGGACCTCAAGTGTTACAGTCTGCTAACACAGGATGCGTTTTAGCCACATTGTTCAGTCGTCCACCTAGATCACGTCTACGTTTCTAATATAATCAATATACCTGCCCACACATGGTTGCATACGTTTCATAAGCTATTACACACTTAGGATTCAAGTCTTTGTTCTACCATTTTAAATACCATGACAGAGTTTGGTTTTATTTGGCTGTGAGCGCTGCCAAAATACAGGTGACCACACAGCGGTACATCCTGTGTATACGCTGATGGAGAACAGAAAGTGCTGCTACTGCGCTGCTGACATGCTGCTTTCACAGTGCAGCCTGTGTAGACAGGGTGTAAAAGAAGAGCTGAAACAATAGTTGATTAATCAACTTGTCAGCTATTCTGATAATTCATTTGCCATTTGAGTGTGAGAGTCATGTTTTAAGCAAAGATACCAACTATGCTGGGAGCAGCTTATAAATTGAGTATTTTCTGCTTTTCTCTGTTTCATATCATTGCAATTTGAATATTATTGGGTTTTTCTGCTCAATTAGTAGGACAAAACAAATAAAAGAAGTCCTTTTCCCCAGTTCTCTAACATTTTATAGACTTAATGATTTATCAAGTAATTGAGAAAATAATCTGCAGATTAACAAATAATGAAAATAATTCAGTCAGTTGCAGCCCTAGTGAGAAATGTCGTAAAAAAAATACCCAGAGTCCAAAATACAAAATTATTAAAAATAAATTAAAACAATTAAAAGAAAAAGCAGCAAACCCTCACATTTGAGAAGCTGGATCATGAATTTAATGGCAATTAATTTCCTGCTGAACAACTAATTGATTCATTCTTTTGGCTTTACTCTTACTGTTTGATAATCCATAACAAAGCATCATATTTTATATAGTATTATAAATATTATAAATGATTTATAGGCACACATTTTAATCTGTAGAAGATCTAATAGCTAAAGTTGTTAAATTAATGTAGTGAAGTAAAAATATATTTCTCCATAAAATGAAGGAGAAATATAAAGTAGTATGAAAGGAAAATACTGAAGTCAAGATTGTCCTTTACTAGAGTACTTGAGTAAATGTACTTAGTTACACTGCAGCACTGAATCACCTACGTGAAGGCGGTAACTGGCTTAAGCTGCAGCATGTTGCATGATGCATGTTGAATGGTATGGATGTTAAATATGATCATTTTGAAAAAAACGTTACCCTTTTTCGAGACAGGGAGGCGGACTGTGCTAGCACCGAGCATCATTTCCAAGTGGCCCGTAAAACACGGGAGCACCGCCACCTTACTAACATCACCACGACATGAAAACACACTATCTAGAGAGCGTTAGCGGTGTTTGTGTCATGTTCACAGTCACAACAGTGCGGCTAGCTGACAGAGTTACCTGTAGCGGCAGGTGCGGTGGTATTCCCGTGCACCTGCTGTTCATAAACCGCCTGCAAACCGTAACGTGGAGCTATGCTGGACTTCAGGCTAAGCTGCACCGTCAAGCGCTCGCCAACGGTCGCTGCTGACGTTACGAGCCGGGGCAGAAATAATCGTTTGACGGTTTGTACGAATCTCCGAAAGGATTTCCGAGAAGCCACGAAAGCTACCGTTACCGCAGCCAACGGTTGTTTTGACTTTCAGGAAGGCTCGTGACGTCATCCAGAGAAACGGCAACCCCCTTCCTCTCATGCACACACGCTCAAACACATACACACACACACACACGTACACACTCGCACACACAAAACCTACCGTCTCGCCGCGTCCTCCCGTTTTCGGTTTTAACGGTTTCAGCTCGGCGTCTGGTTCTCCTCCACTTCATCCCATCCCAACATCCCGTGTGCCTGTGCCGGCTAATTCGCCAACCATCGCGAGAGTCAGGTGTTACGGCTGTACATCCGTGGGAGCCAAACGGGAAGAGGCCTCGACCAGGTCTGGTACTACAGTTTAGTGGACATCAGTGATGAGAGAAGTACTTGGTACCTTGGCTTGTAAGCTTGGACAAACACACAAAAACACAACGAGCCCCTGGACACAGATACGCAAAAAGTCCCCTACCTTCAAAGGTTTTGTGTCTCCTTATACATGTTTTTTGTTTTAGTTGTTTTGCTTCTTTATGTTTTTGTTTTGCATCTCTGTTTAGGCATCTAGTGTCTTTTTGTGTGCAGTTGTACTTATTTTGTGTCTTTTTGTATATGTTTTGCATCTCTTTTAGTTGTCCTGCTTCATAATATTTCAGGGGGGAGATACTGTACTTTTTCTGCCACTGTTATCTGAACATTTTTGTCTTGTTCCCTCTTAGAAAAAAAGTAGTGTCTAGTTCCCATGACATGTTTCAGATGTTTATGAGTTGTTAGCAGTTCCACTGTGGCGTCATTTAGTTTCTAAATGTCTCACATGGCTTCATCTGATTTTCACAACATAACTGTTACTGACCTCCAGGTGTAAAATTGATGGAGTTCCCCTTTAAAAGTTAACAGAGCATGGCTCTGGTAAAGGGATCCCTTATTCTCATTAGTGGCTAATAACACCAATGTATTTCATATATTAAAATTGGAATCAGTTCAATTTCTGTCAGTGGAGTAATTTATTAATTGGTTAATCAGATGAGCTGCAGCACTCTGACAATAAGGTTTACAGTTCTTCATATTCTGCCTGTGAGGCAGAGAAGAAATTAAACTGTGTGATAAGCATTTGCTTACATGTGATAAACATAATCCTACAGGGACAGGCTTAGTTTTTTTTTTTTTTTTTTTTTTTTTTAGGGGGGGGGGGTCTTTTTCTCCCGTTCCTTGTTTTTTTGTTTCCCTTTTTTTGCGTTTTTTTTTTTCCGAACTCCTGTGGTTCC
>JBBMJY010000003.1:6596336-6638521 GCA_037833715.1 Toxotes lorentzi
CACAGACAGAGAACATGCAGCTCCGGAGCCAGAGATACCTGCAGAAAGGTACAGAGAGAGAGAGACCAGAGAGAGACGAGCACAGGACTACAGAAGAGAGAGGACACAGAGTTAATGACATGGAATAAATGTGAGAGGGTCTGAGGAGAGAAAGAGAGAAGAGAGGTGCGCAGAGGATCATGGGACCAAAATGATCCCATGATCCTCATGTCCAGTTGTTTGTTTGTTTTTTGCTCACTTTCTGAACAGCAGCAGCTTGTCTACATACATCAAGGGACTGCTCACATGCAAGAACTGTTTAAGTTTCAGCTCCCATAAACCAGCCATGTTTCGCTGGTTGCCATAGCTGCGCTTGTGCTTTTCTGATACCTACAGAGCAGTGTTGTATTATTTTCCTCTGATGTTGATTATGATTTGTATTTACTACATAATGATTATAATATCCATACAGAAGTGAAAATCATGATACCCCCCCAGAACACTCTTCACAGTGATTAAACCTGTTACACTGCAGTCACATCACAATAAGGTACACTCTCGTGAATAATACTGATCATAAATAAATATACATCCTTTTCTTGCTGCTCTCTAAATATGACTGCACCTCACAGCATCACTCTGCTGTTATTATCACTCTCCATGTCCTTTTAGTTTCTACTTAGACTGTCTACTGTTGAGGATTGCCTCCTACGACAACAGTGCGCTCCAAATAAATAGAAATTAACGTGACATCTATATCTGTTGTCTGGTTATTACATTCTGGGATGCTTAAACCGCCACAAATAAATAAATAAATAAATGCTTGTTACTACATTGCTGTTCATTTTATTATTTGTCTTTTTCTTGTTTGTTTCTTCTTCGTCAATTTTTCTTCTTATCTTTAGCCACAATGGAGGTATGGCTCTAGAGATGACAATACCAGTTTGTTGGTCACTCAGTGAAGTACAATAAATAACAAGTTGCATTAAACTAGTATAACTCAGCTGCATGCAACAGTGTATTGTGGTGCTGTGATCAGAGTGTTGCTTCATTATGGTCTGAAATGCAGCAGTTTGCAGCAGTTTGCCTGTGTGAACACAACAAATTTGATTTTGTTTGGAGAATACTCTAAAGATAAAACAAAAAAAAAAAGAATTTGGAAAGGAAAAGCCCCTAAATGTCCAGCAGGGGTGTTTGTCAGTGGCAGGATGGCTGGCCAGATGTAGAGTCCCCCCACCACTCCAGCCTGCCTCCCCCCCACACACACACACACACACACAAACACACAGTTACACACACTCCCAGCTCAGCAAGGGGACGGCCGGCTGGCTGTTGGCTTGGAGGCGCCATTAACCAATTTAGCTTCCAGATGTCCATCATACAGCCACAGCCAAAGCTGCACAGCTCTCTGTGAGCTTCACACGCACGGGTGTGAACAGCCCACACACACACACGCACTGCTAACGTGTGATGTGCTGACTCTGGGAGGGACACAAACAGATACATATAGAATGGCAGAGGCTTCAGATGTACAAAAGGCACATTCACTTTAACACATCACACACACAGCAGAGCCGTCTGCAGGGCTGCTGTCCTTGTGTGTGTGTGTGTGTGTGTGTGTGTGTGTGTGTGTGTGTGTGTGTGTGTGTGTGTGTGTGTGTGCGAGAGAGACAGATATTTGATTGACAAGCACAGATCCTGATAAAACTGAGACTTGCTTTTTGATCGTTTCTAAAATGATCCTCCACCATCTGGAGATAAGCAAGTTAAATACACAGTTGTTTCTCCTGATGTCTAGTTCCCCTGAGACATGAACACACACACACACACACACACACACACACACACACACATACATATCAGAATGCATGCTGTCATACACACATGCATGCCTAGAAAGGCACACGTGCACACGGACACACATGTAAACACAAGCATGCACTCACACAAACACATATTCACTTTCCTCAAATGGACAGATGCTGCACCTCTAGAGGCACAGAGACCCAGCAGCTGTTCCCCAGCCAGTCAGATGGGCTACCATTGATAGTTCATGAATATTTTACACTCAGTCAAAATGGCTACATTCCAGACCGCCTACAACAGCAGCCACACTGGGCCAGATGATCAGATCATTAAAGTATACGGACAGACTTCCTCCCACCGTCAGCTGAAATAAAGTTGCTTGAATATTTCTTAGAGGTTCTGACACAGACAGAAAGTTTGTGTTTGTGTTGTGGTGGGAGAGTCTGATTATCCTAGGTGGGTTGGGTTTGTAGGTGCGTGCTGTAGTGTACAGTGTATTCCTCTTTGAATGCATCTTGATGCTGTGGAGTTGTGTCAAATATTTTTTCAAGCTCCAGATTAATGTTGTAACTTTGACATTTGATTCATGAAATCAAACTTTGCAAAATGTAACACCACAGATCTCGTGGAGGCATGAAAGCACTTTCGTAAAGAGTCACAAAATATGGAAATATCTGCCTTCCATGTGAATATTTATGTATTATTCCTTTGATGAAACCAAAATGATCGTGACTTCTAGTCCTAATACATGTCTGTGTGTTGCAGTGTCTTATTATTAACTAAACATCCCCACACTATTGCTGTATTCACACGATGAGTAAGAGCTTGAGAGCACAGATGTGCACACAACATGTATGAAGGTATGATTCTTGCTATTTTACCTGCAACAGGCTGAGACTCTTCCAAGCTGATAAACTCACCATTTCTCTCTCTTTCACACAGTGGTGGTTTGGTCCAGGGGCATTCAGATTGTTTGGATCTATAATGGTTTTGGATATGATGTTCACCTCGGCAAGAAGAAAGGAGCATTAGGATGTCTGTGATGCAGAGAGGAAAGAGATCAGCCAATTGTACTAATAGGCATTGCTTCCATCGCTCTCTCTATTCCTGTTTCTGTCTGTGCCTTGGAGGATGGATTAATCTCATCAGCCCTGGGGCTGGGATTCAAACATCTGTCTGCCCCCCCGCCTTCCCTTCCTCTTCCTCTGTCAGCCAGCCAGTGTCTCCCAGAGTGCCTCCCCTCTTGCATGCCTCCATTACGGGCAATGATGAGGGAAGCTGTGGGACGTACTGTGGAGGACTGCTGCAGGTTTGGAAGGCTCTTGGATGGATGGATAGATGGACAGGATGAATACCAAGTGGTCTCAGTGTCCTTCAAACCGCTACAAACAGAAGGGAAAGTACAGGTGATTTTCACAGTCCCAGACTGGAGAATCCCATTTGTAAAAAATAAAAACTTTACAGCTTTCAAAGTCATTCAGAGTCCACTAATTGTACAACCAGCTTACTTTATGTTCTGTGCTCAAATCAGTACGAGTTGCCCAAGAAATTGTCAAAAGAAGTGAGATAATGATCTTGGATGCTGCATTCTCTGTTGCCCCTCTGAGCTGCTTTTTATGGGTTTATTTCATTATTTCAGCTCCCTGCTGCTTTGAAGCCGAGCTAAACAATTTACCAGACAGGGCATCTCTACAAATTAACATTTTCACTTAGAAAATTTAGCTCTTTCTCATTCGGAGCAACTCACACTGAGGGCAAATAAGATTAAACATCTTAATCCCCAAATTTACCAGTAAATTATAGGTCAGATTCCCAGCAAGATGGCAACTGATGGAACAATATTTCTATGTGCATGGAAAGAAAAAATGTATGAAGGATAATAAAAGGAAAAAGAAGAGCTGAAGAGAGAGGCTGTGCAAGATTTTAGACGTAATGAAGTAAAAATCAAGACACTGTTGTGTATCTAAAACATTTTATTAAATGTATTTTCAACAAAGAAATCCCTGATGGAGCACTCTGAGACATAATTTACATTGCATTTTGGTGGTAAAAATGAGGATCATCATCACAAAGCTTCTGTGTTAAACACCTCTGAATATAAAAACCCACTGATGAGCAAAATATAATTAATGCTGGCAAAGAAAGGCAGAACCTGTATATACAGACATTATATCTCAAGCATGGCCACAGGTTTTCTTGGAATCGCTTCTACTGCCAGATTAAAAAAAAAAAAAAAAAAGCTCTTGCTTTGCTTCAAAAAAAAAAAAAAAAAGATAATGAAAAATTAACCCTGCTCTCAGGACTGTCTGCCTCAGGGGGGTCAAGATAAAAAGGTGAATATTAGCATTGTACACTTTGGCATGAAATGGGCACCACAATTACAGTGAGTAAACACAGAAAACAAGTTAATTGTGGCACAAAAGGCAGCAAAGTTAGAAAAGTAACTCAGGTGAGTGTAAACAAATTGTGTGAAAAATGAAAAAAGTAGAAGAATTTTCACATACTGTATTTAAATACACATGGTTTTTCTTTCTCTGATTCTGTATACCTCTTATTTTTAATGTTTCATTGTATGTATTAATCCTTTTCCCTCTATTTAAATACTTTGGCAACACGTTTTTAATCAAAATGACATGCTTACAGAGCTTCATTGAACTAAAGTGAATAGAGAGAGAATTAGTTAAAGTAAAAGATGGGATCTACAGCGACCTCCAGAGGCGGAAGATAGAAACTCTGCTAAATTCAAAGCTTTATTTACACCGAAACAATAAGCGTACTGTAAAAATCATTTGTAAAGGGAAAGAAAAAGCTGATAGTTCACTGAGTGTCCTCATTTTGCTAACGACCGACTGATTCCTTCTAAATATATTAGACTATTTGTGGATGTGTGCAGATAATTTCTTTTTTCTACTCCTAATTAGGAGTAGAAAAAGAAACTAAACCAAAATTAAAACAAAAAAACTTGTCTTTTGCAGTGTGAATACAAAGCTCTGCTCTGCATGTTGGTCTCTCCATGTTGTTTTTTTTTTTTTTTTTTTCATGGCTGCCTTCTGCTTTGTCTTTGGCTTTCAGCTGTAGGGAGGATGAAATAGTAGTACAGATAATTTCAAACATCAGGCAGGCTCTGTTTTTTCTGGCTCACATGCACATACACTGGCACACACACACTCACACATACACTACGCTGTATTCTGGCTTCTGTCAGTGGGAAAACAATATGTGGATCAGAGAGGGGAACGCAGGAGCAGTGAAAGAAGTTTAGAAAATTGCACAGCAATCTCATGAGGTATTCACACGCAGAGAGACACACGCATAACAGATTTTAATACATTCAAGGCTTCTGAGGTGTAATTCTCTCTTTACAGTATCCTATACGAGATACAAAAGAGACCGTCTAACAGGGAAGGGAGCCTTCGACAGATCACATCATCTTTGACAATGAAAGGACATTATTCAAAAAAGGAGCTTAATATTAAGTGAGATCTGCAATTACCCTCAAAATGAATGGTTGGACTGCTTTATATCTATTGCTCAAATTAGCTAGTAGTTTTGAAAGTCTGTTCTTAAATCCAATTTTCTGTTCTGTTGAACTGTTCCTGCCTGTGGGCCTAATTGTATTTTTGTGCATGAACAAGGGGCTCATTGTAATGCGCTAATAACGTGGATCCCCAAATTGATAGACACATAACAGGGTCATCATTCATTTGCATTTTAACAAGTCCTTCAGCTATGACACCGGATTGTGTGAATTCATTACCATACAGGGCTGCAGTTCATCCAGCCATCTATTAGTAACGCCAATTAGTTTACTGGGACAGGTTTAGAGGATGCAAATAGGCCCACAGACTCACTCAGGCAACCAGAGCTGGCCAAATTTTTTCATGTCAAGGCTCCCATGACAGACGTTTGATAAAGGTTTTTGTCCCAGTGACCCACATCTGAGAAGATTTCTTTTAATTCTTAGCTAAGATTGTGCAGCAGCAGAGTGAAACATCTGATCAGGAGTGATGTTTAACTGTAATAAATGATTTGTTTTGTCTATTTCTCACCGCGTCCCCCTGAAAATTATCACATTTTCAATCAACTTGTTGTTCATTGTGCTTCTGGGGACCCGTTTAATTTAAGTCCCCTGTGTGCACTGTTCTTTGAGCACTTGAACATCCTTCTCCTAAAAATTATGAAACAAGCTGCCTTTTCTCTGGACAAGGAGAAACACTGCTGCTGATGTTGCTTCGTGTCCTAGATTTGCTGTTCTCTTCTCTTAGAAGTCATGTAGGAAACTCACAACCTAAATGTCTCCAGCTCTGCAGAGCTTCACACTGCTAACGACAATCCTCATGAAATAGGTATTAAAATCTACCACAGGCAGATATATAGACCGTGGGCTGCCATGTTGAAGACAACAGCATGATCAGCTGTCAGTGAAGGAACACACCGGTACAGTGAGAATACATGCAACTACCTGTTTAGTGTAAACTGCAAAGTACAGGTTAAACAAGCCTTGCCACACGTTTCCTTGGAGCTATTTCAGCAAGTCATAGGTCTCCCAAGAAAAACGCCAGTCATGATAGTGAGCCTTTAAACCTGTCAGCTAGCACAGTAACCTGTTACATTCATTCAAAAGCCTACTCAGCTCCTGTGAACGCAGTGCCACTGCTTTGCCTACTTATTTCAAAACAACACTTTTGTCATTACTCCTTTCATCTCTTTTTTGTCCTGGAGACTCACTGTGGAGACTTTAAATTTTCTATGTCCTGGTAAATCACCTTTAAAGTGAAGTAAATTATCATCGCTGCCTCTATTTTCACAAAACAAGCATGTTTTCTGCAACTCCATTTTCATGACATCCACAGACTTCCCCAATCAGGATTCGTCCTTTCCACTCTCAGAGAGACTGACAAACTGACAGCACACCACAAACTGAAGGCAGTCACGCATATAAACTATAATTAATGCTGAAGGTGTTGGACAGAGACTATAGAGACTAATAGGGAGACAAAAAGGAAGGATACAAATGTCAGTCATTACCTGCTTATACAGAAGCCTCCACTAATGGGCGTCCACAGGAGGAGTTACAGTTAACAAATGCATTGATAAACACTTAGATCTCCTCATGACTACATTATATTGTGTTTGAAACCATTTAACACATTAAACGGGATATAAGGGTTTCTAAGCTGTAATAAATAGATTTATTAATGGTTAATACATCATTTGCTAATACTTTATACATCACTTATAAGAGCCTAAGCGATTTTTGGGTCACAATGTTGTGGAAAATCTTCCTCCAACACAACACTTTGCTTGTCTTTTTAGCTCGTTCATTCATAAGGGAGCCCCCTCCAATGGACTATCTGACCATTCTTCTGGAAAAGCACTGCTTCATTAACAGCCTATAAACATTTACTACTGCAGACTTGTTAGGCCATGACAATCTATGAACTCATACATGGAGTTTGACCAGCTGTTGACATGCGTGAGAAACTTAGAATAGTACAAATGTAGAGAGAACAATACAGTAAATGTGAAATGTTGATGTAGGGCCTGTTTTTGTTACATTTTTAAGTTAAGAAGTTCTTATTCTGTTGTTTGTACAAAGGCTGTCTTGCATCAGTGTGCCCTGCATACATACAATATTCAGGTAATAACATGGCTGTGCGTTTTTTTTTACTCAGTATTAATAAGTAAAGCATTAACAAGTACCTAGGATTTCACACTTTGAGATATGTCATCAGGTTTGCAGTTATAAATGTTGGTATGATATTAACAAAGCCAGGAAGCCTTTTGGAGACCATGTTTCGTTTAGTTTAGTTTAATTTAGTTTAGTTTTTTAACCTCTGGAAGTCGTGCACCAGTTTTCAAACCTAATATTTTATTTGCCAGTAGTACAGTCTAACCTAATCTAGGTTATCTTCTGTCATCCTCTGAAACCAACGGGGTTTCTTCCTGTCAAGGTGGTGCACCTGCTCACATCAGCCCCGCCCCCGTCCTCCTCTGTCCCCCCCAGCCCCCCACCCCCACCCCCCTGCCCCCCACCCCCACCCCCCTGCCCCCCCTTCCTCCTGCTCCAGCTTGACTACAGTACCCAAGCGGCATCGCGCCGCTCTCCGCTCTCTCTCGCTCGCCGCTGCGCCAGTCCGCCTCGCTGACTCGCAGAACCAGTCGGTTTGGCCCAGCTTCTTCTTTTCTGCCTTCTCCCTGTGTGTGCTGCTGTTGTTGTTGCCTGGTGTCAACCTACGCCGACGAGAGAAGAAGACATATCCCTCCCTCTCCTCTGTTAGAGGGCCGCTTCCAATTTGCCTTCACTTTCCTCCTCGCCGGCACCATTGGCTTCCGCGCCGTGCCAGTCAACTCGCCTCCTTTCCCAGCCCGAGTTGAGCAGCAACAGCTCGGAAACATCTGGCCGCCGCAGAGTGCTAGACTCCCCGTCCCTCCGCCCGCTCGCCTCGGCAGCCTGTTATGGAAATTAGTCCAAAGTCAATCTAGTTTTGTCTCCGAAGGACAAACACAGAAGAAGAGGGGGGATTTGACGGAGGAAGCAGGGAAGACGCTGGACCTTGTTGTCTGTAAGTGCTGCCTCTAATACCGGAGTCCGATTAAAGGAGGCTCAGGAGAGAGAGGGTGGGTTACGGAGGGGAAAAAGTAGCTAAACCTTCCTTAGCATGACTGTGTTGTGTCCGCACACTAATAGTTGCTATGTTAGCTCCCTGTCCGCGGTGTTTTAGCAGCTGTTGTCATAGCACCGGGGCCTTCCCAACAACTGTAAATAGCTCAATATTGTCGCCTGTTCGCTTTACTTTTGTTAGCAATGATCGGGCTATAGCTAGCTGCGTGGGTCACTATGTCTTTCTGTGTGTGTGTGTGTGTGTGTGTGTGTGTGTGTGTGTGTGTGTGTGTGTGTGTGTGTCCGTCTTTATCTGTGTTTGTTTGTTATGTCTTCCTCAAAGAAATCGATCACAGCCTTCTTGTGTTGTTAGTTTGTTCGCGGACGGTCTCACAGCCTGCCACCAGCCACATTACTTTGACTTTTATGCTGATTTTCCTCGCCGGAGAAAGCTCGTAAAATGTCATCGCTGGCAATTTACGTTAACGAAGTTAAGCGGCGTTCCGGTCTAATCTATAACAAATTTATCGATCGCGCTGTTGGGTTCAGGTGTTGGATTTAGCACTGTCACGATACTGAAATGTGTCAGCGCAAAACAGAAATTGAAATAGTGCACCAGGGGTTGCAGTGTGTTGTGCAGCGGCTACAGTATTTAAACATGCAAACAGAAACTCCGGTGAAGTTAATTAAAGTTTATGTTGGATAATTTAATGTCTCCGACTTCGAAAGCAGAGTTGAATTTCACCGAAGCTTAATGAAGATTGCAAACGTTTTGTTTTTTTGTTTTTTTTTTTGCACCATGAACATATTTAAAGTCATTTTTAAAGTTCAATTAAAGAAATATTTTACTCCTGTTATCCGGAAATATTTGTAATTAACTTATAAATGTTGTATACGCTCACGTGTTGCTCATCCATACATATGAAAAATAACTTTAATGCTCGTAGATTTTTTTCTGGACATTTACGTGGGGCTTGGAAAAAAACGCAAAGAAGTTTCTACTACTTATATGTCTTTATTTATCTTGTGACATTACGAGGCGACAGTGGATTAAAACCGTGGTACGTGTATGCAATGTTAGTCTTTTAAACTTTATTAAAGGCTTTTGGGACGAAATCAACGTGGTGTTGTTCATATACTCGCATATATTAAATAGCTGGAAATTCACACGCTCCCAACGTGCACACTTTCACCAAAACGAAAGCGAAATAATGCTGTTGTAATAAGTTTCTCCCCGGAATATTAAAGGCTTGTATACCTTTTGTTAAGGATTTGCACTCATTAGTTTCTTTCTTTATTACTGGTTCCCATTGTTTTCTCATTTCATTTTTGTTCCTGTCTGTTGTCGGAAGGGTCCGAGCAGGGAGGGAGGGGGGGTTAGGTGGTGGTTAGGTGGGGGTGTTGGGGCAATGGAGGGATAGAAAGATAGATGAATGAGTGAGTGAATGAGTGAATATTAGAAGAGGCAGTGGCGCTGAACCGTAAAGAAGTGGAAAACAATATCAGCTGCGTATGTCTGTCAGTTGCAAATGTGCTGTGTTGGCCTTTGTTTATGGCCACTGGAAGGAGACACGGAGAGAAAGACAGAGGAAGGTTTAAACATTTCACAACATCAGATAAAAGATTAGAAAACAAAGTTTTTACTCGGAACCTCTGTGTGTATTTTGTAAACTTTCCCTTTTGTAGTTTCCCTTGTAAACTATCCCTTGATAGTTTTGGTAGGAGTGGGTGGTTGTGGTTGCACGATTTGGTGGCTAAACTCTTTTCTGTTCCCCCACCAGAAAAAAAACAAAACAAAAACAAAAAAAAAATCAGTGTCCCTGCATTGCATTTACTAAACCCATGTTTTTTTTCAGAGAGAGAGAGAAAAAAGGGGGAGAAAGAGGGACAAAGTTGCTTGGTGTTGGTAGAATGAAAGAGGAGTCTGGTGGCAGGAGTGTAGAGGAGGCAGCATATGGCTGTAGAAAGAGCACAGCTGGAGGTAGCATCTCCATCTGAGGATGATGTCAGAGCAGCTGACAGGCTGCCATCCACCCCACCTCCTCCTCCTCCATCCCTCCACCGCCTCCACCCCTCCCCAGTCCTTTATTGTGAGTCTCAGCGGCAGCCTGGGAGAGTTAGTGCTGTATGTGTGTGTGTGTGCATGCTGTGTATGTGTGTGTGTTTGTGGCTGCCGATCAGCGCCAGTTAGGAGGAGGAGGAGGAGGAGGAGGGAGGTGGTATCTCGTTCCCCCTCCAACATCTCCTCCACTTTGCATCTGTCCCTCGCAGTTTGAACAGCGTGTTTTTTTTTTTTTTTGCCTGCCTCCCTCTTCTTCTTCTCTCCTCTTCTACCCACTCATTGACTCAGAGAGAGCGAGCGAGGAAGAGAAAGAGCAAGAAAGAAAGAGAGAGAGAGAGAGAGAGGGTGAGAGAGGGAGAGAGATACACAGCCATTCCCAGCCAGCCAGAGAGCCCAGCTATTCTGCTACAGTGGAGTTAATCAAGTTGATGCATACTGCTGCAGGTATAGTTTTGTGTGTGTGTGTGTGTGCATGAGTGTGTGAGAGTGAGTAGAGTAGGAGAGTCCGGGGTAGTGGAGTAGTTATTTTGTTTTGTTGTGGGGATCTCCGGTGTGTCAAAGCAGTGTGAGCGTTGTGTGAAACTGCTGGTGAGTGCTTCAGTAGTAAACTCGTCTTGGTGCTGCCTGTCTGAGGGGTAATTGCAGTCCGGGAACACTCTGCTGTGTTTTTAGTTTGTAGACTACGGAGCTGCATTTAAATCTCAGCTGTTGTTTTGTGTCCTGTTTGCTGCTTGTGTTTTCAGGCATTTTGTTCGGACAGTCGTTAATTGAAAGCAAAGTTACAACTGTTACAGCTTTTTTGGGGGTTTTTCCGTTTTTTGTTTTTTTTTTAAACTGAGCTTATTAAAAGTTAAGCTTTTTTGACTAACACTAATAAAAAAAAAATATCCTTTTTGTAATTTATTAAATTTGAGCAAAGGGAGATAAAAAAATGTTTTAGTTAATAAAATAGCAAAAAAATGTAAGACGTTGAGCAAAAAATAGAGTGAGCAGTCGTTTAATCCTAATCATCTAACCTGTTTTTTTTTTCTTTCAGTTAAATCTAACTCGCTGTAAAAATTACTTGAAAGCATGTGCGGTCTACTCTACCCACTTTTTTCCCCTGCTGTCGGCTGGAGTAGAGGAGACTAATTTAGAAGTTGCAGATTTGAGCTGCCTGAATTGGCTAGACAGCTGTAATCGCACTCCCTCCTAGTCTTAATCTCTTTATCTGGCTAGCAGCTGCCATATGGCCCCCGTCAGCTGGATCAGATGTGGGTAAGCCTCCCTCCCCGGCCGTCCCAGCCTCTCCCTCACCCTCTCCCTCCCTGCTCCTGTGCGTCTCTCTTTCTCAGACCCCTGCCTGAGCTGGCTGGCCGGGGCCGGGTGGGCCCGGGTGACGGGCCGCTGCCCTCCTGAGCCTCTGCCGACGGCTCCCTCCCCGACGCCGCCACCGCCGTCTTTATTTTTAGCCATCTTTAAGGATTAGGATTGATGCTGTGACGAGCAGGGCACTTACAGTGATTGTATTGTAAATCTTCTCTTCTGGGTGGTGGGTGGAGGTTGGGGGAGCTGAGGAAGAGGGCAGTTTCTACTATGGGGCGGATGTGCTGGGTTTTTCTTGTAAGATTCAGATGGGAATGGAGTGTGTGAGTGACGGATGGTGTGTGTGTGTGTGTGTGTGTGTGTGTGTGGAAGAGGGGTTTGGCTGGACGAGAGGTGGGGGGGGGGGTGTTGGGGGTGTGGAGAGGTGGGAGGTGGTACACCCTTGTCCCCGTAAGCCCCCTCATTAAAAGCAGTCTGAACAAGCCGGAGAGCAAGCACACACACACACATACACAACACGCAGACACACACACGCACGCACACACAGAGTCTCACACATACTGACATTCTTAGTTTAGCTTCATTCAAATGAGGTGATTTAACTGCTTTGGTTAACACAGTGCAGAGCGGGACCAATGTATTTTCTCAGGCAGGACAAATCGACTTGGTTAACAGGTGGGACTTGATGATTTTACAGATTTCATTCTCGTTATCGACTTAAGTCAACTGAAATTTTGCCTAATTAGTTGTTAATTTTTTCATCTAATAGATAAATTCTGTTTTTTTTAAGTACACCTGAAGAGCATTGCTGCAAGTTTTCTATCCTTTTTTTTTTTCCTCTCGTCTAATCTTACACCTAAAGCCGGTGCTCGCAGGTTAAACGAGGGACAAGCTGTTTTGTTTTCGACAGTGCTATTTCAATTGGGCAGTTTTCCTGCTCGACTTAGCCTGTGGAGGTGGTTGGTAGGTAGGCTGGTACTAAGTGTGTGTGTGTGTGTGTGTGTGTCTGTGTTGTGTACGTGAGGACAGTGTGTGCAGCTGAAAGCCGGTTACCTAAAAGGGCTGTGCCAGGCCAGGCCAAAGTGGGTTAATAAAAATAACCAGCGTAGGAGCAGTGACAATCCAGGAGTGCAGGCAGAGGAGTTAGTGAGATACAGAGAGAGAACGGAGAGACAGAGTAGAAGAATCTGTCGCTGGTAGTTTACCTGAGGTTAAGTCTTTCTCTGGGTAAAAGCTAGAGATTATTCTTTAATTACACGTTTTAATTGTAAATATCGTCAGTTTTTTCTTTTCCCCCTTTCTTTTTATTTATCTTAGATTAAGTAAATTATTCGAGAAATAAAGTGAAGAATTTGCACCGTTGTACAAAGGAATGTGTGCATGACTTTACAGTGAACCTGCATGGTGTTTTTGAATTTGAGCAGGAATATTTCTTTCTTTGTGATTGTGCGTTAAAAAAGAAATCATCGCTGTACATAGGTTTATTACCTATTATACGTGAAAAAATATAAATGGATTTTAAATATTTTTTTTCTTTGTTTGAATGCTTTGTTGAGATTTTTTTGGTCTTATACTTTGTATGTTCCTTTTCTCAGTGTTTCTTCCTTCCTTACCTTCTCCTGATGTGTTCTCGCTTGCTCGTCTTCTTCTCTGTGGTTTGTTTTCAGCATCTCATACCATATGCGTTTTTGGCATTTGTCTCTTCTCTCTCTCTCTCTTTTTTTTTTAATTGGCCTCGTTTAAGATAATTTTGTTCTCAGAAATTGTGTTAACACAAAAGCCTAAGTGATGATAAAAACATGATCATGATCTCAACGCTTGAATTTTACCTCAGACACAGAATCTCTCTGGTTTTTGATGTGTCTCAGTTTAAATCTTCTTTTGGAGGTTTTGCTTTTCGTCTACATTTCTGTTCCGTTTTTCTTGGGTATTTACCTTCAGTAAACCATATTTTATTTAACAGTTTGTTAAAAATCTTCCAAAACGTCTTTTAAAAACCACACTAGGGAAATTTTTAATGTCTAACATTTTGGATACTGCGACGTGTATGAGCTGTACCTAACTTTGACTCTGATTCTGTGTCTCTGTGTGGCTGCAGGTTATGAGGACGGCAGGATGGAGTTCCCAGACCACAGCAGACATTTACTCCAGTGTCTGAGTGAGCAGCGGCACCAGGGCTTCCTGTGTGACTCCACGGTGCTGGTGGGCGATGCCCAGTTCCGTGCACACCGTGCAGTGTTGGCCTCCTGCAGCATGTACTTTCACCTCTTCTACAAGGACCAGCTGGACAAGAGAGATGTGGTGCATCTCAACAGCGACATTGTCACAGCCCCGGCCTTTTCCCTGCTCCTGGAGTTCATGTATGAGGGCAAACTGCAGTTCCAGGACCTTCCCGTAGAGGATGTGCTGGCAGCAGCCAGCTACTTGCATATGTATGACATTGTCAAGGTGTGTAAGAAACGTTTGAAGCAGAAGGCCACGGCGGAGGCAGACAGCACGCGCAGGGAGGATGATGGTGGGTCCAGCTGCTCTGATAAGGCCGACAGTCTATCAGATGGTTCTACCGGCCGGCCCGCTACTGCCGACCTGCTGCACAGTGATGAAGAAGAGGAGGGGAAGGCCGAGGGTGGACCGCTGTGGCTGAGGCTGCCGTCTGCAGACAGACCAGGGACACCAGCCATGGCTACAACCAGCCCAGGGCACGGTGAGGCGGAGACGCAGGGTGGGGAAGGTCTCGGGGAGGGAGGGAAACTGCTCTCCCCGGCCGGCAGCCCCACCAGCTCCACTGGATCCCTCTCCCAGCGATCCCACCGTTCCGTGAGCTCTCGTGGAGGGCACAGGGGCAGGAGGGTGTCAAATGATGCGGCTGACTGTGTCCTGGACCTGTCAGTCAAGCCGATCGCCGGTAGCAACCACAGTAGCCACCACCAGTCCTATTTCAGCGGGGCAGCTACACCAGATAGCCTCCAAAGCCCATTGGCTGTGAGGGTGAAGGTGGAGAGGGGTGTGGCTTCAGACGAGGAAGAGGAACTGGGAGGTGGGGACTATGAAATGGAGCACAGTGGCATCACCAAGGCGACCGTTCCCAGCGCCAATGGGGGCCTGACCCACCACGGGGTCGGAGGGCCTCTGTCAGCCCAGCGGCGGCTCGGCCTGGAAGCGCACCTGTCCGCTCTGCGAGAGGCCTCTCTGGCCTCTGAGCTGGAGCGGGAGGAGAAGCCTACAGCCACAGCAGATGATGAGGACATACTGGGGGGTGAAAACGAGCGCACCCAGGCCGAGGCGGCCAGCATGGATAATTCCCTGCTGCCCTACGTCTCCAACATGCTGTCGGCCCAACACACCCAGATCTTCATGTGCCCTCTGTGTAACAAGGTTTTCCCCTCCCCGCACATTCTCCAGCTACACCTCAGCTCTCACTTCAGGGAGCAGGAGGGTATCCGCTCCAAGCCCGCCGGAGACGTCAACGTGCCCACCTGCACCATCTGCAGCAAGACCTTCTCCTGCATGTACACGCTGAAGCGCCACGAGCGGACACACTCTGGTGAGAAACCCTACACCTGCACTACATGCGGCAAGAGCTTCCAGTACTCACACAACCTCAGCCGCCACGCAGTGGTGCACACGCGTGAGAAGCCGCACGCTTGCAAGTGGTGCGAACGGCGCTTCACGCAGTCCGGGGACCTCTACCGACACATCCGCAAGTTCCATTGTGAACTGGTCAACTCGCTGTCAGTGAAGAGCGAACCGCTGGCACTGCCCAATGTCAGGGATTGGGCGATCGAGGACAGCTCCCAGGAACTGTGGAAGTAGAAACAGACTGCTGGGTTTGATAAAGAGAAAGCAAGAAAATGGAGAGTGACAGGAAGGCAGAGAGGCACGGGGAGGTGAAGGTGGGGAGGGGCATAGTTTGATATTTGGGGTTTAAGTGAGTCATGTTCTTGTGTGTCGCAAAATCTCATTCAATTGCACTTTAATAGCACATGAAAATGTTACTACTGAGTTTTTTTTTTGTCGTTGCTGTTTGGGGTAATTTTGTTTTATTCTATTTTATTCTAAACTTTTACCTTTATTTGGCGTAAGTTCTGTTTGGTGGTTTTCATTGCGTCTAAGGACATGGGTCCCAGTGAGAATGTCTCGCCTTTTTGAAGAATTTTCACTCTGTTTGTGTTTCATCTCAGACACAACACTCCGACGCTGGCCAGCATATCGGTCCCAGTCCCACAGACAGCAAACACCACTGCAGGAGTTCAGGTCGAACACACTGAAGTGAAAAAGCATTACAATACACTAAACGGGTACTGTGATCACCACGAGTCGATACCACCGCACACACAGTTTGAAGAAGTCTCTGTGTGTGTGTGTGCGTGTGTGCGCGCGCGCGCGTGCAATACTGCACTACTCTGGCAAAAATTTCACCTGACGTGCGTGAGTGTGTATGCGTGTGTTTTGTGTGTATTAATTTTATTTTCTACTGGCATGGAGGTGTCGTTGGCGAAGCGCTCCCCGCTTCTCTTGTTAAGCTCTTTGGTGTTGTGTGTTCAGGGGAAAGCTGACTGACTGACAGACAAAATGATGGCACTCATGCAATGCACAGCCTCCTTTTTTCACTTCCAATCAATTTGAAGTATTTTCTAAAAAATGAAAAGACCTTTACAAATTATTATAATAATAATTATTATTATCGTTATTAATAGAATTTTTTCTTAAATCTAGCTGGCAGTCTTTAAAACATCTCTTGTTGGAAAGGTATTTAATTTAAGGTTGTTGTATATTGTTCTGCTATAGTTTTAAAACTTTAATCCTTTACCATTTTTTAAATTAATGATTATTATTATTATTATTTTGTTACTTTTTTGTAATGGGACCTGCTGTTGTTGCATGACGTCCAAACCTGTATATTTTAAAATAAAATGTGAATTTGCTGTATTACTGTACACATTGTAATTGATCAAATATTTGACAACGGGCTTTCCTTCTCTTTTCTTTGTGAATACTACTCCAGGGTGCGGTCTGTTGAAAAACTGAATATTATTCTCGCGACTATGGAAAAAAATGCATGAAAATTTGATTTTGTCTTAAACCTTTAAGTTGTGGATTTTGCATCGGGGGGAAATGTTTGAACATTACACTTTTGACAGTGAAAAGTTGGATTTTTTTTTCTACTCGTCGTAGGTCTGTCGCTGGGCTCCTAGAAGAATGTTACCGAATGTGTTTCCGTCGGATGTTGAAGCGATATGATGAAGCATTTGAAGCCTGTGTCTATATGCACTGATCTCTCTGCTGCGTGTGTGCCTGTGTGTGTGTGCGTTTATGAGCGTGTGACTTGGTTATTACCAGTCAATTTAACCTACTGAAGATCTACGTCCACCCAGCACTTCCTCCTCCTCCTCCTCCTCGTCCTCCTCCTCCTCCTCAGGCGTTACATTTCTCCACTGCTGCATGTTTGTTTTCCATCTCTCATCTCTCCGTCCTCTCCAGCTCTAGATGCGGTCAAGCCATTTCTTAATTATGTCTGCTCACTGGGCACTTGTTTCAGGTCTGCTGAGTGCAGTTTTGTGGCTCTGACTTGGCTAAAGTGTGAAGGATACAGAGAGCGACAGGAAGGAGAGAGGCTGAAACTGAGCTGTCCTGCTGAAAGTTGAAGGGTCAGATATCTTTGTCACACTGTTGCATCACGCTGAGCTGAGCTGAGCTGAGCGGGGCCGTGCTGATTCAGTACAGTAACCCACCCAGCTCAGTGCGGCGCATCTCACGTTAGACGCAGTGGCGTGAATGCGATGAGATGTTTGTACACGTGTGTGTGTTTTCCACTTAAAACATAATCCTTACTTTGAGACAGATGGGAGAGAATTGACATGCCTGAATGCACCTTTTTAAGCTAAAAGACATGAAATCAGATTTTTGCTGAAAAGATGCCTTTATTAAAAACAAAAAAACAAAAAACATTTCTGACGCTATGGAAGTATTTGATACTGTAGAGCATTGAGAAATAGTTGTTTAAAACGTATAAATTCAAGGAATTTATTGAATTTATCAGAAAATGATCTTATAATATTTTGCTCATGTGATTGGAAAACTCTTTGCTTTGTATGTGAATGTTGTGTTAGAGTTGGGGCTACATCAGTTTGATATTTTTTCACTTTTTCTTTTTAACCTCTGTATCACAAAATGTTTTTGTCATAACTTTCAAAATAACGGTCAAGCGTTGATACAATCCAAACACATTCGACGTAGAGATACTGAAAAGTGAAGGCTCCACATTTCCCCTCACTCAGATGTTTGTGAGTGTGTGTGTTTGTACAAGTGTGTGTGCATGCCCCCACTGATGTGCATGTGGTGGGTGGGGTGATTGTATGTGCCGCCCTGTCATCTGGTGGCACCTACAGGCTTTGCCAGTGCAACAGTGTGGGTGACATTGCGGCAGTTTGCGCTGCATCGTCTCATGTTTTTTTTTTTTTTCCACGAAACGTTATTTCTTCACTGGCAGCGTTCTGCATATGGGCTCACTCCATCCTGCTGTTGTTTTCATCATTACTGCTGTTTTTTTTGTTCCGTTCTGTTCCTCTGGTTGTACTTGACCGCCTTAAACTGCTGTAGTCCTGGCTGGTTTTTTTTTCTCTTTTAATTTTATTTTTTAATGTGTGAGTGTAGGGTGGAGTTGTGCGAGCGATGTCAACCGCTCACGACGCTGTGAAGTAACCACCCTGATGAGACATCTCCATCTTTTGCTGTGCTTACTTGAAAACAAAGGGGGGAGTTTTTTTTTTTGTTTTTTTTTTTGTTTTTTGTTTTTTGTAAGGCAAGGTATAAAAATAAAATGTTCAAATGTCATAGACAGTTTATGGAAAGGCAGATGGGGGGGTGGGGGGTGGAAATGATTGAGTCTGTTTTGAAAAAGGACAATCACTGTCTGGGGGAAAAAAAAAACAAGCAGATTTTGATTGAGATATATTTGCTCCACCATGAGATTAAAAAAAAATTTCTTTGCTTTTCTTTATGTTCCTTTTTCAGATTTAGTCATTTTTAGCTTTGACAATCATAGTTGGGTTGATTTTTTTTTTTTTGTTTTGTTTTGTTTTTCTCAAGGGGAGTAAATTCTAATTGTGTTTAGTTTTGTAATTTTTTGGTGTGTTGTTGTTGACATTTTTAAATTGTGTGCAAACTGCAATAAATTATAAGAATCTTGAAATTCAACCGACGTGTGAAGTTCTGTTTTGCTTTTCTTTTTTCCTGAGCTTCACCTCACAGGTTCTTTACAGCCATTAAAATCACACCGATGTCTGAGTATTCAAATCTAACATCTTTTCAAGCACATTTCTGTAAATCGGCCACTTGGAAACGTTGGTCATTTATTGTGTAACCTTGTCTTATTTGCAGCTCACATGCTCACACATACACAGGTTGCAGAACGGCCAGTGCAGGAGGTCTCAGCATCCTGTTTCTCAGTGACTTGCGATGTGGGTGGAAGTTGGAAGCATGTGCATGTGTGCGAACATGTTTGTGTGTGTGACAAGCAGCACAGCGAGTTGTGCTTGGACACAGCACGATGGCCTGCACATTTGCAGTGTGTGTCTGTGTGTGTGTGTGCGTGTGTGTGTGTGTGTGCGTGTGTGTGTGTGTGGTCTTACTGTGTTCTTTTGCGTGCCTGCACAACTCCTGATCTATCGGCTGTGCCGGCTGAGGTGTAGGCTGCATTTGAGAAGAAAATGTGCAGCAGCTTGTTGTCCAAACCCCAAGCAACGCACGCATGCACACACACACGCACGCACGCACGCACGCACGCACGCACGCACGCACGCACACACACACTCACTCCTTCCAAAGCTCCTCAAGTACAGTTTTCCAGTAAAGAAATCAGCTTTAGCTAATGTCTTGCTGCTCAGTAAACCTGCTCTTACAGATGCATTAAAAGCCCCTGCACTCAGAGGCCAAGGAGCAGCGCTCATTAGGCCACAGATGGTCTCTTCAGTAAGCCCCCAACGCACACTCACGTGATAAGCTCACTCCTAATCTTTATGACATTGTCCTCTGTCTGACGAATGCCTAATATTGGTTTAAGAAACTTAAAAGTTTGAAAAAGATTTCAGTTTGGTGTCCATTTCAGGCAGAGATCAAACCTTCTTTTTTTTTTTAGCAAACATTTAAAACCATTAACGTTCTATTTGATTGATTGAATTACAGTTTTGGGAAGATATCTTCTTTTAAAGCTGTCCAAACTACGTAAGAGGTCAGTGTTTCTTAAATACCTGCTCTCAGCACTGCTCTCAGTCGTCATTTCAGACAGACCGCAGACATAATGATAACTGCTGCAGAAAATACAGCAACCCTATCCTTTGGTTATGCGCTGCCTGGTGATCATTAATTGCAAGCTGCAGTGTTGTAAGTGAACATCTGCTTGTAGACAACTGCTCTCTCTCTCTCCCTGCGAGGAGGCCGTGCGAGGTTTGCTGTGAATGTAGGTCATTAATTTGTTTCTGTCCTTTGTTTACTTAAGGAAGGGGGACAAAGGGGCAGCTGCAGAACCATTTGGCTGTGCCCAAGGCGGGCCAGCTCAACATGTTGGGAGGCTGAGACCAGCTTGGGCTCCTGTCTGGGGCCCGGGCCCCTGCACTCTGCTGCTTTGCATGAGGGAGCGGCCTCTGCCAAGCTGCCAGGGAGGGCTTGCGTACCAGGGGAGGGATGGGGGAGGAGGAGATAAAGAGAAAAGTGTCACTCAAAGCGTCCTGATGTTTGACTGTTGTGTCTCATTTTCAAACCAGCTTCCAGCTCGTCTCTCTAAACCGACATCTGTGGGTCTGGCTGAGAGAGCATTCTCCATAACTTTGTTGCAACTTCCAAAATCAGCTCAAGACAGATGTTTACATCGAAAAGCTGAGGTTTTAAACAAAAGCAGACACATGTTTGTGTATCTAACTTCTCCTAACAGTGTGTTTGTGTATTATGAGATGGATTGTTATTCCTATTTTGAATCCAAGGAAGCCTGTTTTTTCAGAATAGATAATCCCGTGCATAAAAAAAAAAAAAAGAAAATGAAGCCGGTTAAATGTACAGTCAGAACAAAGCTCCGTCACAAAGACCACAACAAACAGGATTCCAGCTTTTAGCCTTGACAAGACAGCCTCTCCACAAAGCATTCATTCAAAGCTTATACCACACTATCGGGCAGAAAACCCTTCTGTATCCTTTTCATCTCGGAGACTTGTTGATTGTCTGTGAAAAAGGAAACACTCCCAGGCCAGGTCTAGCCACGGAAGAATTGACGGAGAGAGAAAGAGGAAAGCAGGGACTAACATGTGTGTGTGTGTGTGTGTGTGCACAAGTGATCGAGGATTGTCTGAATATTTAAAAGAGCCCCTTTGTCAGGCACTCAGCACAGCAGGACAGAAGGCAAGCAACAAGCGGCCCGCCTGCAAGCAGACAATATAGTGGCACTACACTGGCTGGGGAGGGGGTGGGGGAGGTGGTGGTGGAAGAGGGAGGCAAAGGGGGGATTTTTTTTTTTTTTTTGGGAAAATCGGGAGGCACAGTGTCCCAGCAAGCCATCCATCCATCCAGCCACCCACCTCACCCGCCTCCCCCTTCCTGAAAACAAAAGGCGACACAACTCGAACTTGAATATCTGTGTGTCTCTGTGAGAGGGGCCCCCCCACATACTACTTACCCATAACCCCCCTCTGCAACCCCCCCACGCACCCCTTCACATACACACACATGTAACATAAATACATGTATCTACACATAAAAGAAAAACTCAGATAAGCATGTCATTCAGCATCGGTTCACACAGTTGCAAGAGCACACACACTGTGGCTGCACACACGAAGAACACAGGTTTATATAACCTGTGATCTAGCACACACACACACACACACACATACACAAACACAAAGGCCTCCAGCTGGTCTGTCTTTAGGGCTGGGCTGCGATGGGATTAAACAGTACTTGTCCTTTGTGTGATTCTTGTATGGAAGGAGAGCAGCCACGAACCCTCGACATAAGTGAGAGAAAAACTGACAAAGAAAAAAGAGGAAGGGAGAAAGGGATGGAGAGACGTAAGTCTTTCAAGCAGAAGGATTCGTTTGAAGAAGATGTGTCTGAGATAAACAGCCAAATTAACTGGATTTAAGGCTGAAGCAACCGTGAAACCCTGCAGAAAGAAACAAAACCTCCGCTGCCCTCCATACTTCTGCCATCCTCTCCCAGCTGTGTGTGTGTGTCTGCCAGATAAGGGGCATTACCAGGGCGTGTTCGGGGTGTTGTTGGAAACTGCTGGCACCGGGACACATACGCACGACTCAGCACTTTATCATCACCATGGTGACCTGACAGGGTCACGCAGGGAGGGGTCCTTTAGTGTCACTAACTCAACCTGCCAGGCTGCTGCTGCTGCTGCTGCTGCTGCTGTGTAGATGTTAACAGCTTTACTATACGTGTGTCTCTGTGTTTGTGTGTGTGTATGCGTGATGTGTGTGCTGGACATCTGCTGCACCTGACTGCTGAGTTGTACACATGTGTAAGCACCCCACACACACACACACACACACACACACACACACGACAAGCATACAGCAGTCAGCCAGCTGTGATGTTGTGGGAGAGTGAAGTTCATTCTCACTGTCATGTCTGTCCTCCTGCTGAAACACAGTGGAGACATGATGAAGGACACACATACACACACACACACACACACACACACACACACACACACACACACACACACACACCCACCCAGTATTCTGGGTAATAGCTCATACCCCTGTTGCTGTGTGCTGTATCTTACTATTGGGAGTGTAACAAATCACAAAATTCACGGTCACACTCGATGTGTCACAGCGTTGTCAAGCCGCAATACATTTTCAAATCAGCTAAAATAAGAAGCAGTATGTGTCTTACATCCAACTGTCGGTTTATAATAACCTTTAACTCGATGGAAGTTTAAGATTTGAAACTTTGGAATGAAACATTAGAGTTTTTCCTGACCCGTTAAGAGACGTTTCTCAGCTCCATGTAACTTTAAAGTGCAAAGACAATGACATGTGGTGACAATTCATTTTCTAAGATATGGTACAATGTGACACAGCATCAGTACATATCATATTATGATATATGATATGATACAATATATGTGTGCAATACATGAGATCCAGTCAAACCAGTTTTAATTGAAATGTTGCCCAATACTAACATATACAACAGCGTTCATCTACTTCAAAGTGCTTTCAGCAACTCAACAGTATGAAGGTTCTCATACTTCAGGTCATGTTGGTCACACTGATCCCAAAGAAGATTGATTTCCAGAGGAACTTCTGATGTGAAAGCATGAATCAGACTCGGCATACTGAACAAGCAGACTTTGCCTGCCAATGGGAAAATTGATTGCAGGAGAAAATAAATTTATGCAAACAATATGTTGAAACATGTCGGCCTCGCCGTTTATTTGTCTATTTATCATGTGGTCGACGTTTTCTTGACACAAGCAAAGACATCGAAAACACTCCTGACAGCAGAGAATGTGCATGAGAGGAGTTAACTGGCGCACATGCGTGTTTGCGTGCAGTTATTGCGTGTGTTTGTGTGTGTGTTTGTGTGTGTTCTCTCACCCTGTGATGCCAACCTCTCCGCTCCCTCCCAGCTCTGGCCAGGCACGACCCATCTGTCACATTCCTCCTTCCATCCCTTCTTCCATCCCTCCCCCATCCGCCGCACTCTGTCCATCCCTCCCTCTGCGTACCCATCCTTCTTTTCCACCCCTCCTGTTCCTCTATCTGCCCCATCCGTCCATCTCTCTCTCTGCCTCCATCACCCTCCATCCCGCTCCCTCGCTCCTTCCTGTAAGCTCCTCATCTCTGTTCTCCATCTCTTTCTCTTTAATCTCTTAAGAAGTTCCTTTTAAGTGTTCGCTGTTCTTCTTTTCTTCCACCTCTCTCCACCTCCCTGTGTTTTTGTTGTGCGTGTCAGCTCTCGTGTGCCTCTAGATGACCAGGCTTAAATTGATGAAAATGAAAACATCTGGCCACTCCAGCTTGTGTAATAATACTAATAGTCATCATCAAAAGATAACACAATCGGGCCCCAGAGCTTTTTTCCATTGTAGCCCCAGCTACTTGAGGCCAACTTGGGACCCTGCAGGCCCATGTAGAGCCCTAAGGCCCAGTGTTACTGCTCCATGCTGAACCAAACTGATCCAATCTGGGCTAGAGAGACAGGGGTCCTGCCTAGGGAACTGGCACTGTCTCTGTATATGTGTGTGTGAGTAGTGTAGCATCAGGGGTGTAGCCCGGGGTGTACTGGCATGGCTGTGCATTGGATTATTGAAGGCAGCTTGGGACCATCTGTATGGTGTTGGGGAAGAAGTAAAGAAGGAGGAGAAGAGAAACAGACCACAAGAGCAATTTTTTCTTCCTTTTTGCATCAAATTTTTTTCCTTACTTTGCTTCCATGCGAACAGATTCAACAGAACTGAATTAAGCAGCCTCGGTTTCATCACCATGAAGTTACTGTAGAGCCAGGTCTGCTCCTTTCATGTGGGATTCTAAATCCAAAATATGAGGTCGGGACCCCTCAAAGTGGTAACATAGGACATGAAAAAAGAAAGAGGATAGGAAAGCAGACAAAACGTAGTACCTTTTTTCTGACATTTCTTTTTTCCTCTGACTTTTCCTGTAGCACCACCATGAGCTCAAAAATGTTCCCTCATCCATCTCAACATTTACTGGATTGATTGGCACAGTAAAAATTGCATTGTAAGTAAAAAGTCTTTTTGTTTGGTATGTATGAATGAAAACCTGCAAAACTAGCGTCACTCCCATCAGCAAATCAGCAAATGTTAACAGGCTAAACACACGCTAATTATGCAACGTTATAAAAGCTAAACCCATTGCATGTAAGCATGCCGATGTTAGCATCTAGCTCAAAGCACCACTGTGCCCAAGTTCAGTCTCATTGAGTCATGCAAATTCAGACGTTTCTGTTCCAGAAGGTTTACAGTACTGTTTGCATACAACTGTGACTAAAAAAAAAAGGTTATGTGTTGTTGATCAGTCACGACTAGTTGTGGTTTGTATGAAGGCTTTCCCTGGAACGGAAAGTCTCTGAGGTAACCCAGAGAATTGTCTTGATGAGCCATTTTCTGTCCTCTGCAACATCTAAGCAATTAAACTGAATCAGAACTTTGGCCGGTGAAAGAAATCTGTAGTCTTACAGATGAGAGGCAAGCTTTCACTCCACTTACTTTCAGTACTTATTTATCCTGCGGAGGGTTTGGAGAATTTCCCAGCGCACATTGAGTGAGAGGTCGGTACAACCTGGACAGGTCGTCAGTCTATCACAGGGCTGGCAAAGAACAACTCATACTTATGGTTTCCATTTCATTTAATCTGCATGTCTTTGGGCTGTAAGAGGAAATTGGAGTACCAGGAGGAAACCAACACAGAGACCAGGAACAACTCAACAAAAAAAGGTCCCAGCTGGCCAGAGACTTGGATTTCCAGTAGAGACTCATGTCTGAACAAGCACCCTGGTTACTTTTCCTTAAAAGTGACAACAACAATCTTACCAGGGTCTTGTAACATTTCTCTTTCAGCACACAAAAAGTTTTAATATTTGCAGCCACGTTGACGCACAAGATTAGATTGTATTGATGCTGAGAGTGCGTTTTTACGTGTAGTGCACCAACCAATTAGGACAGCTTAGGAAGTAACACTTAATACACTGCGACCTGCTCCCAGACCCCATTCAGAAGCTGTTTGACTGCAAACAGGAACTGTTTTAAATTTTCTGTATAACAACACAAACAAATTTTTTCTGTGAATATAGGTTAAGACTGTAATTCATTTATTATTTCCTTTTACTGTAATGGTCTTGGCATGTGTGAATAAAGTCAAAATATAGACGCTATAAACTCTTCATCACTTCAGAAAGTTTGTATTCACATAAAACTGAAAATGACCCCAAATGCAAAAACTGAATCTCTGCACATCAGGGACAGGAATCACTTTGGATGAACAGAACGTGCAGACCCACATTAAAGAACCCAACAGCTGTGTGCGTGCATGCATGTGTCATGTATGGTTGTGAGTTTGTGTGTGTGCATATAGTAGGTTTCCAGAAGGTCTTCACAAGAAGGCAGACAGGCTGGCAAGCAGCTGTGGTTCTAAGTCTGTTTCTCACACACACACACACACACACACACACACACACACACACACACATGCACGCGCACTCTCTCTCTCTCTCACACACACACACACACACACACAAAACACAAGCTGTTGTTGCTTAACGACTGGGCTGCTCCGGAGCACATCTGCACTCTGCATTATCATTAGTTCTCTCCCGCATCCCCAGGATCGCTGACAAAGTGAACAATACCGACAATCACCCCCATCAGCTGCGGCCATATGGGCGCCATCCATAGCTGTAGCCCTCCCTGGCTGGCTGGGTGGATGAAGAGGGTGAGGGGTAGAGTTGGTGGTACTGGGATTGGGGGGCCGGGGGGGGGGGGGGGTGGGCATGGCAGCCATTGTACCAGCATCTGTTTGGCACTCACTTGCTCACTCTGCCATTTTTGAAGACGAGTCGGCCAAGCTGCCGACGAAGAAAGTTTCTTTTTGCTGTTATCACAACAATCCTGACGTGTGTTTGTGTTTTTTTTTTCTAATTATCTCCCTTCCCCACCCATCTCATTTATTACTTCTCCTTTGCTGCCTCCCTCTCGATCTGCCTCCCTCTCCTCCCATTTTCCTCCCCTGGACAGTAAAATGTATTGCCAGGTAAGCTCCTGTCGGCTGCGTCTTGTAATTGCCACCACCTTAATCCTCTGTCCTAATGGGCTGGGAGGAGGAGGAGGAGGAGGAGAAGGAGGGGGAAGAGAAGGGGATGGAGAGATGCGTGTGTTTGTGGTGGGGGAGTTGGCCCAGATGGCACAACAAGGTGCGCTCCACCACTCTTCTGCTAGATCCCCAAATCTCTCCCTTCCTGTGGCCCTCTCTCTCTTTCTGTCTCTGTCTTCTCTCCTCCTTGTCTTTCCTCCCTCCTGGACTTTGAACCCAGCTGGTGGAGGTGTTTTTTCTGGGATCAGCAGCAGAATCCTTCACTGCTGTTCTAATTATCTTTCAACTCCAAACCCCAAATGCATATCATTCTTTTACATCCACATTCCTCTCTAACTTCTTTCTCTCTTTCTCTTTGATGGATCACAAACAGAAGCTTCAGTCGCTCATTGGAGATTTTCGGAAAAACACAGCACTTCACAGCACATGTGTCACCTTGAGATTAGCGTTTGTTGATGCATAGTTTTAGCCTGTTGGTGTTTCTGCTGTTGTTTCTGTATAAAATGTGAAAATGGGGACTACACGTGTAGCTATTAATTGGTTCCTTTTTTCTGGAGCCATTTTATGCACCTCTCTGCGGCTGCTTCAAACTGAAGACAAATTTTTTAGAAAAACAAACTACAAACTACTGTGCAGAGTCAAAAGGAACCATAAGTTCCCCCAGACTGGATACAGAAAGGGTAATAATGCACATATGAACTAATATATTATTGCACTCATACAGTATAGTATGACAGAGACTTAGGAAGTGCCGAATATCCCTGCCCTAGCAGTAGCTTTGTCAACACACACTGACTTCACATCGCAGTCTTGTGTTTTCTACAGGTGATGTTTATTTGAGGTGCCGTAAAATCCCAATTCTCTAAACATCCATTTGCCATCAGCTGTCAGCTCCTGGTGTTTTTCCCAGTCGCCAGCTGATCTGGACCATCAGGGCCACAGATCAGTTGGTGAACTGTTGTCCTTCTCCGTGTTAGCTGTTTGTCTGCTATCAGGCTTTTATTCTGGTGAGACAAAAACAAGACAAACCAGCTCTCAATCTCTGCCCATACAGGTGTGTGTAAACATGGAGGGAACGTAAGTGTACATATTCATACACGGAGAAAATGATTCTGTGTGTGTGTGTGTGTGTGTGAGAGATTGTGAGCTTGCCCCGTCCTACTTCAGCCCCTCCTCCCCCAAACAGAACAAGCGCCTCCTGGGCAAATATTTAAAGTCAAAACAGGTTGGGCCCATAAAAAGCTGAGAGGTGGTGGTGGTGGTGGTGTGGCTACATCTGTCAGGGGGGAGGGAGGGAGACATGAGAGGAGAGAACTGGGGGAGAAGAGGGGTGGCAGCAGCTGCTGAAATGAGTCTGGACACTGCTGACATCAACACCTGTCCATACTGGAGACACGCGGCTAGCAAATGTCCAGCCACAGCCCTTCAGACACACATAAGATCACACACACACATACACAAACATGCATGAATCTATCTATGCGATTGAAAACGCACACATAAAGACTCATAGAGTCACACACACCTAACCCAGCCCTTTGTGTCCCACCACACCCCTTTCCTCTGGCTGACCCCCATCTGTTGCCTCCCTGGGGAGTGTGTGCGTGCATCTGTGTGTGTGTCTGTGTGTGTGTGTGTGTAAGGGTAGGAGGTCAGGGGAGGGGACAGACAGGCGTTGGCCCCGGCTGCCCATTGATCAACAGCTGCTAGGCTTCTCATGCTGGGCTGGACGGCTGGGAAGGTGACAGCAGCTGGGTTGAGGAGAAGGTAAAAGCCCAGGGCCAGAGGCTGGGACCCGGGGTTGGAGTTGAGGTCGGGGCTGGGGGTTGAAGCTTACAGGCTCGGGGCTGGGAGCAGGATTGAAGCTGGGGTTTGGGCCGCAGGAAAGGCCAGACATGAGTGGGTTTTCAGCAGAGGGAAGGGAGGCGGCAGGGGTGACAGGCTAGGAATGGAGCTGCCAGAGATGGGCAGCGAGGCCTTGGACAGCAGCCAGATGCTGAGCAGGGTATGGATGCCAGAAAGAAACAATGAGTTTAGATAAAGTAGAGCCGGGGTATGTTTGAAACAAACTGCTACATGTAAAGTGTCATCTGAATATGTCAAAAGGCAAAAGTGTTGTAGGTGATACCAGTGGCCACATAGAAAAGTCACTAAAGATATTCTAAAGTCAATGATTTTACCGCCACTTAAATTAAGGACATTTTGACAAAGTTCTGTATTTTTGAGAAGATCACTACACTTATGATACAACGCTGTGGTGCAAGAAGGGTGAACAAGGCTCTGCACACCCAGAGCGAATGCAGGTGTGTAGTTGTAAAACCAATTATGGTCACTAGGCCTTCATCAGGACAAATGTTTAATAATCAGGGCTCCCAGAGGTAATAATAACATCAACTAATAGAGCACATCTGTGCTTTGTCATACCGGTACACATGGGAGATACAGTTCAGAACTGTAGTTCCCCAGATCCAGATACAATGAAAAATACAACATTATTTCTTGCCTTTAATCCAATAGAACCTTAGGAAGCTTATATATTTGTTTAATAGAAATCAATGGAATAATACATTTAAGATTTTCACTGTGCAAAAAAAAAAAAAAACCCCTTTTGACTGTTCCCTGGCAGGTTGGATTTCACACTTCACGTTTGTGCTGCAACTGTTGGTGATTGTTGTTAGGAGGACGTATAGGTTGACATGAGGGGTAAGAGACTTACCGGGAGCTCATATAAGAGCTGACAGCTGTTAACAGCATCGGCCGTCACACATCTGCTGCGTTCAGGCTCTTTTACAGAGTGGCCATAGTTCAGGGGCTGAAGTGTGTGTGTGTGTGTGTGTGTGTGTGTGTGTGTGTGTGTGTGTGTGTAGGGGGGAGGGGGAGGGGTGGTGTAGAGGGGAGGAGGGAGGGGCTGGAAAGAGGAGGAGAGAAGAACTGAAGCAGGTGAAGGAGGGTCAAGAGAGATAGTGAGTAAAAACAACTTTGTAGGCTTTTACAGCCACCACATTCCACAGAGAGGTTAGAGTCACGGGTCAGTGGCAGAGCAGATCAAGCAGAGGTTCACTGGGTTGCTCAAGAGCACTGCAGAAGTGGTTCAGAGCTGTCAGACACTCTTAAATCACTTTCATGGACACATAGGCTTGGACCAGCCTCTTTAACGATACTCATGGTGCTTGATGAGATGATGTGCTGAATTTCATTCAAAAAACAATTGATGTGACCTGTAATGTTCTCTCTGGAGTTTTTTGTGGCTCAGGTGCCACAAGGAGTCAAGGCCTCGAGCAAAGGAGAAAAATGTTCCAAGCTCCAGTTTTAAAAAAAAAACAAACTGTATTTCAGATGCACTTCACTGCACTTTCTTGTGGAATGTCCCTTTTAAATGTGAGTCTGTAGGAAAATGTGGCAGATGTACTGCCTGAGCAAAAACACGTGACTAGTTGTTGACCTTTGTTCACAAGTCAAACCACCTTAACAGAGAGACAGAGAGAAGGCAACATGAGCTGGAGGTGAACTCATCGTGCAAGTCACCTCTGCTACTTAAAGGAACAGGAAATACGTTTGTTTGACAAGAGGTATACCACTCTCACATCTACACACCAAATATGAGGCTAGAGCCAGGAGCTTAGCTTAGCATAAAGGCTGGAAACAAGGAGGAAAAGCTACTGTTAGCCTGGTTCTGTTCAAAGCTAATAAAATATGCCAACCAGCACCTCTAAAGCTCACTAATTAACATGCTAAATCTCATTTGTTTAATCCGTGCAAAAATAGACGTGTAAAAACGAGGAGTTGCGGTTTTCTGTGCTCAACTATTTCTTGGCTGAGAGCAGTAGCTTTCTGGAGTCCAGGCAAGCGAATTCCTGGATCTGCCCCTTTAACCGGATCCGCATCTAAATTTGATGGGTTCTTCTCTGGCCCATGATCCATCATCATCCATGCATCAGTACTTTTTGCTTAATCCTGCGGACAAAGAAAGAAAGAAACAAACCAGCAAACAAACAAACAGGTATGAGTGAAACTTAAACTCCTTGGCAGGAGGAGCATTTCTTAAAGAGGCCTTTGTTCCAAGGTTGAAGGTCATGGACACACAAAGGGAAGAAGTTCAGTTCAAAGCGATATTTGAAGAGGCAGAGAGCGTCCTGAAAGAGTGAGTACATGTATGGTAAGTCACTGTGTCCTAACATCACAGTTGGCTGAAGAAGAAAACTCATTTGCTTGTCCATGTAGTCTGCTTCCCCTTGCAGCACAATGCAGCAGCAGCCACTGCACAGAGAGGCCTCACTGTGGGATTCAAATGAAGGAAGGAGGGGAGGAGGGGGGTGCAGCGAGTGCATAGAAAGGATGAAGGGGTTGTTGGTGGGGTACGGAGGTTGAGTTTGGAGGGTAGAGAGGATTGAATGAGTGGTACAAGGGGGGTTGGGGGGGTGTTGATAGATGATGAGGGATAAAGAGGAGGGAGTGGTGTCTGGTCACAAAATTAGCGCAGCTCCGACCCAGATCGTGGGGCAGCGGTGCCCTCCGGCCCGCTGTGACGGCGTCCAGCCTCTCATCAACATAGTCACACAATACTTGGAAGGCTAGGCTTCATGCCAAATGCCAGTATGTGTGTGTTTGTGTGCTTCAAGGTGACACAGTTTATTCAACAAGACCTCCTCACTCTGGACAGCTGTGGAGTTTGGTACACCAGGAAATGAATGTCCAGTGTGTGTGTGGGAAAATCAGGCAAGATGTTTTTGCACTTGTCCTGCTCTGAAAGCCGGACGCATCTGGCTGAATTTTTGCATGTGTGAGTGTTTGTGGGGTTTTTTAGAGGTTGTTGGCTCATTCAGATGTAGTCAAATAGGCAGAGGAAGCCTGGTGAAGGCAGGGAAATAAGCTGCAGGTGAGGCTGTGGTCAAAGCCAACCAAAGAGTATGAATAGTAAACACTAACTCTGAGGAGAGAGACTGATGGAAACGCTCCCCTGCCTCATTCTAGCTGTGTGTGGCTCATTTGGCTTTCAGTGAAATAATCTATAAAACCATTTGTAACCTCTCAGCGTCCTCATGGCACCTTCCATAAAAGCTTCTTGAGGAGAGAACGACCAGCCTCTCATGCTGGCAGTTCATTAACAGGAGCTTAGCAATCACGGTCATTTGCAGTCGAATGCCTCCCTCTAGTGCTCGTGAGGAAAATGATCCTGCACGTTCATGTTTGAGATCATCTGAGGATAATGTCCCTCAAAAGAAACTGATGTATGAAAAGGGAAAACTGTAGTATACAATAAATACACATTCATTCAATAAAGCAGTTGTAGGCTCATGTAATATAGTTAAGGCATTATCCATGTGTGATTGCAGAGGAAAACCAGTGTTTACATCCACATACATCTGTGTGAATATTTATTCTAAATATAAGAGATATAATAATATAAGTGACTTCAGATGTGTACTTTGGTTTAATTAAACACAAACTATATCTGCAGAAGAATTTAAAATGTTCCTACAGGTCCTGGCAGAATATTTGTTGTCTCAACACAAAAAGTTTTGTGGTGTTTATTCCTTCTGTGCTCTTGCTGGACCGTGGATGTGAGTTGGACAGAGTTTCTCTGAACCTGCAAGTCTAATTTTGTGGTATTTGGGGAAAGCAAAACCTCAAATGCAACAGTGCTGTCTTTCAATAACTCAGCAAAAATGTGTATGCAAAAACTGACCCAGCTGCACGAAGAAGCCATGTCTCCAAACGTGTTACATGGAATCACATGAAAAGGATTTAAAAGGAAATTATATGCATTAAAGCCAAATATACACTCTTTAGCCTTCTTTAGCTGACCACAGGTTTTGTTTGCGGACCAGACGGAAATAATCTGTCCTCACATTTGACAAACAAATGAGGCCATTTCATTAGCACATCTGTCAAATGTATCCCTGCTTGTTAGAGAGGCTTTCACACTTCCAACATTTTCTTTCTCAGATTCATCCCGTGATATAACTATAGCCACACTGTCACGGCATGAAACACAACAAGGCTGTTAATGTTCTCAGTAACACACACGCTTTTCATACAGTAACGTGAAAATGTGTGTGCTTTGAAAAAGGCAAACTGTCAAAAAAAATGATCTGAAAGTGATCCGTGATATCAGGGCCAAAGGTAACAGGGAAGTGAAAATATAAAAAAAAAAAAACAATTTTGACAAAAATTTTTGTAAAAACCTTTAGAAATAATCCTTACATTTTCCTAATAATGATGGACTGTAGAAATGTAATAATCAAATAATTAAAGGTGCAGTGACTAAAGAACAAAATCCAGCACTACTACTGAGGAAAGACATTAGAAAAAACTCCCTACAACATATCAAATGAACCAGAACCAGTTATCATGTGTTTCCCTTATCACCCAAAGCTAAAGACGTACAGACTGTACATGAGTTATCTGCCTGCAACGAATTCCTAAACTGGCGTCTACTGTGATTTAAATCAGTTTAATTTTCTTTTATTATTAGTTTTTGTCGTTCGTGCATGTGTGTCTGTTCTTTGTTCTGTTGCTTATTTTGTGATATTGAATGTGGAGTTGTGTTTTTATGTCTCAGAACTCGAAAACTCAAAACCGATATTACAAACCCATCTGCTGCAGCTAAACATTGTTCAAACCCACAGAACTTTATTTTAAATTCTAGTGGAGATCCCAAAGTTTCCAAAGACACCAAAGTATCATGTCAGGGTAAATTTTTTGAAAATGTGAATTTTTTTATTTCCAACCTGAAAATGACTTTAAAGGAAATAAAACGAGGGAAACAGCATGTAAAGGGGTTAAATAAGAACAAAAGAGTTAGCACGAGAGTTTTTATGAGCGTATTGCATGTATGTAGCCTAAAACATTCATTTAGTCTCAACCAGATGCCACGGTAGGAGTCTGTGAGAGGGGAATCAGTGAAAGTTGGCAGTGTGAGCAGGTAAAGGGATAAATGTGCAAACACAGCAGGAGACAGAAACAACAGTGTCAGGAAACAGAAGATACAGGGTCATGGATACTAAACATACGTCGTTCAGAGAAGCAGATAGAAATGAATGAATGATCTGGGGTCACTGTTTTTATCCCTCTTGACCGCCACTAGGGGGCAGAAAGGAGCAAGAGTGTGTCCATCAATCAGTAATTTGCTTTTGATTTGCTTTGTTTATCAATGGGAGCAGCTTTGCTTCTCAAAAATGCTAAAACTGCTCTGCAGGAATTCAGAATGTTTTCTGGACAGTTTTTCACAAATTAAAATGTAAAATTAGAAGGATTTGCAGAGACTATACGTGGGATATTTGTTTTATTTTTAATTTTTAAAAATTCATTGATGTCCTGAGAGAAGCGATAGTATGTTTAGGTCATAATGGAAGAGATTACAAAAAAATGTATAGTTATATTTATACTGATCATATGACTGAATACTGTCCACCCATTCATGTCATTGTTTAAGCTATACTTTGTATTGTGCAGTAAAATTCCTGAAACGTGTAACTAAACCTTCTGACTTAAAAACACAAACACGTCCTCCAGTACAGTGGAAAAAGTCTGTCTTACACAGCATGTACCAACCCATATTTACACTTCTTCTTCTCTCTGTGTAAAGCTGTTGCCGTTGTCTTCTTCTTCACTTTAACACAACACTGAACTGAAAGGTGCAAAGTTACCAAAGGTGATTATAAGATAAAATAAAAAATAAAAATCACAAGAGCGCGAGTGGACAGATGCTGGCCTAATGATTTGATTTTGATTTCTGAAAAAGTGATAGTTATACCAGACTGTGTGTAACGGTATCATGGAAAACTCACCCGCTAAAATGAAACAGAAAAACACGACTCTTTTCACGATACGGGAAGATGTACGTCAACATTTCATCAACATCAGTGGAAGCAATCGCTAGCTACAAGAAATTTAAAAGCTAGTTTTTTGGTTGAATGACAAGGCAAAAAGAAATCTTTAACATTTGTCTGACGCCGAAAAAACAAACACAAAAAGACACATTTAAAATATTAAAGGATCCCTTTATCAAGTCAGGATGTGTTGTACACCTGGCAGAATAAAACATGAAGCAGATACAACTTATTTAAACTTGTTAACTGATGGACTGGCACAGTGCATTTAAAACACAGCATATATGAACAAAAATACACTTGAACGAGGTTTGACCAACCAAACATCTGTGGATAGTTCCTCCGAGCGGTGTGTGTTGAGTCCGTCTCTTCACGTCCTCTCTCAGACCTGATGGCAGCTGGTGTTGCCGACTGTGGCGTACGTCTGAAATAAAAATGGCTACGGTAGAAGCGGGGACAAATTAAAGAGGGACTTGCCCGTGGAACACCTAAAGTTTAAAACTGTTAAAAATCCAGATGAGACGTCGGGAACCGCTCATACAGGGAGGTGAGTCTGATGGGAGTGTGAGTCAGACAGGTCCGGTCTGATGATACACAGGTGTGAAGCTCTACAGGACACACATGATGGTCGTGTCTGTGTCGGAGAGTTGAGACAGGTAGGTAGGCTGTGTGTGGGGGTGAAAGGAAGAAGGGTACAGTTGATTCGCTGCTGTGGGTCCTCTTTGCTCGCGTTTCTCCTCCTTCCCTCTAGAACAGCTGGATCATGGACTCCCGAGACTTGCCCACTCCGATCCATTTGACTGGGGAAACACAGAAGCAGAAGCGGGTGTTCATTTCTCCTACAGCAGAGGCTGCTCAGGTCCCGGGTCTGTGTGGTAATCAGTACTATCGCGCTTCATTTGAAATTTGAACTTCTGACTGTCACATAACATACCTAACTATGCGGTGCTCAAATAGTTAAAATCAAATAATCGATCGATCAATCAAAATACTGTACCAGGCACTCCAACATGCTCTTCAATGAAGCGGACATATTTCTGGGCATTTTCTGGCAACTCCTCGAAGCTCCGAGCAGCTGAGGTGTCGCTGTTCCAGCCAGGTAGCGTCTCATACTGGACCTCCACACGCTGCAATACCTCCTGATTGGCTGGCACAGAATCAATAAGAGGACGGGTTTGAAGGGAGGGAAGGGGGGGGCAGTAATATCACACCATTAGTTTTACAGGAGACTGCTAACACTTTTGGTTGCATGTGGGGAAAAGGTAAAGGTAAGGTTGACAATTACACAAGAAGAAGAAGAAGGACTCTGTCACACACTAGCTCACCTGGAAAGTGAGGTATAGTTTGGTTGTCGACTTTGTACGCTACGCCCACTTTGATCTCTGGGAACACGTCAAGTATGTCAAGTTTGGTGAGTGCTAAACTGAAAGAGAATAGGGAGAGGGTGTGTCAGTCACTGTGCTAACAAACCTCTGGTAACAGAATATCATATAACAGCAAATTAAAAAAAATCCGAGAAAACTGATCTACTGTGAATGAAGTGAGAGAATAAGAGAAGATGAAAAATATTTATTTATTTAAAGATAATCTTATTTATTTTACTGTATTCTTGTACTTATTCTATTTTTCTTTTATTTGCTGGATTTCATTTACTGTCACTGTGGTGAAGATTTGTTTTAGTCTTGTTTTTCCTTTGTGACACAGTTTTTTTAACTGAACAAAACAAACAAACAAAAACACATCAAACTCACGCAGTGAAGCCATTAATCATGTGTGCATATTTGATGAGCACCAGATCCAGCCAACCACATCGTCTCTTCCGGCCTGTGGTCACGCCCACCTCCTTCCCTCGAGTCTGCAGCAGCTCTCCGATCTCCTATAGACAGCAAGCGCAGACTGTCCGTCAGTCTCTGAGTTCTCTCTAAATGTCTGAAGAGCTTCTTATCGTTCTACATCACTGACAGTAAGTGATGTCTGAATGAACCAGCAACAGGAACTAAAAATGTTCAGCTATGAAACACCAGCCTCTGGATTCAGGTTTCAGTCTCAGTCATGAGCAGGTGTCACAGACACAGACGAGGTGAATATGACTCGAACGGGTTGACAGTATGAAGTGTGTATTACTCAATCAGCAGAAAGTTAATCGGCAAATATTTTCATAATCGAATAATCAAAGTGATTTTGAAAATGACAATTTATCCCCTAGCTTTAAAACTTAGCTTTAATATTTATTATTTGTCATGTTTGCAAATCGATGGGTGCTGGAAGTTAGTGTTTGTGTCCTCTTACGTTGTTCTGCTCTGAGGGGAACGCTCCAATCCCCACTCGGGTGGTGTACGCCTTGACGACGCCATAAACCTCCCCGACGTTCTGAGGCGGCATGCCGAGACCCGTGCACACCCCGCCCACCGTGCAGTTGGACGATGTCACAAACGGATACGTCCCTGCAATGACATGAGGAGAGGAGACTGATCATAGTTTTGCTTTTACCGTAACACTCTCGATAACCCCATGTCTCCATGTTTATGGGGCATTCGCAAGAATTCCAACACAAAAGAAGCTGTCTTACTCCTATTTGATAGATTAGTAGTTTTACAACTACAGTTGCTGTAATTCTTTGGATGATGTAGATCAGCATTCACTGAGTAACGCTATGGACAACACATTTTTCAACATTTATTTGTTTCCATTTGGCAAATGTGCACCATCAAGAGTATGCCGAGCAGTTCCTGTTCATAATGTACCCATGGAGGTCGGGGTTCAAGGCACTGTGCTGACATGGCAGATATGTTTGTTTTAGCACTTGTGATATTGCTGGCTGACTGGTTCAGCTTGGACCTGTCCTAAAACTGAGAACTGACCTGACTGCTCCTTCAGTCACTGAACAAGACACCTCATTAGACAAATAAGATAAGATAAATCTTTATTGTCATTGCACAATCATGCTTTGTACAAAAGTACAACGAAATTGAAGTACTGTCCCACATCAGTGCAAAAGAAGACATATGAATCCCAAATGTACAGGAAAATAAAATAAAAATAAAATAAATATATAAAAAAAAAAACCTTCGGATGTGCTTACCGGTTCAAAACCTGCAAGTTCACTCAAGTGAAATACCTAGCTGTGAATCTGTGAGTTTGACTTGAGGCCAAGTGGCCTCTTGATAACTGGGCTCCCTGAAAAGAAAGAACCTTTCCCATCTGACAGAACAAAACACTCAGTGATTAAAAGCAATTTTACTGCTCTGTCTTTTATCTAAACGAACCCAAGGACGTCCCTGAGGTGATAACAACTTACAGAAAGGCATGAACTATAAGTCGTCTCGACCTCAGGCATTCAAAACATTGTGTGTTTTAGAAAGTGTGTTTCAACTGCTGTGATAAAAGCAAACAAGGATTGAGTTTCCACACCTAGAAGCTGGAAACTGCCCACATGCAGATCATCCCAGTGTTCACAGAGACTGACAGCCAAGTCTCCCGTCAAAGCGCTCTGTAGCTAAACACTGAAGTGTGATGCTCCCAGATTCCAAATAAGTCTCAATGAGGATAATGATACAGATTTCTAATCAAGTGCAGATGTAACCAGTCAGAAAGAGAGACTGTTTGCCTGTCAGAGTGCAGGGGACTGTGCCATGACAACACCAGAGTTATTACAGTTATTCTTTTGATAATAACCAGCAATGAACCATCGACTGTAATTTAATCTGCTTTGTGCCGTCACTGCTTTCGGTAATGACAGGTCTGGTCTGTTACAGTGACATACAACAATATGTGAAAGATTAGTGTGCCTAGTCATTATCTGAGAGGACAAATACAACTGTCATGCTTTCAAACAAAAGCCCTTCGAGAATATTTCAGGATTCAACGATCACTCTGTAATTCTGACTGACTGCTGATACAAGGTGCCTTCGTGCTCATGCACAGTCAGGTGTCATCGAGTGGTTTCAGCTTGTGAGCGTGCACATCAAGCCCGGATGCCAGAGCACGTCAGTAGCCGTTAGCAAACTTACCATCATTCCTAGTCTGAGCTCCGAGCAGCCTTTTGTAAAGAGTATCACAAACTTAAGTGTGTCAGGGTAACATCACTAGGTCACTGTAGACGCACCGAACAGCGCTTTGCAAGTAAAAAACGACATTTATTCTCAGGTTAGCACAGAGAGGTTGGCTTAGTATCAGAAGGATAATTGGAAAATTAAAAAAGTTAATAGAAAGGCCGTGCTGAGTTGTGGTGCACATGCGCGCTCACACATGCACACACAGTGATGTGTACTGACCAAAGTCTATGTCCAGCAGCGCTGCGTTGGCTCCCTCCACCAGGATCTTCTTTGGAGGACCATGAAGAGCCTCGTACATGTAGTGCACACCGTCTCTCACCATGGGCTTGATCCGCTCCACGTAGTCCTACAATCATACGAATGTCACTGCAAATGGGACAATTTGATGTTTCCAGAAATACTTTTCTGTTTCATTTCTGTTACCTTTAATTTGACAAGTTCTCCCTCTATGTCAATCTCCAGAGTGGGGTACATGGCCTTGTACTGCTGGGCCAATCCTTTATACCTGTAACAGGTAACACTGATCAGTTCTGATCCTCAGTTCCTCTCACTGTCATTAACTCCACCAGCTGGGCTGGTGTGATACCATTCTACATCATGTTGCAATGAGATTATAAACACAAGAGGCACACAAACAACATATCTTGCCATTTGTAAAAATTCATTGGCCCATAAACTAAACTCTGGAACAAAATGGCCCTTATGAGGACTTCTGTTTGTGTTTCCACCAAACTAATAATGACTAATAATGGAAAAAGCTAGTGGTGTTTGCTTTGACCAGTCAGTAAAGTTCCACCCTGATAGTTCCCAGGCCATCAGAAAGGACGGATGGTGGGTAGTGTTATTCCACTAGTCTCTTTGTAAGCTGCACAGTCAAAGTCAGAGATAAAAGGTGAGTACCACAGTTATTAAGGCTGCAGTTGAGCGTAGCGTGTGTTCACCTGTGAGCGAGTATTGTGCTTATCATCACCTCTGGGGTAAGATTTGACAAAATGACTGATTGACCAATTTATTTAGATCATAAAGCTGTTGTTTAGTCTCAGCGTTTCTGGTGCAGCTCCCTCCTTAATTTACTGTTTGATAATGACAATCTTGTAACAGTCTCATAATTTCCCCCATAAAGAGTGCTTTACTCGGTAAATCCACTGAACTACAGTTTACTCGAGTCTCATCTCTGACCGGATCCCTGTGGTGATTCACGCGTTTGGAAACAGACAGCCCCACATAGTAAAATAATTCACACCCGTCATTTACTTAAATGAGTGACGCAGCAGGGGTGCCAAAGCAGAGGGCTCCAGGAAAAAAAAAAAAAAAACACAGGAAAGCAACAAGACGTCATCTGGCAGGACTATGAGTTTTCCAAACCATTGTGCAAGTGTCTTGGCATCTGATCTGTGACTCACACCGGAACTTCATGGATCACATTTCGAAGCAACGTGCCCTCTGCATTGTTCTATTCTGGGTCTGATTTCGGTCTGAATGCCCAGTTACACCTGAGTTCTTCTGGTCAAAATTCAGGTAAGGTTCAAGACTTCAAAAAAAAAAAAAAATGGTTCCTGGAGTCCTGGAGTCAAAAAGCAGGTAAAACTTCTGAGTTCCTCAGAGTTCAGTGACGGAGAGAGGCATGATAAAGCATAAACAATGATATTACTCACGCATTTTAATTAATTAGTCATCCTAACTCATCGCCCAGTGGTCTTTGGAGGGCGTTATCATTAACACACTGAGCCAACTTAAATACACATTTCATTAGAATCCCAGACATATAAACCTGTAGTATTGGAACAGACCTTTCAGAGAACTGACTGAAGTCAGCCAGCAGGTCACATATCCTGAGACCACTACGTGCTGCCTTGGCCGAGTACACTGGACCAATGCCCTTCTTTGTTGTTCCGAGACTGGGCAGGGCCAAGAGAGGAAGGAGGGAGAAACAAAAATAGAAGCAGCATTAGCACATGATCTCAACCTACAACATGCCTTTTCACAGTTTCAAAATCCATCATGTCATTAAGCTAGTTACCGTAAAATTCTTAACAGACCCAGTAACATCAGTGGTTTTAACTTGAAGGAAAATGACGAGCTGTGATTTCACTTTAACATAAAACATGCCGAGTCAGTCGACAGTGGACATTAGACGTGCAACGTCTGATTGAAGAAACCTTCTGACGTCTCCAAAATGGGCACAAGTTACAGTAAAATCATAGATTGGTAAATCAGACCTCTTACGGTCCACTTAGGAATGACAGAGTAACACAGCAGGACTACGCACAGAACATTCTGCTCACTCCACATACAAACACCTCAGAATGTAAACAGCCAAAGATTCTCTGTGGTTCGGATTCGGTTTCATCATTAGCAGCAGCCAAAGTAAAACATGCAGTCACCATGTGAGCTCAGCGCATGAATAAACGGAGTCAACACTTTTTTGAGACTTGAAAAAAGTAGTATTATCAGAAAAATGTACTTTAAGTATCAAAAGTAAAAGTGTACATTTGTAGGCTTTAGGAATGTTTCTCTAACATTTGCTTTCCGTCAAACACAATTATGAACACAATTATATAAATGAAACAATCTCAAGGGGGACTCACTCTTTGGCAGAACTCAAAGAACATAATATATTTCAAATCTAAAATGTGGCAACAAAACCTGAAAAATGACACTTTGTCAGAGACGTAGAATGAAATTTAACGCCCAGTGTATCTTTAAAATGAACATACATGTTCACATAGCATGTAGACATAGATGTGACCCTAATCTTAGGGCAGAGATAAAGTAAAATGCAGTAAAATGAACATGAGCCTCTGAGTCCTGTCATTCATGCATGTTTTTGTTTGTGTAGATGTTTCTGTCGCTACTATCAGATCAGAATGGGTGTTGTGAATACTCTGTGTGATGCATCAGATAACACGAGGACTCCAAATCTCCCCTTAGTTTTTATGACCCAGACATGTTCCTCAGTTCAGACTAAATGCTGGCTATAAGGAATATCGTAGCATTCAAATAACTATGCTTGAACAGTTGAAGAGTTTTGTGCCTTTTGTAAATCATACACTTTAGATTTTACACAAAAGTCAGTACTTGCCGATTTTTTTTTTTAATCTGTAAACTCTGTTTTTCAAGTTTGTGCATTAAATGTAATATTTTCAAGCTTTGACCTTCCATCCACCTTCAATCTCTCCTGTTCTAGAGTTTATACATATTTATACAGGACATATTGAAGTGTGTAAGTAAATTATCTGATCATTTTACTTGGTTCTGTAAAACCCATTAGTGAGTCATAATCTTAGCGCCAGCAGCTGGCTGGTTTTCAGTTTATAAATTTAAGCCTTCAAGTTGGAACTGACTGTTCACACCTTAATTAAACCTGAACGCTGTTAACGGGTACGGACGTTAAATTACAAGCTTACAAAACTAAGATCACTGGTACAAAACTACATTTTCAAGCCCACCTTTTTGATGTGACATTCCATAAATCTAACCTAATCTCTGACTTCCAGCAGCAGAGCTGCAAATCCACCAGCCTGTCCAGCAATCTGCTGGAAGCTTATAATGACTGTGCCATTAAGGCACTATTGTGAAAATGCATTCTCTCTCTCTGACACATACACACACACACACACGCACACACGCGCACACACACGCACGCACGCACGCACACACACACACACACACACACACACACACACACACACACACACACACACACAC
>JBBMJY010000003.1:6638621-6735495 GCA_037833715.1 Toxotes lorentzi
CACACACACACACACACACACACACACACACACACACACACACACACACACACACACACACACACACACAGTAGTTGGCTGGGTGTCTGGGGCTTTGGTTGCTGAGCTGGTAGTTAAACCAGCTTTGAACAGTCTCTCTTGAGCTTAATATTTTGAACGCTCCTCAGGTTCAGCTTAACATTCCTCACATATGCTGGTGTGGTTCAGAAACTCATCCACCGGCAATGGGAAAGGAGTCAATCGGCTCATTTTAGCAGGTTCACCCACATTCTTAAAAACCTGCGTGTACGCTCTAAATTTGTTGACAAGGAAGTCTCTCTCTTTACTGTTCATAACCTCCACCTGCTCGAGGGCTGATACGCTCTCTGTCTGTCTGCCTTCTGACCTCTCAGAGGACGCCTCCAAGGAGAGCAGTGGTGAGATTATATGCATGTGTGTCACTGTGGAAAGACATTTACGTACAGATAAAAGGTGAGGACAAATGTCTGTGCAAATTAATTAAGGAGGAAACGCAGATTTCTTTTCCACCTTAATTAAAGATACTCGGACTTTTCGACTCCACTGTATATGAAGAAAAACCATTCTTCGACTTGTTGTTTAGAAAAGAAAAACCTCACTGGATTTGCTTTGAACCAACACTTGATTCATAAAGTGAAACAGGATAATTAAACTCAGATTAACCTTTTTTTTTTAAAAAAAAAAACCTGCAGTAACAGAGGACAAACTGGAAACACAACACTGACATATCATCAGCTTTGAAGTTGATGTAGTGAACTTCTTAGCAAGCAGTTATTTACACAGCCATTTTTAAAGCAACAGGTTTCTTACTTCTTGCCTGCTTGCTCTTGTCTCTGCTGTTCCTGAACGCCATCAACTGCTTGGTGGAAGTCAAACACTGCGGAGGAGGGAGAGAGGGGACACACACTCTCACACACCTCAGAGAAAGCAGGGCTCACACGTCCACACACACTCACACACACACGCGTACATTCAAACATTCACACACAGTTTAAAACAGTCCCGGGGTGGACCTGGAAGGACTTACCAATATGTGCTCTGTCTGAGATGATCAACCTTTTCTCCCAGCCTTGTAGACCTACACACACATACACACACTTCAGGTCTTCATACAGCATGTGAAGGCACAGTCTTGTTTTGTCCATTTCATGCTGTATCTGTTTGAAAAACTGTACATCACTCACTTTTCCCTTTGCGTTCATTCTTTTCTGCCTCCTCAAACAAGCCTGGAAGGTGGATCACTACACCATTGCCTGCGGTAAAAAATAAATAAAACAGAACCAAGTTTGATGTTTGTGTGTCAAGATGCATCTGTTTCATATAAACTCATGATGACCGTTTTAGACATGTGCTGCTTTATTTCATATTTCATTGTAAACAGAATAATTTTAGGTTTTGGACGTTTGTTAGAAAACAAGATAACCGCTTTGGCTCTACTTCTGCTGTCGTGACGGCCATTTGTTCTCTATTTTGGCTCTATTTTTAAATGTTCCACAGACCAGCAAAACACTTTGCAGATTAATCGATAATGAAAATAAAACTGAACTGCCTTTTTGTAACTTTTTCCAGTTCAGTAATATAAAGTGTCTGATTGTTGTTTTCTGTTTAAAACACAGCAGCTGTGTGTCAGCTGTCTTCCCTTTGTTACAACTTGCAGACAATCACTCCAATAAACAACAGATGTATTCTTATTGGACAGAGCTGCCCACATGATGGCATTAATTATCCTTTTAATCGGTTTGCATTTAGCGGGGGTGATGTGGGAATTACTTCAACCAAATTAAATGTAAGCAAATTAAATGTAAGCAATATGAAAAAAAAAACACAACAAATTCTCTTTTAATGACACGGTAGGAGTCCACGTGGGAGATAAGCCATTTGCAGCTCAAGAACAGGAAAGACCTGAGCACGGTGCTGGAGGCCATGAATGTACTTTTATACCCACGGAGGAGAAGTGACGGCATAATAAACAAAACATGTCTCCACTCTGGGACAATAAATTAATTATAATAACACCATGAATACAAAATTGCCTGTCTGTCTCACTATTTAAAAAATATATTCATCTATAAGCATTACCAAGTAACTAAGTACTAATAATACTAAATGCTCACCCATTGCTGCAAGAGCAATCTATCTATATACTGGACAATTGTCATGATGATTACAATCCTGAGGGGAACATTGTCGTGTCGCCAGTATTAACATCCATTAAAATATTCACATGCACAAAAAAACGGCATTGTCAAGGAGGAGATGCTGAACTTTATATTTCCAGTTTGGTCTCCATTCCCGGAGAAATGATCCTTACACAGCTTTTAATGCACAGTAGTGAGAAGGAAACACCAAACATGAGCGACAGACCAGCTTACTGTCCGCCTTCCACGGCACAACAAACCCAAAGAAAAGAGGAAAATTCTGACCACATCTACAGAGGAACACAAAAGTAATTACCTCAGCTCAGTCGCAGCATTTAACAGTTCAATGTGCAGAGCATGAATTAGCTGAGAGGGGCGCTTTGGGATAAAAGCTTCCACCAAAATGAAAGTGTTGTTTTAAAAACACTGTGCATGGTGTCGACTCCTAGGGTTAATGGTTGCTTTGTAAGAAGAACTGCTTAGAAAATACTTGTGATAAAAAAATGAAGTGAAAGATCATGTAGTTCCTTAAAGTAAGTAAACAAAAAACTCTACTTGGCTGCAGTTTAGTAAAGTTTTTTTTAAAAAATATTTGTCCAATTTCTCTTGTTTTTCAAATATTCAAAATAAAGAGATGAATTCATAAAAATAAAACTAGGAAAATAATAATGCATGGGACAATGCAATGATCCAACTGCATATGACACACACTACTGTGTGTGTAAGTCCCTCTGAGTGTCTCAGTCTGCAGAGGAACATTAATGTGTCATATATCATAGAGGAAAAGGCAGAAATGTGATTAAGTATCAACAGATCGTACAGCTACACACGCAGATGTGTGGAGGGTTGGGAGCCAGAAAGAAAGAATAAGACACCATTAGCTAATGAAGTTACTGCAGATGAGTGGATGTGGTGTAGCCTGCAGTCTGGCTCCGAGTCAAGCTGATCATACTCGGTGTAGCAGTCGTCAAAATGGAGGCTGTAACAGCAATGACGAGCGAAAAGGAGTCTCAAGAAAATAGCGAGGAAAGAAGGAAGCACGGCCTTGGAACTGTGTGTAATTGTGTGAGGGCAAATGGTGTGTGTGTGTGTGTGTATCGCACAAATGTGATATTGAATTTATGTGTTTCTGTGTGCTTGCATCTGTGCACATTACACACCAATGAAGGCAGTGACCTTGGGGTTGATGATGCCGCTGGGGAGGAGGTGAAAGTCGTACTCCACCGAGTCAACCACCACTGTGTGTCCTGCATTGTTGCCTCCCTGCAGGGAAAAGACAGAGAGCGTTGAGGAGAGACACAAACAGAAACACAGGCAGGCATGAGACTAATGGAGGCTCTGCAACTTTGTTTGGTGTAGCTGGAAGGCAGGGTGAATAGTTTGGCGAGTAGCAACAAGCAAATATACAAACCGCTGGCCACTGTCTGTTGGTACTGTATGTCTGCTACTCTGTGCTGTTGCTTGGAGACTCCTGCTCACTACGCACTCAGATCTCAAGTTAAGGTCTCACTCCAGTGTAAAATGGAGTGTTGGTACTGCGGCTTCAACGTGATGGGAATAATCTTCTAGTCACTACACCCAAAAACAAGGACATGTCCTGTCAAGAACTGCTGCCTCAAAGCCTCCAACAAAGGACATGTAGCTGAAGAAATAATGTGTGACTGACATTATTAACTATCTGCCTCACCTGCTATTATTCGATTAAGCCCCAAATGGCAGGACCTGGCAAGATTACTTCTTATTCAGCTAAAAACAACTGCTCAGCACAGGACCACGGCATTACATTGATTTAGTTTCAATAGGAGAACATATCCACTGCTCAATGGGAACAAAGTTGGGAAACACGCAAAGACTAAACACTGTATTTAACACTGACAATATGTGTTTGCTGGGTGCTAATGTGGTTGCTGCAAACAGGCCTGAGCATGACTGAACACAGATGACAATGGAGATAAAAATGCAAAAGTGGAGCCTAAAAGGGAACAGTGAGTCCTCCAGTCTACGTTCCCTTTTACATTTCAGATTCGGAGAGAGTATCGTCTGCCGCTCTTGAACTTATGAGCGAAGGTATTTTAGGTATTAGATTTTTTTGCTGTGATGATAACGCAGCTGTAGATCCATTCATGCCTCTGCAGCTTGCGTCACTGTTCACTACCTGAGGTGCCATTTCAACTTAGCCCATCATGTGACCAGGATGTGTTCCTAACCCTGTCGCCTGTGGATATAAATCAGGCCCAACATGTGCTTTGACCACGTGGGGTTATTCCTGGCCACAGCAGTACCCTGAAGGTGGAGAGGGGGAACAGATGGGGGGGCAGATGCCTCTCCTTTTTAGATGCTTTTACGATCCATCCCATCCCCCTCCGAACCTAACTCTGGTTCTCATACAGTCCCATGATTGGCTTCTTATTCTCATCACGAGAAACCGAACTTCTGATCTGCTCTTACTGTGGTTTGTGAATTGCTTTGGCAGCAATGATTATCCACTGTGTTTTTCGACAATAAGACGTCTAAAGTAGGGAAAAATACATCACCGGGGTCTGGTATGAAAGTTTATCTACGAACTTTTTCAGAATGAAGCAAGGATCTATGAAAAAAACGTTGGTGTTAAAGAATCATGACATGCTACCTGATCTGGACCTGTGACCTTACTCCTGACCAAGGATTAACAAGGGTCTAACAATCCCCTGCTTTGGTATGAGAGGGTAGACACAGGTTACTATTATGGCTAAAATGTCTCAGTCATTAGAATCGATTAGTCACTGATTAATTAACTAATCTTTGCAGCTCTATTTACCATGCAGGTTTCTATGAAGTCTGGTGTACTTTACTACTACAATTCATTACAGACTTTTTGCGTCAAAGACAGCAGGATTGAATGTCTCTTCATTTTCCTGTATCAAACATGTGTTGTGTATAACACTGTGTCTCTGAGCAGCACGGTGTCATGGTGAAAACAGAAACCACCTCCTGCTGAATAGGTTCAAGGTCTCAAATTGAAGACCCGATGTTGGCAACCACCTGTGCTCTTTAAATAATATTTGAAGAAAAAAAAAAATATATATATATACGTTTGCTATATTTATAAATAATGTTCCAAATGTGTAAAGTTAGTAGAGTGCCTTTTCAGAATGAACGCTAACGTCTGACTATGTGTTTCTGTTAAAAAATTAATATCAGCCAATAAATCATTATCCGATTTTTTAAACCCTCAAATACTGAAATCAGCATCATCCTTAAACATTCCATATCTGACCTTTTTAACTAAGTATATCTTGAAACATCTTATGCAAATAAACTCCATTTACCAAAATGTCCAGTGAAAGGGCTAAGATTCACATCTGCGTAGTAACTCGAGCACAGTGCAGTGGTATACGTGCTTCCATGAAACCATGTATCATTGTGACACAACACATGAAAAATAAAGTGTCCCCTGGCAGGCAAATTCAACACAGACTAAACCCACAAAGTAAACATTACAGGGCTTCTAAGAAAGTTATTCCTATTGGAACCAAAAACCTGATGATCTTGTTTCACAGCCATGCACATACTGTAGCAGGGTTTCTGCAGGTTAAATTAAGCTAAAGTTAAATCTAAGCCTTTAGACCTTAAACCTTTTAAGACCATTATGAATGCAGTTGAAGACCAATTTCACATCCATACTGGCCAATAAAAGTATGAAGGATTTGAGGGAAAAATATGAAGGAAGAGTCCCAGAATTACTTCCAAAGCAGAAACCTGGCAATTACAACTAGTTTTTAGTGTTTCTTATCAAATTTTCGTTTCAAATTCGGCAACTTTGCTCCAGTTTCTGGCTGATACTTTGACTTCTCCAGCTTATTTTTAAGATTAATTCATTATTTTGAGTCTAATATAAAAAAAAATACCAATTATACTTTTCCACAGTCCAAGGAGACATGGTTACCAGCACCCCAAAAGACGAGGATATTCAAGGATCTCCTGGTTTAGTTTAGCTCAGGGAACAAACATACCATCTCTCTCTCACTTTTTTTTTTAACGTGGTGAAGCATGATATGGACATATGATATTTCACAATAATGATCACTGACTATCCTGCCATCAGTCTCCTGAGACTTACGGCAGCTACACCTTCTAGGATCTCAGAGGTCTGGACTGTAAGGAACACCGAGCAAAGACTGCTGGCAAAGCTGGTTTTATAAAAAGATGAACGGCATCAGCTCTTCAGCGCTCACTCACACATCAACAAGTCCCCACCTAACGTACACGCACACTATAGTGCATGGAGGGGACGCTGTGCAGGACCACTGCCAGAAAGCGGGGTATTTTTACATGTCTCCTGCTTTGGACTGTGGAAACAATGAAGGTCTGAGGCTCAGGAAGACAACTAACAGTCCTCTGAGTCAGAGCAAGCAAAGGATTAGAAAGGCTGGGTGTGTAATTAAGGAGGCTAATGAAGGAGAAGAGTTGTTTAATAATGATTATGTGTTTTATAAATAATGATTAATCTGTTGATGATCCTCTTGATCAATCAATTTGGCCCATGAAAGGTCAAAAAGAAGTGAAAAATGCCTAATGCAACTTCCCAGAGCCCAACGTGACTCCTTCAAATTTCTTGTTTTGTCTGACCAAAAACAAGACACAGACATTTTATAGACCATCAATCTGAGAAATGATCAACATATTAACTGATAATAAAAATAATTGTTTGTTGCAGCCTTACATGTCAGCATAGCTTACCTACTGGCACTAAGCACAGGTGTTTCTGATGGGAAGTGCCTGAGGTCAGTCAGTTATAGGGAAGGGAAAAAGCTGAAAAGTATGAAATTCTGAATGAAGGCAAATGAGCAAATTTTTCAAATTAATCTGCACAGTGAACATAGCGGAGCATTTAGCAGCTAAAGAGCTGCATACGTCCCTTAAGAGTTGGTAGAGACCAAATCAGAGCTAAAAAAAAAAAAAAAAAAAAGAGAGAGGGAAAATATGGGTCTTACATTCATCAGGTGTCCAGGTTTAAATTTGACTGAATGGAAACCAGAGCTTTCCCACTTACTCAAACTATATTGTCAACGCAGTAACATAAAGTATTGACAACCTAATTTGTTGTACAAAGGTTACAAAAACATTGCAGTCGCCTGCTTTGCTTCAGCACGGGTCAGTTTGTTTCCCCTGCTCAGAGGACACATGCACAGACTCTGCAGCAGGCAAAGTGTCAACAGAAACTAATTAGAGCCGTAGAGCCGTGACTGTTTGAAGTCTAGGCAACAAAAATAGGAAGTACTCCACATTGCTGCACAAACACACAGCCAAACTGACCTCAGCTGACTTGCTCACAATTACATAAAAACAGACACTAACTACTGCCAAAGCTTGAGGTTACAGTCGTTTTATGTCCGGACAGGTTGACTGACACGGTGTGTACATCAGATACCAAATATGACCAGTTCCCTACAGGCTGCCTGGACTTCAGCTTTCTTGGAGTAGATGTGGTTTAAGTATGTGGCTCTACACCATCAATGCAAACGCTTTTTAAACATTTTAAGTGGTCCACCCTCTATTGCTTTCGCTCACTGTCTCACCTATCCCTGTTTAGGGAGATGAGGCACAGGAATCCTCCCAGTACACAGTGGGAAAAGAGCAGAGAAAGCCCCAAGTCCAAGACAACAACTCATGGACTTTCCGTGTCTCCAATCTGTTGCATTGGACACCAGAGTGCATGCACATTCAACACAGAGTATCAGGAGTGGAAGCACTGAGCCACGAGCTCACTGAGTCCAGATAAGTCCAGAGTTAGCAGAGGGGTCATGTGGATATTACTAAATTTACAGCTTGATAAGATAAAATAACAACGACCACAATCATTTCATGTCCTGAAACACTGAAGGGAATTAACAACTCGCCGTCAGCTGGACAATCATCTACAGATCTCTTTATACATACTGCATGTGTCATAAGTCCACATGCATCTACAGAGGATTGTTCATAATCCATTTAAGAGGAAACTTCACTGCACACACCCCTTAAATCCTGGTGTCACATTGGCTTTGGCCAGAAGCAACATGTGTTTGTGCACCCTGACATAGTTAAGTGTATGTTATCATATGCTCAGCTGTCACGCCCCCCTCCCAGCCTGTCACAAATGATAAGGTGGTGTATGTAGGGGCTCCCCAAAGCACAACATTATATATACATGTATGGGTTTGTCTAAAAACAGGATCAGCCCGTGGCTTTTTTTGGTTCTAAATGAAAATCCCTGATGCCCCATTAGAAATTGAGAAACCCAAGACCCTTTATTAATGCCATGCTAACATTTATTACTGCGAACCTGATGACTTATTTCAAAGTATGGAACCCTACATACAACCAAAATAAACATGCAGAAATGTTATTACAAAAACATATGATTTAAACAGGGCGCGGTGAAGCACGAGTCTTCATTCAAACAATATAATGAGAACTTCTAATGATTCATAGATCAGGTTGTCAGGTTGTGGTAAATCCTCCCAGAGGAACGACACCTTGCTCAACTTCCAGGCTAGAATAAACTCAGGATAATCTACATTTTTCTTAATATCAATATTTACAATGAAAAGACCTGGCTAGCGGCTGACAATATTTGGCACCATTTCACTATTTTATTCCTGAAAAGGCAGCGAAATGATTAATCGCTCAGAAAAATAGTTGCCGATTATATTGCTGTTGACCGACTAATCGATTAATCGTTGCAGCTAAACTAATAACTGATCTTAAAAAAAGCTTTACTAAATGATTTGTTCACCATTGATAAAACCATTTATAATAGTTTACAAAACCCTTAAGTAAGTAGTGCATTTTCAGACTGTAATGGATCTAATACAGCCTCAGGATCCCGCAATAACCCCAATCCCAGATGATTCAGGATACTATCAACATGACTCTGATTAATTAAACTTATTATGTAATGAACTGTTCAGCCAGAATGAATAATAAAAAAAAAACAACCCAACCTGCTGCCAGCATTAGTCGAGTCCCTGTTTGCTAGTGAGCTTAACGGCTTTCACGCACTAATGGTGGCCGGTGTAGCCCGGTCCGAAGCGATGCACCCGGTCACTGTGGTCAGACACAGGTACCCGCGGCCACCCTGTCATGTGCACACGACAGGAGACGGTTCACGGCAGCATTAAAGGTGTGAGGAGCTAAGCGGCTAGCAGGAATTCAAGGTGACATTAGCAAAAACACTGGCTGCAACGCACCGACTGAGATGGCTCGTAAGCTAGCAGACCTGTCGTTAGCTCTCCGGGTCTAACCTGACACCGCCGAGGCTCCGGTGGTTTCTCGCTGGACGTTAGCCGCGCGATTTCCGGCGACTAGCTCAACCGGGAACGGACGCCTGTAACGAGTGAATGGAGAGCGCGGGGGTGGGGGGGCTAACCAACCTGACATCTGCACACTACGTCGGCGTCCTGTGCCAGCAGATCCACAACTTTCCCTTTCCCCTCGTCGCCCCATTGAGCCCCCAGCACCACGTCCACTTTGTTGCCGACGGCCGGTTGCGGTGGGGGCTGTGTCGGCGAGCTGCCGCTGCCCTCCGCGGCGTCCTGGATCCCGCTCTCCAACATTTCGGCTGGGTCCCTGCCTCAGTGCGGTCCTGCGCCCTTTCGCACGGTGCTGCGCCGCAGCGGAGACAGCTGAGGCGGAGGACTGGGAGGGGGGGGGCGGCGCCGGTGTCTGCTTATGGTTCGACAGTTAAGGGAGACCGAGCGACCGGTTCTCTGATTCAGGATCCACCAGACGCCCTAGTGATTAAAGCTGTCACATTTAGGAAACCTTCGTGTTATTTATTAAAGCAAATTTCCAAAAAGGGCTGTGGTTTGTTTTCTTCATTCAGACCACACTGGACCAGGTCTACATCACAAACCATATTTGTCAAACCAGAGAAACTGAAGACTGTTCATTAATGTTTTTTTTTTGTTTGTGAAAACACAGACCACATCCAGACCACACTGGACCAGGTCTAGATCAAAAACTACTTCTACAAATCTGGACTAGATGGACTCAGAGAAACCAAAGGCTTTAATGAGGACGTGTAACGCCCTTAAACAACAATAAGTGGACCATAAACCGGAGACCTGGTCCTTCTGTGTCATTTCCTCTTAACTTCCCCCTTAACTCTCGAATCGTAAACGTACTTCAGCGTCGCTGCAGGAGCTCACTCCACGGCAACGTTGGACGCGAGGAAGTGAGACGCTTCGCACATGCGCACAAGTGTCTGACCCCACCCCTCCCCAAACACCTGAGCAGCTGCAGGTTTACACCTCAGTCAATCACACCATTTATCACCTAAGCTTGTTTGCAATACCCATCACTAAATGGACCGCTACACAAAGACAAGCAACTCAACAGGAAAAAACAAACAAACAAAAAAACAAACAGAGGAAAACAATGAAACACCACCTGCGCGTTTGACTGTTTGATCCTGTACAAAAACCTTTTAAACTTGCTCTAGTTAGAGAAATCACGTTTCAGCAGCAGCACATTTTCCCATTTAAGTGAAAAAGCACAACACGTCCTGGATCTTAAAAAAGTAGGTGCGTCTTTCCAAAAACCGAGCTGACAGTCCCAACAGCTCGGAGAGGCTGCACAGATTTATTTGAGCCAGATGCCGTGTTCACGTCATTGCAGTTGCTCCATGGTGGTTCATCACAATGTTGCTGTAGTCAATAAAAATCATTTTTGCACGCACAGTCACACAGAAAATAAAGCACATCTTTTCACAGTTTTATCTGATAAATGTTATGTGACATATGGAAAGGTAGACAATATTTATTTAAGTTTGTGAAGCTGTCATACTTTCCTTAAGCACATAAACCACAGCAGATTTTATATTATTGACCAAACAATAAGACTCTGAACTCAACAATACTGCAGTGTTTTCCCTCAGTGGGCCGCAGGCATCTGATTACAACACATGTAGTGAAGCTTTAAACTGGAAGTTGTTTTTAGATGTGTATTGAATTATTTGACTCCCTCTGGTGGTGATAAAAAATGCATGCAAGTGCCCTCCTGCCCACATCACGGAGCACTGACTATAAATTCTGCACCTACATTTGAACCAGTTTAACATTGTTACACTCCTTCCTTTATGATGGCTCCATTCTGAGGGGCAACATAAAACAATAAAACCCGCCGATTTTCTGAATCCAGAATACAAAATGTTGTTTTTCAAAACAACAGAAATTAAATCATCATTAAATCAATCATTTTAACTTTTTTTTCTTGTTGTTGTTTGTGCCTTTTATGTACCTGCTGCAGATGGAGATGCACAGCGCCAAGGTACAGCTCACATCACGACTGTCCTTTCATCTCCTTTGAGCTCAGCGTGGGACAGATGGTCAAGTGGGTGGACAAGAGGTAGCGGAGGGAGCAGTGGGCACGGGTCACGACTCAGGCTCCTCTGAAAAAGGGCCTTATTAAGAGGAGACGAGGCCTCGGTCTAAGGTCTCTATCCGTCTGTACAGACTAGAGGAGTGCTCTACGTCAAGGTGAAGGTCTTACAAAATTTAAGCAATGCTGATTTGATGTGAGAGGTTTGACATCGGTGAAATACAAACCTGTTTCCATGTGTCAGTGTTTACCCAACCACGAGGCCAACAGTGCACTGAACTCTTTCCAGCTGCTTCACAACCTGATTGCAGCACCTCCAAGCTGCCTTGGAGCTGGGTGTTTGTTCACTTCTCTTCAGGGCTTTCACAGAATCGTCAGAGGAAATGAGAGTGTGGGAGTTTAATGTTTGCATTTGCATCACTACACTAAGTACAGATTTGAGGGACTTGTACTTGGGTCTTTCCATGAAACTTTATACCTCTATACCACCATGTTTCTGAGGTAAACACTGTACTTTTTCCTCCATTACATTTGTCTGACAGTTGCAGTTATATGAAGAGCTTAGAGGTGATGATATTTTTCCTCCTCTGCCTTCAGCCGCTGTGGTCCTGCAGGAGGCAGCAGATCTCTGACATGCGTCCTGTGGTTTGTTTTTCGGTTACTTCCTTAGCCCGACAGCTAACACGGCAGAAAACTGACTCCGTGAAAACCTCCTGTCCGGTGATATGAAAATGTCTCCTCCGCTGCTTCTCAGGGCTTTCGTGAAGGAGCGACTGACCGCCGCCGCCGAGGAAATATTTCAGGTGTTTGAACGGACGATAGAGAAATATGAAGAAGAGGCTTCGAGCTCTAAACAGGAGATTGAGCGGCTCAGAGGTCTGCTGCTGGAGTTTGTGTCCAACCACAAAAAAGGTCTGATTATTATTATTATTATTATTATTATTATTATTATTTGCACATGTTATTGTCAGAATCGACAAGAATATTTATAACATAAGAGAAAGGTTTGTTATCTCTACATTATGTCAGTGTTGTGTTATTTATTTTGTGTTTTTCATCAACAGTGATGTATGTTAGTTCTATAAACTGTAAATCTAATTATTATAAACCCATCACAAGTAAGAGCCAGCTTTATGTATTTAAATGACTGATGCTGAATGAATCTCAGAAATTGAATTAATTAAAATAGCACTTAAGTTAATCAATTATTCAAACCTTATCTTACCTTAAATTAATAAGAAAACTTCTTATTAACCCGATGGACCACAATTGATATGAAGTTGACACAGATATCTATATTTGAGAGTCCTTACATTTTTGGTAAGGATCACTTTAATTAGTTTTTTGAAAATATGTCAAGTGCAGAAACTATGTGATGGTGGAGCTGTTTTAATATCTTTATCAAGTCGGTGCAGCTACGAAAACACTGACACAGAGATATTGTTGATAAGTTAATATCAGTCTTGAACTTCAACTTGAATATCAGCCACATCACAATTATTGTGGAGACAATAGACAATATAAGAGACAATACACCATCTCTGTGAAAAACCTGTCCACCACATGCTTAGATTTTTCAGATTCTGTCAGTCTTCTGTTAGATAACTTGAGTCAACATAGCTCCCCTAATCTTTAGGGCAGAGGTACACAAAAGTATCATGTTGAGATGTTGTAGTTGTGATATTGTTTTCAAAAATCCATCAGTGCAAGATAAAAGTAAATTATATACCTATACTCTCAGTTGTCCGTTTTGAGGTCTACACTTTTTTTTTCCTAGACATCTCTCAGTCGTCCATCTGTAAAGAGGAAACGCCACCTGAGCAGCACCACTGTGAGCAGGAGTTGAGGCTCAGTGCCAATCAGAGGGGCCCAGAGGTTCAACACATTAAAGAGGAAGATCAGGAGCTCTGGGCCGGTCAACAGGAAGAAGAAGAACAGGTTCGAGAGTTTAAGGATGCTGATGAGTTACACCTACCTCATCCATGTGTCTGGGAGAAACAAGAGCAGGAGGACACAAAACTATCTTTGCAACCTCAGACTCAAAACAGTGAAAGTGAGGTGCAGTTTCAGGAGCTGCAAGAAATTAAAACTGTACAGTTCTCGTCACCTTTCACCTCATCTCTGTCTTCAGAGACTCTAATTCAAAATGAGAGGATCCAGGACGGGAGGGAAAACGAAAGACTTGCTCCAAGTTTTATGTCAGACCAAACACAGACAGAACAGAACCAGAGTTCAGTTATCACCTCCAGAGAGTCCACTGAGTTACTTCATTTAAATTCAGTTGCACCTGACTATCGTTGCTATTTGTGCGACAAATCTTTTTCCTCCAGTCATCACTTGATAAATCATGCTTTTCGCATGCATTCAAAGGACTCGGGTTTTCTCTGTGCTGTGTGTGGAAAAACCTTAGAGCCCACTGAAAGTCTTAACGTGCACCTTAAATCGCACAAGGGCTCAAAATGTTGCCAAGTGTGTGGTAAACCCTGCAAGAGCACCACCGCTCTGGCAGAGCACATGGCCAGCCACACCGGGGTCAAACTGCACCGCTGCCATGTCTGTGGGAAAGAGTGCAGCCGGAAAGGAGATTTAAAGATACACATGAGGATTCACACGGGCGAGAAGCCTTTCTGTTGCTCTTACTGTTGTAAAAGTTTCACCCACAGCGGACATCTGAGGAAGCACATGAGAAGCCACACAGGAGAGAGGCCGCACCGCTGTGATGTCTGCGGTAAAGGATTTCTACAGAGCGCACACCTGAAATATCACTTAAGAACTCACGCTCAAAAATACTGATTTATTTTTTATTTTTTCCATCCACCAGGGCCCATATTTATCAAACTTCTAAGATGTACACAAGAGGAAAACCTTTCTTGATAAATACAGGACCTGAGGTTTACAATATGTTCCTCCTCACTGTTGACACGACCTTTGTTCTGAAGGGAAATCATTACTCAGTCATTAAGTAAACTGTTACATATTTGAGTAATAACACTGCTTTTAACATCAAGAAAATAAACAGCGTCTCTGTCATTATTGATCATTTGAATGGTGTTAAATCTGTGTGTTGTTTTGTTGGTTTGGCTCTGACTTGCAGAAGTTGTACAGAAGTTAACCAAGAACAGACTGGAACAGGAAGCACTCTTAAACCACAATTTATCAAGTAAGGTTTTATACAGCAGGTTTTCTGTCCACTTCAGCAGCAGCTTGTCTCACTAACTAATCAATAACTAATAATTCCCTTGGAAGTTTCCTTTGAAGATCTATGTAATTTGAAAAGTTGATCTTGTGAGAGCTTGTCACTAAGAATTCCCATTTATCAGAGGTTAGCGTGACAGTCGTTTGTTACCAGTTATTTTATTTTGGTTTGTTATTTAAGTTTGTGTCGTTTGACATCAGAAAATCATTTTGATTGATCGCTTTGGTATTTGGCAGCTTTCAGTGTGGTTGGAGACATATTTGCATTCATGGTGTAGATGAGGCCACATGCATCTGTGAATGTGACTCTGGAAGTGATGAAATCCAGGGTGAGGGTATTCCTCTAGTAGTGGATAATCTTCTTAAAACAATTCAAACATGTTTACTGACATTTTATAATAACAAAAATAAAATAACAAATAAATAAATAAATAACAAAAATAACAGGAGGGTCCAAGACCAAAGCCGTGATTCTTACTCAGGCAATCTGACTTCATTCCTGAAGTCAGATGGTTCCCTGAAACAGGTTATTATTACAAATTATTATTATCCCCTAAATCTTTTTTTTCACTGTGTACATTTGAACTGTCTTATTATCTACTTATCAATCATCTGTAAAGCACTTTGAACTTCACAAACCTGTAGGAAAGCTGCCACACAAATAGTGTGACTGAGTCTTAGAGAGGAATATGATTTACCAGTAGGTGGCACTGCAGGAGCTTCTATGCATCCATCCATCCAGAAAGTCACTGAGAGTCTACACAAGCTGCTACTTTCTTACATGAGGTAAACTTTCAACAACAACAAGACAGAAAGATTTTTTGCCCCTTGAATGTGTTTTTACAACAGAAAAAAGTATTTGTAAGTTATTAACGAAACACAGCAAGTTACCATCGTGACATTTTGCAGATCTGGTTGCAAATTCAGGTCAAGATGCTGCTTCTGCAAAGGTTTTAACCACAGGCTCCATGTTTTGTCCAAAGCTCTCGTTCCCTGGCTGCAGGTCCACTATTGTTCAAAGACTTTATTTCAGCTGCTAATTACTTTTCGGTTTCATAGAATAGCATTTGCAAAATTACATTCACACCATCACCATGTTTTGAGTCATTCCCCCATGACTTTGTGGACTAATCGTGGGACCGTGAAGGCCTTAAAAAGCTCAACTTGGATCACTCCCAGGTGGCCTCAAAATCTCACACAGAACAGGAGCTCATTCAGGAATCTCTGTGTTTGGGAAGCTGCTTCAGGCGATTTAGATTTTAGATTGTAAAGCTAAAGAGCTAATCAGGCCTCAGTGACCCCCAAACCTAAAACCAACTACCCTAATCTGGTTATGCAACCACCCCTAAAGACACAGGATCACCAGCAAACACCCCTGGATCCTTGGGAACAGTTTCCCACATGTCAGCTCATGTCTAGCATTAATGAGGATTCAGTGACTCAGATCTAATCAGATGATTTGTTTATAAGATCCTCTGTTGCTCTGACCTGCTCAAATCATATAAAATTCAAATCAAAAATTATAGATCAAACTACCCCGATCTGCAGTATGTTGACATTCACTACAGTGAATTATTATGTGTTTGACCCAGACCACAATAACAATAACCATTTGAGCACATTCTGAGCACATTTTTCTGAAAATAAAAAGAAAACAGGGCAAGAGGTTAATCTTCTGTAGTCAAGGGAATTGGAGGGATTTTCTTTATGTGGGTCAGGCAGTGTCTCATAACACAGGAGAAGAGGGGTAACACTGGCAGTTTTTCTGTGTGTGAAAAGTGACATTTTGCACATACAGCCTGTCACGAAGAATTTCGCTGGCACTCAGCAATCGGCAGGAATTCCACTAGTCCTCGGTTGCATAACTGGGTCATTGAGTTACTCATAAACTCGCCCAGAAAAGGTTTCAGCGCAGGTCTGAGCCAGATTCAAGTATTTAAGCGAAATTCAGATGTACACCAAGGTGTGGATGGAGGCAGTTCAGAGGAGTTTCTGGTGCAAAGAGATGGATGGAGGAGGAGATCGGACAGGATCATCCTCATGGGTTGGGTTTGGTGTGGAGGAGGACAGCAAACATCTGGCAGTCATTCTCTACAAGCTGAAAAACACGCACACACCAACACACCTCCAGGCTGGATCTTGGGCAGTGGAAATACATTTTTGGACAAGCAGAGCGTTGCTGCAGTCATTTTCATATTGTTTTCAAACATTTCACACATCTGGTTAAATGTGGGAGTCAGATGGAGAAGATGCTGTCAGACAGCAAAATGAAAGTAATGTTTCTGAGTCTGTTTTTACATTGCAGTCCATCTATTCACACTCTTGCAGTGGATGTTTTAGATCCAGGGTGTAAACTCAGAGAGAGTTTATTTTGTGGAAAACCTTGAGGAAGGCCAGATGATGCATTTGCTTTTATTGTTTACTTTCTATTGCTAATCCCAGAACATATAAATCACACGCTGGACCTTTCAGGAGACGGGGAGCTCGGCTATTAAAAGCAGAGAGAAAGAGAGATGCCGCTGTTGCAGCTCTGGCTGTGTGAAGATTTCCACCACAGTTGTTTCCTCACATACCCCCCACACGCTTGTCCTTTACAGATCTGATTACTGGCTCAAGTGAAGCCTCGCTTGTCATCTGTTACCTTATTTATACACAGTGTGGGTTTACTAAATGATTTAAGCTAAGAACATAAGCGAAAAATGGGACACAAGCGTATAAAATATGGTCTTTCTATCTCATGGGGGACCGTCAGAGGAAGGCCGAGTTTACTATAAGATAACTGAGGTTTTTAAGAAAAATCAATAAGGAAGCTTATCTTAGTTTATCTTATCTGTCCTCTTCCCTTTTTTTCTCAATGTATTGCAGGACTCACTTCCTCTCTCATTACCACAATGATGACAAATGATCTTCAGATTGTCCCCAGATAGGAACACAAGAATGAGATCCAGTCACCCACCTGCTGTCTCCTCACCACCAGACTTCAAAACAACACTACTGTATTGCGAGTGATGGGTTTCTCAACTTGAACTTCTTGTTTTAATGAGCTTTTTGTCTGTTAGTTGAGGCACTGTCTGTGCTCTGTGACCAACCCTGTCTACTCTCCTCAAAATTACATTTACTATTAATTGGCTTATACATCTGCCATGTCACAAAGTCTTTATATTCTCTGGGCAACTAAAGCATGGCAAAACTTTTTTAATGGTCGTGTTTAGGTGTTCAAAGCACTGGTGGTGGGTTTGGTTTAATACCAAAAAAAGTCAACAATAACCTGAAGCGTGAGACAGGATGTGTTTGCTTTATTAACATAAGACCGAAATGTGACCGAAAAGTGTTTTTCTTTTTGCAGGATGCAGACGCTGGTCCCCTGTATTCGAGTGCTGAGTTCTGTGTGTCCACCATCCACCCTGACCACCTCCCCTATGACTTGCTGTCACTGCGTTCAATAAATGTTCAATCAAAACACACACATTGCCGGGCAAACATATTTACACACATCATATATACACACACATCAAAACATATTTAACAAAGCAAATTAACGTGTGGCTAAGCCCATGTGCCATTACGTCTCCTGACAGTGTCAGTAGTGCTGGTTTTGTGGGTCTGTGAGTGATTTGTTGTATGAAAAAATGACCTTTTGACTCGGGTCACTATGTCCTCGCTCCCTCTCTGACCCAATATCTGGTTTTGGACTGTGACGCATGTTTTACAGGGATTATAATCCATCTGTAAAAATCCAAAGCAACCAGCCGGTCTGAATCTGGACCAGTCAGAGGAACCCCCCGCCCCCCCTCACCCCCTGCAGCTCTGCAGCCGGTCTCTCTGTGCCAACCCCACGAATGCGGATCGTTGAGTTGAGTTTTGCTGCGAGAGAACGAGGCGAGAGAAAAAAAAAAAAAACAGACGAATGCGTGTCTGAACGTTTCGACCTCCGAACCGACGTGCTGCTCAAATGTGAGGGCATCGCAGGCCGGTTGTATGAGGGTAAGTCTGCGTTTCTCATGCGTCGGGGTTAGTAAAGTAAAGTAAAAGACGGTGTTCAGATTGCTGACACGGCCTGCCAAAAATACGGAGCTAGAGAGAGAGGGGCGGGGCACACGCTGTTCTATTCAGGGCAACTCTGTTAATGCAGATGTGTATGTCTTACAGCCGATTGTGCAGAGCTGGTTGAGCTCCAGAAACGGTGGCTAGGTCAAATGGTCATATAGTCGCAGTGCGCAGCTTGGACGCGACTGGAGCATCGCTTCTCCATCAGCGCTGAAAGTGCGCAAGCTCCTGTGTGTGATTAAGGGCATTTGCTGATAGCTGTACGTGGTATGTGATATCAGACAGCCCACATACACGGGTGCTGCTGCCTCAATGGTCTAAACTTGGGATAACTGTGTTTAAGTAAGCCAGCAGGCCTTTGTTGTGATAGCTGCAGAGGAAGTTGAAAGCTGACTTGGCTTTGGACTCAGAGTTGCTGAGGGCCAGGGACAGTGTGAGAATATAGATCCTCCTCACACACTCCACAGCAGGGGACAGCATGAAAGACCTCCGAGAATAGACCCCACTGAGCTAAAAACCACCACTGTATCATGTAACACACACACAAACACACACACACACACACACACTATTTCCAACTCCCCTCTCCACAGTGTGCTTGATACCATGTTGGTGGATTGTGGTTGATGATTTTTGAGCGGTCCTGGGACTTTGAGAAAACTGCTGTTCTCACAGTGATAAGCCGTCTTGTCGACACCAGTTTTCAGAAACTAAAAAAGGCGAACAGTTGTAAGCTCACGCTTATCCAGTGAATTTGCAGCTTTAAATTTACAATGATATAACAGACAAAACTGGAAAATCCTCAAATACAAGCGAATGTTTGGCTTCTTTGGCTATGTTACCATTATGGCTCTATTGAGGACCGTGTTGGTTGGTCAGTCCACCACTTTGGTCCAGACTGAAATATCTCAACAAATATTGGATGGATTGCATCCGTGATGCATGGAGGATGAATCTTAAAGACTTTGATGATCAACTGACATTTCCTCAAGCGCCACCAGCTAGTTAAAAATTTCAGTTATCCAGTAAAATAACTGTACATCTACTACATTTTTTTAGTCATTCATGGTTTCCAGTTGATGTATCACGATGACGTTGTTCAGCACTAATATTTTTCATTTCTTAATTTCCCATGTGTACGTGCCCTGTCCAGATGTTTTGTTCGCTTGCAGTGTGATGTTTTGTCGCACATAAACCAAACTGAGGCCTAAAAGCTGGAGGGAAGGAAGGAGGAAGGGATGGTCGCATTGAGAGAGTTCCTAAAGTCGTCTGAAAGAAAATACAAATTTAAAAATAATCCCTAAGGTGACATACTTTGAGCGTATTTGTTCAGAAAATAAGTCTTGCCACAGATCGGGTTTGTTTGAACACACTGGAATGTGGTCTCATTAACTTTCCATAAGTAAATAAGCTTAGGTTTGTTTTTAGATCTTAGATCTATATATGAGTTTGCTGAGTTCAGAGGAGGCAAATTGGGGTCACTTTGACTTTTATCAACAAGTGTTCACACAGATTTGTATTTATCACACTGCTAAAATTAATACAGTATATTTCACAGTAAAAGAATGTGGTATACTGTTTCTGCGTGAAGACAGGAAGAAGGGGTAAGAAAACAATTTTTCATCAGGGGATGAGATTACATAACTTCCCCATGTTAGTTCAAGGGGAAACTCCTTGGAATAATCAGAAACATATGTTTTAAATGTAATGAAGGACAGAGCTTTTCAAACGCTTAGGACTGTAAGTGCAATATTCAGAAAATAATTCAAATCAATAATCCTAAGTGACCGTGTGCCATAGGGTCTCTGACTGAGGGCTGAGCCTCAGATTCTGGAGAAACACTTTGGAGTGATTATACACTTTCACATGCCATAGAACAATTTTAGTGCATATGTGTTGAGTTTCTGTGGGAATATAGTGACTTTGGGTCACTGCTGTTCTGTCCTGACGCAGCCATATTGAGGGCTTGCAACACTGACAGCAGGAACATTGATATTGTCATTGTTAGGTTTAATGCTAGTGTTTTAAGCCTAATGTTCTGTTTGGGGTCCTGGAGCCCTTTTTGTCGGCTAGATATTTATGACTTTTTATGAGAATTGTATAATTTTTAACTGATAACCGACGTGTTTCGTAAGTCTGCTACAGAGAATGATGCATTGTTCCCTGTTCCTGTAATGCCAGTCCCCAAAAAACGAGACAAGAAAATGCAATGATTAAAAATGTTTGCTTTCTACAATATCCCGCAGCTATGGTTAATAAATGGTTGTGGTTAATAAGTAGGCAAACATTAATCTGTGGTGGGATGCGAACTCTGGTCTCCTGCAGGAAGCCTGATGTGCTACATGCCCATGCATCCACCACCCTGACCTTCACCCTCACATTCTGCCTCACCACATAAAGGTCACACTGTTTCCTGCATTGGCATCGAACATTGGCATTGGACATAAGTAATGAAGGTGTGGTCGCATTTTTGTGATTTGTTTTGCTGCAGAGGTTTGGAGCTTGTGTTCTTTGGTGTGATTGGCTGTGTTGTGAAGACATCGTTGTATGTGTTGCTTTACACCAGGACCTCAGCCTTTTGGCCAGCCCAGACTACACGCTGCTGACTAAGCTTTTGCTGGAATGGGTTTTCCAAATACCAAACAACGGTCTGGTTTGCTTTTGATACTGAGATGTATTTAGGAAATTTGTGTTGTGTGAGAAAGAGCCAAGACCACACACAGAAACTGAGCTGAAGAAACTTAAAGGATTACGGCCACAAGTCTTTCAGGGTGATTTGGATGCCATGACAATATTTTCTGTGTTCTGTGGAGTTAAAATCAAATAAACTGTCTCTAATCTAGGCTTAAACTAACTATCTACACATCAGTTAAATCCAAAAGTTACAAGTCCTCTGACGTAAAAGACCATATACACCTGTGGGCTTGTTTTTTTTTACATGACTCAAGAGTCACTTAACAACTACCAAGACTGGAGATGTAAGGAAAGTTCCTCTGACTTTAAAAACATTTATAATTCAGTCATGGTTAGTGCAGCCTGTGAGTGTTGGTCCTGCATGTTCTCTGATTCAGGTCTGCACAGCTGACGTACTGCAGCCGTAGGAATAATATTGCTGTGCTCAGGTACAGAGGCTGCTGGCTCTGACTCAGTTTGGACACATTTTTGAGGAACACAAATTCCTGTTGAGGTTTGTGGTTTTGTTGATGTTGACATCAACCTGGCTCGACTGCTTTATTTCCTAGACGACCGCAACTTAACTTAGTCAGTGAACTTGGTAATTCCTGCCTCATCCTGCGCTCTGACAAGTTCAATGATCATCTGCTATAACAACACAAGTGGAGACGTACCAGGATTAAGACCGACAATTCTGAAACCACGCAACCCGTGTCTGCATTTTTACTAATAATATGAACTCTCTTGTTGTTTGCCAAAGCTAGAACTTTAAAGGTACTCTGCTGACTTTTCACTGTTACACCATCCCTGTCTGGGTTTCTGTTAAAATGTCTTGTCTCCAAGTTCAAGCTGGGATAGTTTTTCTAAAATTTTGAGAGACATAAGACTGCTGTTGATGTGTGAAATTGGTGGAGTACTCCTTTAAGGCCTTACACAAACGGTGACTTCATTTCCTTCCCTGTCCCTTGAATCTATAGGAACAAATCTCACTCAGTATAAACTTATCAGCTAATTTACAAAAACAGATTTAAGAGACATCCTGTTGCCTGATGTTAGGCTACTTTGCTATTCTGTTCATTGCTTTCTGTAAATATAGCAATAAACAGACGCTGTCAGCTTTCCAAGTGTAAACTGAGGTTTCACCTGTCATTTTGTCTTCTAATGACCCTGGAGCCATTCAGGGACACGGTGCACAACTATAAACAGCACAGTGACAACAACAAAGCCGTGTCTGAGATGCAGTCATTTGACTTTAAATCAACTTGAGAAGTTTTTAGAATAAGAATTTAAAAGTATTTCAAAGCAAAATGTCTTATATACTAAAGTTATATTGCTACTATTGGATCTCGCACAGTAGAAGTGTGGAATTGAACCCCTCACCAACCCATCTGTTGGTCTTTAATTTCAGAGTGGTGACTCTCACTGGGGTTTGTGGCCTGCGGCACATTCTGAACGCAGTCATTGACACGCATGTGGCAGATGCATCACGCTTAGTCCTACGGGTGTCACACTACAATGTGATCCACATGCAGGTCAGGGATCTGGTGACAGCCTCTGAAATGACTTTACTTCATTTCAGAAGTAAAGTCATTTACTTCTGAAATGAAGTAAATGACTTCATTTCAGAAGTCATTTACTTCTGAAATGAAGTAAATGACTTCTGAAATAATACATGGACTTTGGTGTCCTAATGTAATTTCTAGCTATGCTCCAACCAAAATTACTACAGTGGATGTGTTTCTTTCAGACCATTCATCTGAGGTCCTCCGGGTTGGATCCTTTGGGGCACAGGGGGACCAAAATTAGAAATGTTCACTTTCTACAGATTGTGCCTTTAAACCTGCGATAACTGTTGGGCTGTGGAAACAAGTTGTTAACACAATATTGACACATTTTCAACATTTTCATTGTTTTGGAGTTGTGTTTCTGGCAAATGTAAGTCCAGTATTCACTCTCCTTTAGCTCTGATATTGGTCTTAACTAATTTATTGGCTAATTGTGTCTGTCTGCAATTTGGTGTCAGACAGTGTTCAGTGGATTTTTTTTTTAGAGCTTTTCCACTGAAAACAGCTGTCTGCTGCATCCAAAAACAACGCTATGAGAGTGGTGAGTGTGAACCAAAATAGAAGAGTTGCAGGCCAGACAGATAAACAATGAGATTAAACTCACTATAAAGCTCTTTAAAGCCACAGATTCAGGTGATAAGTATCTGTACTTTCATCGCATTGTCTCAGTGTATTAGAATAACAATTGTTAAAGGATAATGTAACAGCAGTTGAAAGTCTTGTTTTTGCTGATGTCCAATGGCTTATCTTCTCACCTCGCTGCATTGCTGTTAAATTACTCTTTAAAGGTTTGGTTCACCCAGACTACAAAAAAATATATTTCCTGTCTTACCTCTAGTGGTATCTAGTAATGCAGATATTTTGCAGAGGTATTGAGATGTCTTCCTCCACCCCACTATGTTAAAAAACCATCAGCAAAAGGTCTTTCTACAAACTGCGTCTCCCTCATTCTGGATAATCCACAGAACGATTTCCGCTGGAGCTACCAAAGTATAGTCCATATAAAACATTCTTCAGCGTTTCAGAGCGTTTTTTGGTGACTCGCTATATAATTTTATATTGTATTTTAAAGTAGGAAAATATTCAACCCTGGCACTTTGCAACTATGTCTTGTGCGCATTTAAAAGTATTATTATATTAAACACCAAATTAGTTTTAGTTTAAGTTTTCTTCAACAATTGAATGTGTTTTTGAGGCTCTGATGGCTTCAGCAGATGGCCTCAAGGTTCCAGAGAATCAAACAAGTCAAGGTTCAGTGGACTGGTATCAATAACAGGATGTTAAATGGACATAGCCACACCACAGACAACATGGTAATGGCAGCACTCCAAAATCTTAAAAAAAAATAAATAGACCTTGCCCTCAGTTACCCCTGTTTAATTATTTTCCATATTATGTGGACAGGCCGACAGGATGGCTGAAGACAAAGGGATGGGCCAGGATGAGAACTGATAAGGGTGATCTTTTAAAAAGAGAGACAAAGAGACAAAAATCACTGAGGAGAAAAGCAGAGCTCTAGATGGTCACGAGATGACAGCAAAATGTACACAAGTGTTCTAACAGCTGAGACTGTCAGCAGGGAATTCAGATTTCCTGAACTGACGTAACAGGTGAAATAAAACATCTGATTGCATGCAAACACACGTACATTCAAATAAACACATTCGCTCACGTGCACACACGCACACCTACAGCTGTACGGTAAATCACGACATGCCGGCATCATGTGTCCGGCAAAGGAATGAGCTGATACGCATGAAACCCCTGAACACCTCACATGTGCACATGCTGGTACAGACTGTACCATGATAAACATCAGCCTAACAACCACTGGAATTTAACAAACGAATGTAGATAAACGAATGGATGGGTAGATGGATGATTTTTTTTTTATATACAACAAATATTACTGAGAACATATTAAAAACCTGAATCCAGCTCTTCCTAAGTTCAAACTTCGCTCAGTCATAATGTTAGTGTTTACAAAGCAGAATTTTTTATGTAGAGATTAGTTGTTACTTAATAGAAACAACCGGACATAAAATCTTTTGTGCCTCTATAATAGAACTGTAATTTTCGGAGGCATAACTAGCTTGTGATGCTGGTGCATCACAAAGTGGTGTTTCCCCCTTGTCTGTTTCTGTCTTTCAAAATGAATTGATGCACACTGTTTCTATTACGTCATCAGGGGGCATTTACAGGAAGCGTTGCCAATTAGCACCTTTGCCACTAGATTTTCTGACTTTTCAGCCCCTTCTAACAGATTTGTTTTTTTGTTGTTTTTTCAAAAAGCACCTAGTGACAAATCTAGAAACTTTTTGAACAAACCTTAGCCACTTTCAGTAGAAGAGAGTTGGCAGTATTGAGCCATGAGCCTTAAGCTGACATATAATCAGCTGAAATAGAGGTGAATGAGCTTCTAACTTTCTCTCTGGTTGATCATCTTACTAGTAAATATAGCTGAAATCACAGCGCTGTCTTTAACCTATGTGTGTGGTAATTTTGTCAGGCAACCTCTGGATGGGACCAGAAGGGAACTGCTGGTTAACATACAGTCTAATTAGTGTATTATATCATCTAACGACATTTAATGGCTTTTCGAGAAGGCTTTAGGCTTCAGGGAACGCATTAAACGAAATGAAATTGACTGTCCGAGGCCTCAGATTTCTTCTTCTAAATTAATGCACATGTTGAGTTGAGGTCAGAGGTTAAACACACTCAAAGTCTCAGCCCCTTTAGACTGCAACTCTCTCTGGATTTGACCCTAACATCAGGACAACACTGTTGCTACACGTTAAATTCAAACGTAACAGCACAAGAATGTAGAAATGAGAGGCATGCATACTCACACAGTCCTCCTCCTCATACGCAGAACAGGATTTGGACTGTCGGTGTTGTTTAATTCCTAAATTTTATGAGCATTCATTGGAAGTAAATTAAAAGCTCATTGTTGTGCAGGATGATTGATGTGAACTTTGTTCTGTTCTGCCTGTTTCACATCCTTTCATTTGTGTCATATGAATGATCATACTTGTTTGGCTTTCTTGAATGATGCTACTGATAAAGGGAAAACACAAAAGATGTTATTGATCTTTTTATTTTTTCCAAAAAATTAATGGAACAATAAACATTACTGCTACAGGCTACTAAATCTCAAATACACTTGGCAAGGCTGCTTAATTTTTTAGATAAGTTTGAACCCTAAATGTAAGCATATGTCAACATTTAGCAGATAACAAATTATTGCTAAATGAGGACTGTAAAGATCGAAGGGGTGAACGGAATGAATTCAACAACTAAAAGTCTGATATTTTGAGGATTTTGGGGGATTTCTGTGGTTACAGAGAAGAATGTGAACAACAACTCACCACAAGTGCAGAATTTCAGGACTAATGCCAGTTGTTGGACTTAAACTATAGAGGTGAATCCCATAATGGACTGTGTCAAATGTAGCTCTTGTCCCTAAATGCACCTCTGCAATGAGAGGAATTCCTTGTTCTTGCAGCAGCAGATTTGTGGATCAACCATCAAGAGGGATTTCATACTCGTGCGTGACCTTTGCAGACCACTCACACCATGTTGGGAATTTGAACGGTCTCCAAAGGTAAAGATGAAGAGGCGTTTCCCTCTCACAAACCTCCCTGAGGAGTTTTTTCTTTGTCTGCCTGTCTTTGCTGCTTCGGTCCAAGCCTAAAGCCTTCAAAACGGAGTCTCGAAATTCCTAATCCCAAATGGGATTTGCTTCACTCATTCTGTGTCTCCTGAGCCATTTAGGGGTTGAAGAGGCCATCCATTGGAATTCCTTTTTCTACCGCTGTCTTCTTAAATCTCTGTATGTGGTCAGAAAGCCACTTCCAGCCCATTCCTGTCATGCCCTCCACCTCTCCCTGAACGCGCCTCTTATGCCACAGACTTCACAGGATATTCTCGAATTAGACATGTATGATGTTTATTTGCTCATAAACATGTGTTCTAAAAATGGGGGAACGGTCCGGGGTTAGCAGGATGTGGAGGAGCTGATAACATAAGATCTTTGTCTGACAATAGAAATGCCTACAAGCATGCAACAGAAAGGAGGCAAGTGAATGTCCCTCCAGGTTCCTCAGTCACACAGGTCCCTCACAGAAATCAGTTCGTATCAAAGACCCTGATCACACAAGCACCTGTTGAGCTACAGCTGAGACTGTTTTCAGTATTGGAATTTCACTTTTACTTTGCTCTTTATCATTTGCGGTCATCTTTCTTACATTTCTTACTCAAGTTTCACGTTTCTGCATGGATGTTCCACGCTTGTCTGATGAAGAAAGTGTCTATTTTTTCTCCTTTAGCTTTTTTCTTGTTGCTTTTTTTCTCTTCATTTTCTTCCTCCCCTCCTGTCTCTCTCCTCTCCATGGAAAAACCCAGTCAAGGCTGTGTCATGCTCCACTGAGAAGCTGCTGACTGAGAGAGCAGAGACAAATATTCAGCTACAGGAAATAAAGACACACGCAAATGAAGTGTAGAGACAGTTTCTCAGTCCTCTGTGGCTCCAGACTCTCTGAAACCACAAGCTGTTTTTAGACAGGGTGTGGATGACTGTGCACCTACCACGACTATATGAGCAAACAGTGGAGACTGAGAGTTAGTGTGCACAGACTCATATGCGGCCCCAAAACAGTCCATAAACAACGCCTCAGCATCGTGGTTCAGACAGGCCCACGTGCTATGATGAAATTATACACTGGTGTCAGTTCTCACAAACACTTAAGAAGACAAACAGTACTCTAAAAGCAGTAGAAGAGAGGATTATAATGTGTTTACTTACATCTTATTTCAGCCAGATTTTCAGCAGGACATTGTATTGCACAATAGCGAGACCTGATTGTACATTTTCCTGAAGAAAACCATTCATTCCATCTTTTCCTGAAGAAAACCATTCATTCCATCTTGTTTACAGGTCAAGGAGCCGGTATTTGTAATTGCTTTTTGCACGGGGGAAACCCTTGCTTTCTCATCAGTTTTACTACCGTTACAGGAATACAAGCCCCCTCAGGCAAACTCTGTCTTTAAGATCCTTTGCTTGTGTTGTTCTGTCCTTGACTAAATGGCTGAGACTGCAAAACACGGGCAGGATTGTCCCTCAGCATGAATTCATGTGCTACATTTGGAAAACCACCGTGGTTAGGAGTGAATAATTCAGAAATTGCACGATTCACAGTGCAGTTTGAAAGCAGCTCCTTCCGTGCCTGTTAATTCTTCATTTTTTATTAATGATCTATTCATCACTTAATGTGTCATGCAACTTTGGAGCATACTTCTGTGCTTTTGGGGAAATATGAAGAAACGGAACATGAGCAGTCCATGAGTTATTGTTGTTTTGGCCAATTTGATTCCAGCTGTTGCTCAAGAAGTGACTTCACTACTTTGCAGTTCAACTCAGAGCAGCAAATTACATCCAGCAGTGTGTTTTTCTGCCAGTATGCCAGAACAAAGCAAACTGATTTGCCAGCAAATGTATCTTAAATTAGAGACTGATTGTATTAATTGTTTTCAGTGTCCAGACTTATCACTGCAGAGGTTTACGGGAAATGATATCTAACATGAAATGACACAAAGTTGCCTACTATCAGATATTTTACCTTATCATGATACTATGGTATCTATCTCTTTAATGCCTTTGAATTAATGAGGCCATTGAGGGTGATGCTGCAAATCAAGGAGGTTTGTGGCAGTATTGAATTGTCATTTTATTCTCACACAACATTTGAAGTCTAAAGATTTGAATCTGTTTCATTCTTAACCTTTACATATTCATGAGCAAAAGACAGAAGGCAATATAATACTGGTAATTTATTATCTCACTATCTCTGCACCATTTCCGATTGGCAATAAATGACTTTAATGTTACCACATCGTCAGTGGATGTTTCGGTTGACATGTCAGTTCAGACATATTTCATCAACAAAGCTGGTTCGGAAACTGTCGAAGACTTAGCGGACTGGTACACATCCAGACTCTCATGGGCTGCAGATGACATTTTAATGTCGTCCCACATCAAAGTACGAAGAAAGTTCCTGCGCCTGCCCAAGTCTCAACCTGCTGATGCCTTCAGAGGCGAATTACAGCTTCAGTGTAGTTGAAATCATCCCATTACACCTAGCTAAAATTAATGCAGTCTAACACAACAAGCATACCTTAATGATGGTTTTAATGTTCTGTTTGTGTTGAAATCGTTGCAGAGAGGTGTTGATTCAGCTTTATGGTTATTTCATGGTTATTTTTAATAAATACACAACATTTTTGTCTATATGAATATATATGTAGTGGAGTAAAAAGTATTCAGATGTTGAACTGTAGTAGAGGAGAAACATAAAGAAGCAGAATTTTGAAATACTCAAGTAAAGTACAATTATCTCGAAATTGTACTTAAGCACATGTACTTCTGCAATATAAGAACAGTTAATGGCTGTTTGCGAAATCGACTGTTGGGCACAATATTTTTTATTTCTCTCTTTCACGATTCATATGTGTAACCCATAACTTAAATTGTGTTGAGAAGACTGTAGGAAGCCGTGTGAATCTGACTTTTTCGAGGAGCACATGAAGGCACCACGGAGTAGCGTTAATAATAGTGTGGAGTGGAGCGATTTCCCTGATCTGCGAGGACAGAGACAGGACGCGACCAGTCTTCACTGACTGTAATGTCAAGGTAGGACACCTCTGTGTGCGTGTGTGTTAGCTACAAACAGTGTTGTCTGAGTAAAACGTGACCATCGGTCGTTTGTGACAGTTTTCTCTGTTCGAACCTCCACATTGAATAAAAAAAAAAAAAACGACCGTGAAAGGCGGGTTTTGCGACTTAAATAACGTAAACGGTGACTGGTTTCCGAAGACATTCGCCCTGTCTCTCCACTGTTTTAGGTGGGTTTGTTCGTTTTACGACTCCGTCTTCATGTCTTTGGATGTTCCCGTGAAACAAAAACGAAGACAGGGGCTTCGTTACTGTCAATGCAGGAGGGCAGCGTGGCTCCTTTTGTTGACCGCAGCTGGGGTAGTTAAATTTAGCGCCATTTCTAAGCTTTTCCGTTGAACCGCGGGGGTTTTCCATCAATTTATTCCCCAAATTTGTTTAAGTTTAACGTTTTCTACCAACAGAAGACATCAATCCACAACCTTCGGGGCCGCAACTAAGGGTTAGTTTCATTATGGAGTACTGTGTTGAATGGTTTTTATGATTAACGGATTCATTGTGTGGTCTGTGGAATGGTGAGAAATGCATGTTAAAATTGATCAAAAGTAAGCATTTGACTATTCATTTAATTGACTGCCTCAGTTGTAACGTCCTGTAGTCGTCAGCTGTCATACACATAATACTGACCCAGTGAAAATGAACGTTGCCCGCTCTACTTGATTTTGGGATTAGGGATCCTGTCTGTCAGAGCAAGCTCTTTACAGCTGCTTACTGTAAATTTAATGAAGCGATGTTAAAGCTTTATACTTAGTTCTTCAGTCTCGGTGCGCCCCGGTGATATATCATGGGGGCACATGACTTTTGCTGTCTACTGGGAAAACTGGTGCGTGACTTGCTGCGGTAATGAAATTTTCACTGCCAGCACGTGGTTAGTTGCTGAATCACAGGACCTGACAGTAGAGAAACGTTAAGAAAAGAGTCAACTGAAAGCTTTGTGTGGGTCCCATCTGGTCTCATGTGGGTCACTAACACAAGCCAATAATGTTCTTTTTTGTAACTCTAAACTTATGTAGTGAATATAGTTGCACTATGATACTGAGATGTTATGGTACAGTCTTGCTTGTGCTATTCTTCTGAAATTCATTCTCTGGGGCTATGAGTGAATGAATGAATGAGTGTTTCCTGGCTCGCCTCCATGTCACACGTGTCGGTGCTATATTTGCGACTCTCCTGATCGTGAAGCAAGGAGAAGAGCGCAGCAGAATGCTGTCTTTGTTTTCTGCCCAACAGCTGATGGGACAGCAGCATCAGCCCCACCGCTGGGGTGCACATGAGCATCTGTCTTATAGGAGTGGGAGTTAAGAAGAGTTGCTTCTGCCAGCATCGGTCAGCCATTCATCCAGACCAGTTGAACCAACTAAAAAGACAGGCAGCTGGAGACAGGCTTTGTTCCTGCTGTCTCTGAGTGGCGGGAAATGACTTGGGGCGTAAAGGGAGCGGGTCAGGGTGAAGACAATGGATTTGAAGACCTTTTATGCTCCCTCCCTCTCCCCCTTTGGCTCGTATGTGATTCTTATGTTTTCTTTCCAGAGTTTTCCCCCCAGGATTTACCATTGTGCCGCTCTCATTAGTGCCCTGTTTCCTGCTCTTATCTGTATTATCTTGATTACATCCTAGTTTAACAAAGCATGACAATCACAGATACACATTTTTTTTATTTTTACAAAAAGTTAAATGAACATAAATTAAATCATAATTTTTAACTGGTTAATCCATCTGTTTCTGCTGTTTATCTAGGTCTCGGTTGCACTGATTTAATTAACTATGTTGTATGGGAATATGGTTATATTCCTTAATACTGTATTGTTTTAAAAAGGTTTGAAAAAGCCTGAAGTTTAACTTTGTGAACCTCTCAGAAACCCTGTATAATACAAATAACTTGTCAGCTCTTAGCAACACCCAGACAGCACAAACTGTAGGAAAAAAAAGCAGTGGTGTTATTTGAAAGGGTAACATTTACATAAGAGGTTGGAAAAACTGGTGAAGTATCAATGCACAGTCATCTCTGTGATCTACTATAGACCTGCTTGAGATGCGCAACATGTGCCAAGCTAAATTTTGTGTTTTGGTTGGGTTTATGACCCCAGCTACACAGAAAATAAAGGTCCGGTCAGCGTTGTTAGAGGTTTGTTTTAGTTGATTTTATCAGTTTCCATGTCTCTTTGTCTGTTAGATCATTAGGACCCCCACAGTGTTATCTGGGCCTGCTGCGTCTGCTTGGTTTAATCCTGAATACCCGCATACCTCTCTGTCCATGTGGAAGTGATGTGGTGACTATGTATTTGGCCACCTGTCAGGGTCCTTCTGTTCATAGCCTACTTTCCCTGAAATCGCTTTGGTTCAGACGGAAAAGCTGTGTAATCTGTTGAGTTTTATTTATTCATTTTTTTTCTGTATGTGAGGTTTCATCCTGCCACCGGTACAAAGCCAGGGGCTGACACCAAAGGCCTGAGTGAACAGGCTGTTTGAAGGGACGGCTACTGATTGCAAGATCGGCTTCAAACCAAACCACAGCGTTATGTCTGTGATGGGAAGTTGTGAAATGTTTATGCAGCGCTGCATTCGCTGCTAGGGTGACTGGCTGCACTCATATTTAAAAGGCAACCCAAATAGTTGATAGCTAAAACTGGTTTGAGGTATTTGATAAGTTGAACAAAGGCAGCATGGAGTAATTTGAAGAAAGGCTGCTCATCAGTAACTGCAAAACCTGTTTTTAGTTTTTAACGATATCTTTCACTGTTCAATAACAGAGACCACATCTTTTGAAAAAGTAGCTTCTCAATGATGTAACATTTTAGAGAAGATTACATAGTTTCTTTTTGAGATGAAGCAACAGTTGTGGGCGTGCTCCTCGGTTTTCCACCTCATGCTGCTCAATGTGCCTTAAATTGCCCCCACGGGGACAAATAAAGTTCTCTGAATCTTTCCCCCTCTCTCTCTCTGTTCTGAAAATTTGAATCTGCTCTCTTGAGGCAGACTGAGTACAGTCAGTAATTCTGTCCTTGAAAGAAGAACAGGATGAAACAAAGTGTGAAATAGGTATCAAGGCTGTAAAAGTTAATGTACTGCAACGTAACTGAAATGTATTGGGTGTTGTTGGAACGGGCTATTGAGCAAGCTGCATTTAATGTGTGTGTGTTGGTCATTCTAGGAACTACATGAAATTGGAAGCTTGATTGTCAGGCACAGATGTGAACAGCATATAAATCATCACTCTACCCTTGAACTCGTTGTGCATAGGAAGCTTTTTTAAAGCCTGGACGTCTGATGGCATTTAGAGGGAACAGGTTTGAATCAGGCTAATTGTGATCCACGTCTCCTGATGGCTTGTTTCTGTTTGAGTCCACCACCCAGAGACCGATTCCTTTCAGCTTGAGGAAATGATCAGTCCTTTGTCTGTTGTTGTTGTTGTACATTGTAGTAGTGCTTCCTGTCTGTTAAGATTTTAGGCTGTATGGCATGTGAACACTGAAAAGGGCACAGAGCGCAGTTTGAAAGTCTTGGTGTGATGAGTGTTGAGTACCAGCAGGTCTTTGGATCCTGAGGCACCAGAGTTAAGAAACTCTGGCTTTGGAGCTATGTTCGGGGGTGTACGTTTTAAGTTTAGAATATTTTTCTAAATTTGGATTGTTTTCCAGATTACATCCAATTTATTTGAATTTGATACCAGGCACAAAATCTTTTGGCATGAGCTTGGCATACCTGTAACAAACATTCAGATTAATGTGAAAGATATACTTCCCCGTTATTCATTTACTCCAGTTAATCCCTTGAATGGCATTTCAGTCAAAGACTGGGCAGAGAAAATGTTATGATTTTGATTACAGTGTTCTCCTTCCATGACCTCAGGGAAAGGGTTAGTACTCCTTTGCTTCATCATATGACCAGCATCAAATTATTCTGTGTCAGCTGGGGAATAAAAGCTGCTGTATTAGAGAGGTATGCTAGTGAGACAAGAAAAGATGTACTCCAGACCTTTGCTATTAAGATTTTGCAATTTTTACAATTTTTTCCCCCTGGTTTTCTCCCAATTTGTTTTGTCCACTTCCCTGTGGCACTGCTTTCCCTGTTATTACTGTCCCAGCTGTTGGCCTAATGTGCAGGGGGTTTGCACCATCTCTCCGACACTGTACAGGCACTCTGACCAGCCAGTCGGTGATGCAGTACAGACAGCAAGAGTGGGAGTTTTAGCTTAGCATCCCCTGTGCTTCCAGATCACACCTCCTCTGAAATATTAAAATTTGATTTCAACAACAAAGCACCTTAATTCCCCTTATGCTTCCTCAACATGCACCTTTAAAAATAATAAATACAAATCACAACGTTTAAAACCGAGGAGCCACATTTCCTTCTTTTACTTTTGTGCTAAAATCCATGCAGTTGTATCTGAAACAGATGTCACCAACTATTAACACAATATGACAGGTCAACCTAAAATATGCCAACTTTGTTTTCATAATTTGTGTAGCTTTGAGCAGAGGTTTCACATAAGACATGGTGGATAAGAGTTTAACAGTCATCTGACCAACAGCAGATGACTGTGGAAAACACAGTGTACTCTATTGTAAGAAGCTACAAGTAGGAAATATAAATTAATCTTATAATAACGCAGTATGAGATAAAAACAAAAAACAAAAATAACAAAACCAGAACAGGTTTTTCAATTCACATAGTTAAAATTTGGGGACCCGTGTCACCTCTTTCCTGATGAGACAACACGCAGTGGAGTCTGAAGTGCCCTGTTTGGCAAGATTTTTACTTTAACCTTGACTTTATAGGAGGAAACAGTAAATTACTGTGGCTCTTTTTTCCATTGGAGTGCTGATTGTTTGAGTCAGATGTCGCTAAGAGGTCATCCAGTTAAAGTGTCAGACTGATGCCAAACTGGAGTTTTGTACCACTCCACAGACTGCAAAGTGCCTGTGTGTGTGTGTGTGTGTGTGTGTGTGTGTGTGTGTGTGTGTGTGTGTGTGTGTGTGTGTGTGTGGGTGGGCACTGTGTTGGCACCAGGCAGCTAATGCCAGCTGGCTCGTTCGGTGACATGTAAGATCGAGAGAGGGATACTATACGGGAATCTGGGGCATGACTAAGCCAGTGTGTTTTAAACTGTTAGCAGTAGCAGTCTCTGTAATACCACTGACTATGCAGACTGTGCAATTTTACTATGTCATGACAGCCAGTGGAAGAGAGAAAAAAGATGACAGAAGTGTAAAATATCAATGTGGCTATAGGTTTTTCAAAAGGCTTGTCAATAAGGCGCTGTCAGAAGTATGGAGGGGGAAGCTATTTTGTGGTTTAGGGCTGGTCTAAGCTAGATAAGAACTAGTTCATACGACATGTCCGACTACTTTTTTGTTTTTTTTTTGGACGACCACACTCAAAGGCGGGGGGTGGGGGGCATTAACTGATATGGTGACAGTGAGGCACATTTGAGACTGTGTCTCCTTGAAGGCGTTAAGTATGTTGCACTGGTTCTGTGCACAAAAAGTGACAGAAATATCTGTCATTTTTGGTTTTTACCCATCTGATTTTTGAGACCAATACACCTATTGACATTTTAGAATAAAATTACACAAAGAACAAGCATTTTATATGTATTTTTAAAGATTTGTACCAAATTATGCAATGAGTGGGAAACTTTACAGTTGAAATAGACTTGTAGCTGTGTACTGACCGAACTATATACTACTAATTTCAGTGATGGGCACATATTGGCCTTGCTGATTTACTTCTAGGTTCTAGTTTTTATTCACACGGTCTATGCACTGATCTGATGGTAAATTTTTGTGTAAGCAAGGACATATGGACTTCTTGTTGTTTAGCATACAGTCTCATATCTGTTGGACATTTGTCCCACCTCACACGCCATACAGACACTTCCCATAGACAGTGGTTTCTCAGTGAGACTCCAGGTTTAGTTGGCCTGGTCTAGTTTAGATGCATGATATGGGCTATAGTGTGTGTGGCCCCTTTCTTATAGAGCAGTCTCTGTCCTTGCTGAGGGTATTCTCATGACCTGAGATCATTGGACCCGTCATGTCTGTCAGCAAAATGAAACTAGACAGTGTGCTTTGGAAGTGCCAACAACAGTCTATTCAGGTGGGAATAAATGAAATCGAAGCATACATGTCTTTTTACTTAATAGAATTAATGAATACATCAGGTTTTCTGTTGCCAATATCCATCACTTAACAGCACGACTGGCGGTTAGAGCAATTTAAGAAAAAACTGCTTTGCAAACGTTGAAATTTGTAGCTGCCCGATTCTAATGGGAATGCTTTGAGTGCATTTCCTTACACTTAAAATATCTGCAAAGCAGATTTCCCTTAAATTTACAAGCAGTCTTCTTGTTCTTCTTCTTCCCTTCTTTGTGTGAAACCATTGGCAGGGAAGTGTATGTGACATGAACAAACAAAAACTTGGATTCTTAGCACAACTAGAAGTAAAAAAAACTCCAAAGTGTACCCTTTAAAATTTGTTTTAACAACCTGTTACAATGGATGACCGATCCATTAGTGCACTGCATTTAGAGCTGTTGCATTTAGTTTGCCTTGTTCTGTTTAGCTTGATTTCATGCCAAATTGGTCTGTGTTTTCTTTTCTTTTTTTTTTTTTTTTTAAGGAGGAAGTGTCTTGAAGAAATGTTATTCTGTTTGGAGAAGGTGTCACACAACTATCCAAGTGCATGTCTTACATCAGATCTGGAGGAAAAGATGCTAGAAAGGAGGGGAGTGAGACCATAAACAGTGCTGGATAAGTCAAGAGTGGAGATGAAAATAGAATTTAAAAAAAATAGCTGATGGAAGATCATATGAGAAAGTAGGACAATGAAGGCCAGGGGAGCAACAGACATGAAAGTAATGAAAAAGGTGCTGAGTAGAAACTGTGGATGAAATGAGATGAGAAATTAGTAGACGGCAGGAATCATAGAGGGAAATGGAGGGAGAAATTAAGACGACCTGGTTGCACAGATTTGAAAAATGAGATCATATGGAGAGCGGAACAGATGGTAATGTAAAGGTAACAGAGTGAAGACAATGTGGACTAATATAATTTGAAAAACCTTCATGTTCTCAGCTTTTACATTTGCATGTTTTTCAAGCTTTTCTGTCTCACATGATAGTTCGAGTCTCACAGGAATCTTTTCAAGGAACATTCTTACCCCTGCACAATTTACAGTTTGTTTGAAATGACAGAAATCCAGGCGTTGACATCTATGTGCCAGAGAGCGTCACACATGCTTGCAACGTAAATGTGAAAATGTGTAGGAGGGGTTGGGTGGAGGAGAACAGGCTGTTTTGAGGCAAAGGGAAGAGGGAGGGAAGGACATGAAGATGCAAAGAGGGGCAGGTCCAGTTCGCAAGAGACAGTCGGGGGTCAACCTACTAAACGTCTCAATGGTATAAAATGAAGCATGCAGAGCTTGTTCAGCCTTTACGTTGGTTGAGCATCAGACCAGAGGAAAGAGGACTCTGTTTTCATTGGCTGAACTCTTCTGTATGTAAGTTTATAAAAAAGCATTTTTTCCTTATTGAGAGCGAAAATTGTCATGTGTCTGTCATCGATTTTATACTTTGTGAATGTTGTCTTGTGAGTTTCATAACTGTTGTGCAAGTTTACCACAAAGTCGCAATATTTCTTTGAATCGTGTTGTATTCCTGAGTGTTGTGTCTGACGACTAAGACACAAAAACAAAAATTAGGAAGCTGAGTTGCTGCTGTGTCTGCGTGGTAACGTTTGAGGTTTTCTACCACTGGTGCTGGCATGCAGACCAGCAGTTTTAACTGAATTGGTTTGCTGGTTTTTTTTTTTTTTTTCTGTTCAAATTCCCATGGTTAATTTGCTGTATTGGTCCATACATTAAGTGGCGCTCTGAAAGAGAGTGAGAGACAGATGGCTGCTGATGATAAGAAAAAAAAAAGTTGGCTGGCACAGTCTAGATATTTTAAGTGCTAAAACGTGTCTTTATCTATGTATTTCAGACCTAGTGCTACCCTTATCCACCTCTGACTGAACTCGTGCCTCCTGCTCACTAATAACAACCATGACAGCCATCAATGCACCTCGGGACAAGTAAGAGAAAAACCTTTTTAAAAGAAGAAATCTGTTTCTTTATTCAAATCCTGTGACAACATGTATGTTTTCTATTTCAGTGTGAGAAACATAAGATTTTGATAAGACCCAGTAAACAATTTGTTCTAAATTGCTTGTTGATGATAATAATAATAATAATAATAATAATAATAACAAGTTGTATGACTTCCTTGATGTACTTTCCTTTTGTCTCTTTCCCAGATACCATGCAGTATGGATCATTTTCTTCATCCTGGGTTTGGGAACCCTCTTACCATGGAATTTCTTCATGACAGCAACAATGGTAAGTTAAGCTTCACTTCTGGACAAGAGTAATCTTCTGTAAGTGAGAAAGTTTGCAGGCAAATCAAGTAAATCCTTGGAACAACAGACAGATTGAAATGAAAGGAAGAGCCCTGTTGGTGGACTTGGTTAGTGAGTAGTTAATTATAAGGTTGGGCTCCACTTAGAGGAGGGGCATCTCACTTAGAAAACATAAAGACTGTTTGTTTACCTTTCCTTCCAAAACCACCTGGTTTCACTCAGGATGCCTTACTTGACTCCAGCCGGGTGGATTTCCATGTTAGTGGTGTAGCCTCTCTGATCCCCAGCCATTCTTTGTGAGCCTCAAAGGGTTAACTTCTTAAAATGTGGAATTTCAATTTAAATTTCCTGGGGGAGTTAATTTGGACCTACCCTCAGGGGTTTTCTTTGTTGAAGCTCAAATAGCTTATGGCGCTTATTTGTGCTGAAAAAGGATTTTTTTTTTTTTTAAATATACTCGTAGTTGGCAGTTTATTAGGTACACCTAACTGGAACCAATTCCAGTCTAATGCAGGTCTGCAAAAACGCCTACCTTTATGAGGGCTCAGTTATCATTTAAACTGTTTAATTAATTCATTTAATTTGTGGTGCACTTGAATTGTGTTATGTTGAGAGCTGTTAGTCCACCCTCACTGATATACATGGGCTAAAAAAAAAAGGAAACTCAGCACTGCTTTTTGGGAAACTGAAAGGTTACAGAAAAATAAAGTTCAAGGTTGTGAAACAAGCTAAATGCTTCTTTCATTTCCACAAGTTACATTCACATGACACAAACGTGTGACTCCATATTCATTAAATTATTGTTTACAGCAACTTTTACTGTTGACTTTCAAGTGCCAGTGAATGTGAATTCTTCTGTCATTTCCCCTTAGTACTTCACCAGTAGGCTGAAGGACCCACCCACCGGCCTGTCCTCCAATCAGTCGGCTAACGAGACTTTAGAGGCCGGAGATACTCGCAATGTGCTGGAGTCGAAGTTTAACAATGTGATGACCCTGTGCGCCATGGTTCCTCTGCTCATTTTCACCTGCCTCAACTCCTTCATACACCAAAGGTATCCACCCTGCTGCATCCTGACATCTTCACTCCAAGGGAAAAAAACTGACCATGTACATTTATATAATCACAGTCTTGGGTGTAGCACATACACTTCTCCACCTACAGGAAGCAATGTGTTAAAACCTGTTGGCCAAAATATATACTGCAAGATCATTAGCCTCCATAGTTGGTGTCCTTTTGAGACAATGACCAGAATCCAGCATATAAGATAAAGTCTTTGGAGAAGACTTGTAGCAACCACATTTCAGTTTATTACCGAGAGAAATGTGGTTACACAAGACATTCGAAGGTTGAACCTTTTTGAGGCAAAGTTCTACACCTTCATTTTCCCGCTCTTTCTGCCTGCCATCCTGCTTATCTGCAGGTCACCCCATGCCACTATAGGTAACGTCATCCTCTTATGTGAATGTATGTCTGTGGGCCTCCAGTATGTTTGCTTTAATTAAAGTCGGATTGAGAGAGATCTGGGGTGGACCCCGACCACGGCTGACTCTTTGCCAGCACAGACACACCCAGGAATGCTATTTATGTTCTCTACTCCCATCTTTACCTCTCCCTGCTCCTCTTCTAAATGTCATCTCTGTTCCTCAATATACTCACTTTATTTATGCCTCATCATGAACAAAGGACTTCCCTCTGTGGACAGAGACAACTTCTCCCTGTTTCATTTTCTTGCACTTTGTGTCAGAATGACTTGAGTTCCTCAGAAGAGTAATGACCCTCTTTCTGTTAAAAATATTTCTTGTTTACTGTTCGGCAATGAATCATAACCCATGTTTCCACATTCCCTTTTTTTTTTCTCCTGACAGATAAAAAAAAACTTAGAACTTCCTGTTTTTTCCAACTGTTTCTCAGTTTTTGGAGCTGATGTCAGTACTTGTTTTTGGGGCTAAAAAAAACTTCCATTTCAATATATCATGTGTTTCATTAGCTGCCTCTAAAATGTGTATGGCTAATTGACAGGTTGGGTTTGGGTTGTGTAGAAGTGAATGTAAGTTTTATTTCTCTCTGTTGTTTTCACCCTGTGTGTGTCTCAGGATTCCCCAGAAGCTGCGTATCTCTGGCAGCCTGACAGTCATCCTGGTGGTTTTCCTGCTGACAGCGGTTTTGGTCAAGGTGGACATGGACCCGCTGCCTTTCTTCACCCTCACTATGATCAAAATTATCTGCATCAACTGTGAGTTTCTAAATACATAAGTAGTAATGATTGTCATTCAGCTTGACATTGTCTTCATGTTTTCAGATTTGTTGTTTGGAAGCGTGTGATTTTATTGTGTTTTGCCCTCGCCAAGATGTCCTCCATGTGTTTCCTACTTTGATCAAAATCCCTCTCGTATAGATGCACACACATGCTGTTGTACCACACTGAGCTTCAGAACACAGTCTGAAATCTCGCGGTGTTTGTTTATTTGCAATGCCTCATGAGCAGCAGGGATAAGCTCACCCCCCTCCTTATCCCCGTTGAGTCAGTCCTGACCCCCAGATCCTCATGAGGAGCAGCCCATCGTGTTTGATTTAGAGGGGACCTTGAAGCTTTGATATTGATACTACATCATTCCTCTTAATGGATACGTTACAAGATTTCTGCAGCTGATTTGGTTCCAAACTTGCTGCATAAACTGCTGTAATCCACTGATGTGATGCACATTGGTATGAAAAGGTCTTATTGGCTTTGTGTAAAGCAGTGTTTCTGAAACATTTTCTATCACACCCCAGCACAATAGCATCAGTAAACTTTTTATTTTCCTTAGATAAATCTTATTTATTCAACTTAGTTTCACTCCATATTTTGCCTCTGGTCATTCATGCCCCCCCTCTGTGCCTCCCCATGGGGGGCCCACCCTCCAGCTTGAGAACCACTGGTGTAAAGCGAGATAAGGAAAATAATAATTATATAACTTATTTAAAACGTTTACTTTGCACCATGTTGTTTTCAGAAAGGGTGTCATCTCTCACCGTTTGTGACGGCACTTCATTTTTACTGGCCTCTGTTTCTGATGCTGTGTTTAAAGTATACTAATTCTTAAACACCCTTCTCTTGTTCTCTCTGTCCCTGCCCAGCGTTCGGAGCGATTCTTCAGGGCAGTCTGTTCGGGCTGGCAGGGATGCTGCCTGCCTCCTACACCACTCCCATCATGAGTGGACAGGGGCTGGCCGGCACCTTCGCCGCTTTCTCCATGATCTGCGCTCTGGCCAGTATGTCTCACACACAGCGCTATTACACCTTTTCTGTCATTAGCACAAAATATCGCACAACACAACAGACCTGTCAGGACCGTACATTAACTTTAAAGGGGGGAGTGTCAGTGTTAGACATCTCCTGCTTGCTCCTCTGTCTATTGTAATGCTATTTCTAAAAAAAAAAAAAAAAAAAAAGAATTTCCCTGTCTTTCACAATTTGTAATTTGAACTACTAATGAAATAGATAAGTTTTAAAACTCACATTCACACAAATATTGCTCAACATTAAGTGTGTTCAGTGATGAATTTTGTCTTGGTAAAAGGCCAATCAAATGTCAAGTGGTCAGCAATAACATTTGCTGGCTGCTGAATTTGGCCTGCTAGACAGAATTATTAAGGATACAGAACTGGTTCCTCAGAAGTCCCTTTGGCACTCTAGACTTTTTCCTGTCAGATCTGGCTTTCTCTGTGAGCTGCTACAGAAGGCTGCACTGCTCAGCTGCTCAGTGCATGTGACTCTGCTAACATTAGCTGATGAAGCTTTGCAGGGGAATTATGAAAAGTGTTGTCATGTTGCTCAAATACTGTATAATCACACGGTTCCTCAGCATACTGCTAGTCCTAGATTGCTACTGGGTTCATGTTTATATTTGGGGAAAGCAAGCCTTTGATGACAGTTAATCAAGAATATAATCCGCAGATTACATGATAATGAAAGTAATCACTACTTTCAGCCCTAGTAAAAGTATATAATCAAACAACTGGAATCTAACAATGTATTTTTAAAAGAGGAATACTGACTGAAAGAAACTTGCCAGCATTTTAGCCTGACGCTGTGGCCCACAAGAAAAACAGCTGAGTTGCATCAGTGCTTGAGATGTTAAAAACACTAATGGGTCTTTGTGATCTGTCTTTGTCTGCAGCTGGATCGGCTCTGCAGGACAGTGCGTTTGGTTACTTCATCACAGCCTGTGTTGTTATTCTCCTGGCCATCATGTCCTACCTTGCTCTGCCCAGGATGGTAAGACCACATGTTCTCTAAACTAAACATGGTTTTACTGAGTTAAATAGTTTCTGGTGTTTTTATCATGAGGTATTTGTTTTACAGCCATGTGCTCCCATTTTGTTCTCATTAACTTTGTACTTTTTCGGACAGCACTTTGTAAACTCGATAAGTGTTGAGTGTCTCTACCACACACGTCTGATACTGACAATTTGCAGCATGCTGTCCTCCGTGGCTCATTGTTCCTGTCGTTTTTGTCAACAGGAGTTTTTCCAATACTACATCGAGAGCAATGGATCCAGACCCTCTGCTGATGAGGAGAACAAGATGGACTTACTCAAAAAAGGTACATTGGTCTGGAAATCTTAATTATCAATTTTATATGTTTAATATGTTAATATGTTTAATGCAATCAGGAGAATTTCATGTCCAGTGCTCCAAGTGCAAGTTTCCCAACATTGTCTTTGCAGAAAGTAAATGGTCCAATAAATGCCATCTGGATTAAAGTGAGAGCACGATGGGAGCTCTGTGTTATGTAGCAAATGAAATCTTGTGCGTACACCCATTTAAACATGGGAATGGTGGTTGTCACTCCATGTGTCACTTGACCAACATAATAACGCAGAGCTGTTTGTTTGTTTCTCAGACAGTCCAGCGGAGAAGCGACCGGTGGTGAGCCTGATGGAGGACGAGGCCAAACCCAGCGTGTCTGTGCTTAACATCTTCAAACAGGTGAAACGACGACGTTCTCACACAAATGAACACAAACCAATGTGTGTGACCATCAGATTCTGCATCCAGAATATTTTATAAATAATAATAGATCTCTACTGTAGATGTACAGTCTGACATCCTGTCATGTAAAGCATCATCCCACAGCCAGCTCCTCTCACCTCTAAATGCATTTTCCACCTTCCACCTGTGGGACAGGGATTAAACTGGTTGCACGATATTGATCATTTTCCTCCTGTGCTCTCTAATCAGATCTGGGTGATGGCTCTGTCAGTGTGCTTCATCTTCACCGTCACCATTGGAACATTCCCAGCTGTGACCGTCGAGGTCAAGTCCACAGTAGCAAATGGAGGCGCCTGGGGTGAGTCTCCATTTTCCTCTCTCTGCACAAAGCTAGTGAGCCAGTAACTCTGATAATCTGACATTATTTTAGAGGGATGACTGCCAAGGGTTTGTCCCTTTTTAAAACATTTATCCCCAAACTCATTAGGGAATAAACCTTTTTTTTGTTTCCCAATGAGAAGATTGTAGGCTGAGAAAATGTTTAATCCTAACCTCAGACAGAACGATTGGGTGATCTGTGGGGCAAGAAAGTCTTCTGTTTTCAAGGACAACTAGTTGTGAAACAATCAAAAAGTAAGAACTGTCTCCACTGTGCAGTGATGAAATGTGTGAAGCATGAATGTGTTGGAAAGCGTTTAATTCTACTCTACAGGCCGACTTTGATCTTTGTTTGGTAATACTGCTTATTTTACCATGTTGTCACTTAGCCGTGGACAAGGTTTTATGAATTTGAGAGCAGCCTGTAAAAATACTTTAGTGAGATTAGTGTTAATCCTATCAGCACATATAGTATCTCCTTAATAAATCATCCTTTCAATGTTTACTTGCAAGGTAGTTTTGAAAACTTTGCAGCTTTTTTCCTCATGGAGCAAAGAAGCTGATGTCAGCCTGGATTCACACGACCTGGAGTCATAGCTAAAAAAAAAAAAGAAAGGTATCAAAGTAACAGAAGTGTGTGAAGCTCCTCAGGGCCTTTTGATACTTCTCAGTCGTAACTGGAATCCTTAGTAACAGCTGTGAACCCAAACTGACAGCAGCTGCCGTTCTCCACAGAGGAGGAAGCCACAAATTTTGAGTTCCAATTTTCCTTCCAATCACTCAGAGGTTGGATATTTGATGTGAGTGTAGTTTCCTTTCGAGCAAAGACGTCTGCAGTCTTGGTCTTGTTAACATCAGCTTTTTTTGCTTTGCTCCTTTTCCAGAAACTTACTTCATCCCTGTGTCATGTTTCCTCCTCTTCAACGTGATGGACTGGGCTGGCAGGAGTCTGACGGCCTTCTGTATGTGGGTCAGTTAAACACCACAACACGTTTTACCGACATGCTCTGTCATTCTTACCTGCTCTGGAGATTAGCTGAGCCGCACAGGTGATTAAACTAAATGACTAAAAAGCCAACTGGTCTCAGGTCTTTGTGGATACAGGCAAGCTTGACTTGTTTGTAAACACTTTTTCCTTATAGCATCCATTTAAAATGACCACATCTAAATATTTGTGATCTTATGCTGTTGTACGGCGCTACGGGACTTTGGCTGCGTAAAGTGTTTACACACAAATAAATCTCTGAGTCGTGAGTGGAGCGGCAGAAAAACATCAGTCACTCAGTTTAGAGGTTATGGAAAACTAAAAAGCCCTGCTGCACATCTGAGCATCACGTCTGTTGTGATAAATGCATTTAAATCAGGAGAGATTTCAAGAAGAACGAAGGAAAATTGGAAAACTTTTATTGTGCACAGGTAGAATAGAAATTGGCGCTTAGGCCCGCGCAGGAAGCAGATCCACCGTGGGAAGTGATACTTCACCGATGTGAAGGAACGCACCCCGGAGCCAAGACACTGGTGGTGGTGATGAGTAAATGGGGCCAGAGGTTGTGACGTCTTCTTAGGAGCCTCCAGAATGGAGGGTTTGATTGGAGAGTGTCGGGCAACCACAGTTGAGGCGGGTCACGAATGGTTGCCCTGCTGAAATGGCAGCTGAATGACAGCACAGAGAGAGCACTTTTAAAGTTTGACAGCTTACAAGTGATTGGTGTAAGGCAAACTTAAATTCTGGCTCATTTCTATTCTGCTGCTTTAACAGATCATTTCAGTTCACAGTATTTCCAGCTCTCCAGTGTTTCAGCCACCCATCGGTTACCCATGTCCCATCTGGCCTCACAGTGACTCCTCCAGTATTTGGCTGTTATGCACCTTCTCAGTCAGATGTCTCTGTTTGATACTTTCATTCACCTCCTTTAGATTTAATTACCTAAACTGGCATAATTATATATTCACAGACGTTGAGGACGTTAGCCAGTCTTCCTTGTACTAACAGTAATCAGCGTACTAATGTTTTTTTTCCCCTTTTGTCCAGAAATCAACAAATGAGTCTAGTTTCTTGCAATCAAGAGGAAATAATCAAATTGAATCAAGTCCTTCTGTACAAACTGAGTGCAGTCAGTTATTTAATCACAGTCTGACCTGCACTGGAATGCTGCCTCTTGATACTAGTGCAGATAACAGTAGTCAGCTGCTCCAGGACCATGTGAGTTTATTTATTAGCATCAGACAACACTGGTCAGGATCCTGACAGTTTCCTCTGAGGTTTGACTCCAGGTCCTTTGGTCAGTCGTGTCTTTTGCTTTCTTTCTCCCTAGTTACATATAAGATTGTTAACCCAAATCAATAGCCTTGCCTTGCCACACGTTCAAAATATACATTCAGAATTTGACATAGAAAAACACAGTTTATGGCACATAAAACTCTCCAGAGGAACGTATGTGACATAACCACACTGAAGAACACACACAGGAAACAAAACACCTGGAAGTATGTGACAGTGTTATTATCAGTTGAAGTTATCAGTTTTCTGGCCTTGTGGCTGATGTTGCTCTGTTTCTCTCTCTCAGCCGGGTAAAGACAGTAAGTGGCTTCCTGTCCTGGTGGGTCTGCGGGTTGTCTTCATCCCTCTGTTCATGCTGTGCAACGTCCAGCCTCGTTACTACCTCCCCGTGCTATTTGGTCACGACGCCTGGTACATCATCTTCATGATCGTCTTCTCCTTCTCCAACGGATACCTGGCCAGTCTCTGCATGTGCTTTGGACCTAAGTAAGGAACACACAAAAAAAACCTGAAATTACCTCGATGTTATGCCCTTTGTTAAATCAGTGCACTAACAGAAATGTAAAAACAGTTTGTGTATAAAACACGTACATTACTGAGCTGTAGAGGTTTGGGTTGGCAGATTTTTTTAAACTTCAGACTGAACCAAACTACAGATGAAGGGCATGAGCATATTTCCCACAATGCTGAACTATTCCTTTAAGTGATATAGACTTATATCTGTGCTTTGCCACAAACACTATTGTGTTTAAAGGTGAACCACTCACTCCTAATGAATTTTGTCCCTCTGTTGTCTCTGTACAGGAAGGTGCCGCAACATGAGGCTGAGACAGCAGGAGCCATCATGGCCTTCTTCTTGTCCCTCGGCTTGGCGCTGGGTGCTGCAGTCTCATTTGCTTTCCGGGCCTTAATCTAAAACCTTCAGTAGATGTACAGTAGACCACCTCCCCACCAGCAACTCTCCCTGTCACGACCCTTAATGGGAGAATCTTTCAACAACTGGACTCGCCTCGCTCCTCTACATCAATCTCCGACTGAGTGGGGGCAGCACAGCAGACCGGAAGACTAGAGAACCTCGGTCTTCTGATACTAACAGCAGAGATTCGCCTCATTCTGCCATCATGGCAACAGTATAAGCTAAAATATGTTACTGATTTTTTTTTTTTTTCTCAGCAGCTTCTCTGGTTTCTGGGGAACATTTTCCCAATCGACACCACTGATCAAAGAGGCTGCTTCTCAGAGATAGAGATTAACTCAACAAGCAAATGAAAACCAAAATTTAAAAAAATATATATATAAATATATCAGTTGCAGTGGATTCATCATGTAGAAGACAGCAGAAATTCTTCAAGGTGTGGTTTAAATTTTCCCAGATATTACAAAACAAAAGCCAAATCTTGAGGCTGGGCAGTGAATGTAACGTCCAGCCTCATATCCTACACGCATGCCAGAGCCTCATTTATAAAACTTTTTTTTTGCACAAAATTATAAAAAAAACAAAAAAAGTGATGTTAGATTACATTAATGAAGTTAAAACAATCACATTCTTAGAATTTATCTGAAGTTATGATGGTGTGTAAATAAAGTCAACACATTTTAATACATGAGGCTCTTAGATGCAGGCGTTTGGCTCGTCTGCGTTAACTGTTACATGTAACTCGTCACTTTGTGAACCGTTATCCTCAGCAGGAGTTTTTGCACATCAAACGTGAAACATGACCATTACGTCACTCTGAACTGTTGCAGCTTTTAACTCTGATCAAGCCAAATACACAAAGACTTCGTGGGAAAACGATGAACTTGGAAGGGAGGTCATGACCCCGTAAACCGCTTTGCTCCCTCCGTCTACTTCAGTGTTTAACTCCGGTCAGTTGTGTTTGTAAGCATCCGCGTAACAAATCAGTAGAGTCTCAACGGCAGTAAGGATGGACTAAATGCTGAAGATGAGGTTTTAACCTCAGTGTACAGTGTTGGTAAATGCGTCTTTCCTGTCGTTTTAGATAATGTTTTGCCGCTCTGCATCTGCTTTATCTGGAAAAACATTCACTGTTACTTCAGCTTGACACGATTCACCAAATGGAAACAGGTGTCACATTTTCCGTCTAGATTTTCAGTCCACATGTGAATTTTCTGCTGTTACTGCGTCTTCCTGATAAAACACATGGGAGATTTTGCCACAAGGTATTTTGAAAGCAGCAAAAAAGCTGTTTGTGACATGAAATGTGCCATTGTTCAACTTTTTTTCTCATGTTCTCATGGAAGATAAGTTTTATACCAAGTAGTTTTTAGTAGTTTTCCCAAACTCTTCCTAAGTTTTGTTTTTGAGGGGGAAGAAAAGGCCATCTGCCTGTCAGTGTGATATTTGTTTCTTTGCATTTTTGTGGCCTTTTGATGCTTTCTTTTTTTTTTTTTTAAAGTCTGCTTTAGTTGTACACTATTAGTCATAATACCAGCTGCATTCATCCTAACAGTCTGTTTGTTTAAAAGCACAACTTTGGTCTGTTCTTCCATACGCAGGGTTTTGGTTGTTATGGGAGTCTGGCATGGACCATTAAAATGTTACTTATATTGCAGCCTACAACAGTTCTGTGATAAAATAAAACTGTATTTTTAAGAATCTGGCTCCTCCTGTTGGTCATTTTTGGAAACGCACTGTTAATAAGGTTAGATATGATGTGGCAGCTTTATCGGGTGATCGGGTCCCTCTGCTGAGACAGACGAGCTCTGTACTTAATTCCAGTGGTGGACTAAATAAAAGTACTAATACCACACTGTAAAAATACTCCAGGTAAAATCAGAAAAATGGCCCTGTAGGTGATATAAATCATTAATGTGTAAGCAGCATTTTACCATTGCATCTGCTTTTTAACAATTTAATAAAAAGCTGCAACTAATGCTCATCACAATTGTGCAGTGACACTTTTAAATGCCTTGTTAATAGTTTTGTAATTGTACTTCTTAAAATAATTACAAAATTATTTAATCAATTACAAGGAACAACAGCAAAATCCTAGAATTTGAGAAGCTGAAACCCTGAAAATTAACCACCAATGTTGATCAGTTCTACTTGAAGATACTGTTATTTTATTATATCTTTTTTTTTTTTTAACTCCTAATTTGTGCAGTAAGCAGTACCAGATTATAACGGGGAAAAATATTTCTCTCTGACAGGAGAACAGAGGTATAAAAATACTTTTAATTTAAAGTACAAGTCGCTCTGATTTGTACTTCAGCACAGGACTCCAGTTACATTCTGCCACTGCTTAATTCACGTGAACCAGCTGTTTTCCTCAGCTTATTATTTCATTGTGCTGCTTCTGTGTGTGACTGGGGTTAAGTTAATGCACGTCTCAGCCTGTCCTCGTCTTTCTACTCAACCTTTATGAAACAAGGCCACTGATTGAGCAGCTCTTAGCTCTGCTCAGAGAAAGTTCTGCTAAATGAAATGTAAGAATCTGACACTGAGCTACAGAGGTTTACAAACATATAATAAATGGTTTATAACAGACTAATGTAGTTATGAGCAGTTATGAGGACTTACTGTGTCCTATCCATTAGATGTTTATCCCCCTGTCTCTACTCATGGGGGTCCACTAAAAATACACTACATTAAAAATACGTATGTACTTATAAATACATTATAGTGTGTTATAAACCATTTATACATGTTAATATGCTGCTTATAAATGCTACATATACAGACTTAAGGAGCTGCGGAGACGAAAATAAAACTTCCTGTTACCGTTTTTCTCTTTGATACATATCTAACAACACCTGGCTTGAACACAGATCTTAATCAAACCACTGTGAAAATATGTCTGTGGGAACATTCACAACCACAAACCAAAGCTGTCATTTCCACACCTCTCCCTCATTTTTCCAAAAATCCTGTTTTTCTCCCCCTTCACTCTGTTCGTTTTATTGGCTCCACCTGTGGATGGAGGCTGCCGCAATGCAACCTAAAAACTGAATCCTGAAACACAATTATACAACAAATAATGTTAATATAACCCTAAAATAGACAACTCCAAAATAAGCTACAGTAAACAAGCGCTGTAAAAAAATAAGGTGCAAGTAAACATGAATTTGCAGTATTTAAACTAAAACAAATAACATACCTTTACCCCAGGCGATACATTTTCTCAGCTCCTTGTCTAATCAAAGTGATGGTAAAAATGTTTGATGTACATGTATGATAAAATAAAATAAAATGTTTGTCTTACCCAGGCCTCCAGGTCGCAGGACAAGCAGTCTGGGAGCAGCACACCTGCTCCCCCTTAGCTTGATCATCAGTTTGCTGCTGCTTTGCTATTGGCCACACAGCCCTGAATCAATGCCTCATCAATGGTCCTTAAAGCCACAGACTGGGAAACATGGAGCAGGAGGCAGGGTACTGGTTTATCTGGGGGATCTGTGATTATATCTGTGATTTTGAAGGATGCAATCATCATCATCACTTCATGGGTATTTTGTAAGGCCTGGATCAATTACTGACAGATTGCTATGTTTAAGAACACTGAAAACTGATGAAACTGCTTCTTGCGTCTCTACAACAACATGATCTCCTAAAAGAAGAGACAAAAAAGGAGCCAAAAGAATTGTATTGATGATTTATTCTTAAGGTAAACATTTTATTCAAAAATAAATTACCAGAGATATCTTTAAAAGGCAGACAGACATCGTCTCCAACCCCACTCGTCAATCAGAAGTTTATCAGAATCCAAATATTCACACGTGTTTCTATTAACGTCCCTCCTCACGAAAAGGAGAAAACTAATGTAAACCCTACAGCAGCAACTTATCGTTCTCTAATGAACCACAGACTGTTAAGTTGATCAAGAAGGAAAAAAAAAAAAGAACAGCCACTGTCAACTGATTCACTATAAAATGTATACAAAGTTTATTTAAATATTTAATCCAACATACATGCCCGATCTGTAATATGTGAACACAGAAAAAGAGACACTGTATCATACGAGACTGGCGCTTAAGGTGAAAAATACTGTGGATGGAATCGATGCAAAAAGAGCTCAGACAGATGTGATGCAGCTGTTAGTGTGTGAACTACAGCAAAATATTAAGGGGCAGATTTCTTCACAACAAGCTGCTTCTCAGAAACACAGCTCTGATGGAGAACTGACTGTATAATGTTTCACAAAGGAGAGAAGGATAAAAGTCCACAGATTCAGATTTATTTAATTTTAGAGAAAGAAAAAAACGTGGATAAAATAATCTGTTGTCAGTTAAAGGAATAATTCAGGATTTCGGGAAACACGCTTATAAGATGTCAGCTAATTAACTGACAGAACATCTGTCAGACAGAACATCTGTCAGTCAAATACAAAGCTGCAGCCATCAGCTGGTTAGCCCAGCCTAGCCTGACTCTGTCAAATGTAAAATAATTCACCTACCAACACCTTTAGTTCCTAAGTTCACTAATCAACACGTTTGTCTTGTTTGGATAAAACAAACTGGCTGTTGGCTGTAGCTTTGTATTCACTCAGACTATTCCTTTAGGATGCATTTGATCTACATCTCTTAACTCCCCAAGAGCAAGAATCAATCTTACAGCCTGCAGGTCCTACAAAATATGAGCCAGAGCGAGTGCAGATGTAAAGAAAGGCAGTGGAAATGGTTCAAAATGAAAAACCTTCCCTGACCATAGCTGGGCTCTTAGATAGCTTAAGGCTACAACACAATAGCTCTTAACACCACTGGCAGGTCTGCTACGACACACTAAAGGCCTGACATGACGCGTTATTCTAAAACAAAAACAAAAGATTCAGCTGAGAGACCCGAGGCTTCCTACACTCCTCTTCAGTATCACAATCACAAAGCATTAAAGGGACAGACAGGCGTGTGCAGAGGTTTTCCCTAGAAGCAATCTGAGCCCAGTTTGATTATACAAGTGCTACCTGGCTCACCCACCTTCCAAATTCGGGGTGGGAAAAACTGGATGAAGGCAGCAGGCAAGTGAACTACCAGCATGTCAGAAAGTAAAAATCCAGTTATACTTGATTTCCCGCGCCGATCTGTTCATTTCAGTTTTGTACAAGGAGACGGACGAATTTACCGGGACAGGACAGGACAGGACAGGCCTCTCCAGCTTTGTCCATGACAAACAGAAGTTAATTTACTTTTACTTCAGTAGAATCAATAAAATCTGTTTTCCTGATTTTACCGAAATAACAAAAAAAGAAAACATTCACCTCATTTTGAATCTTCGATTAGTCACTTGTGCTTGTAGGAAACGTTATTTCACAGGCTGAGGAGAAAGTAAGCTGAGCTCTGACCCGTCCGGCTGTAAGACAAGACGATTAAATGCACAGAAAAGTGATTTCAGTTTGCATCCATTGTTGATAACAGCTGCCCACAGCGGTGTCAGTTTTCCCTGAATTACAGCTCAATCCTGAAGCGAGTGCAGTCCGCTACCAGCAAACCTGTGTGTGTGTGTGTGTGTGTCAGCCTACAGTGTGCATTACAACATCTATAACAGCGTGGCACACAGGAGATGACGGCCTTCTTTCAGGTCCTGTTTTGGCGAGAGGCGACGCTGCCAGCTTCTCTGCTCAGTCCTCTCATGAACATGCAGTTCCTACTCTGAGGCACTGGGGGGGGCGATGAAGAGCAGGAGAGACATCGAGCCTGCAGGTCCATGCTGCTCATGTAAAAACGGGTCAGTGATGTCATGATGGGCATTTGTGTGTCTGTGTGTGTGTTTGTGTGTGTGTGTGTGTGGGGGGGGGGGTGTTCAGCTTTGGTGTTGAACTAGTTCCACAGTTCTAGGACTAAACACACTGAGCGAGTGGGCAGGGGCAGGGGGTGATGAACATAAAAGGGGAGATGAGGAGGAAGATAAGGAAGAGCGTCAGTGAGTCTTTAACTTGGTGTGCTGCGAGCCCTGTTCTGTCAAGCTGGCTTTGAGAGAGTTAACCACCGTCTGCCTGACGTTGTCTTCCATGTAATGTTCACTTAGCGGCTTCAAAACCTGCAGCAGAGGACAGAGGAGAGGACAGAGGACAAAGGAGACGAGAAGAGGATTTTGTGTGAGAACAAATCAAGTTAACTTGTCTAAAAACTATCTATAAAAGGGATAAAGAAACTGAAAGAAAGAAGGTTAGGGAAGAAAAACTTTTAAGGTAAAATATATGGAGCAAAAACAGGATGTAGTCCGACATGCTGACCACAGACACGCAAGCTTCTTGAACAAATCAAGAGTCACGACACAACTGAACAAAACCTCTTCAACTGAAAAGACCATTTAAAAAACAAAACAAAAGGAAGGCCACCATCCTTTCCACATTCATCAGAATAAGATTATTAAAAACCGTTTGGGAAGGCTCCATGTCTTTGAGATCCTGAGATGATTCTGGCCTGTCAGTGTTCAGAGGATATCTGTGTCCACACCCACAGGTTAAAGTGTAAGAATCCAGCACCATCGGACTGAAAATTAACAATAAGGAAGCCGGCAAACAGCATAAGTTTCAATATGAGAGCTAAGTGTAACAGTCTGTAAATCCACCAGTCGGCGAGAAACTAGTTAGTCTTCTTGTAGTTGTTGTTGAGAGGAGTCAGAGCTCTGAGTCCCAGTGCTGCTCCTGATGGCAACGAAGGGAGAAGAGAGGCGGGCCACGCCAGGCGGCTCGTGATGGGCTCCAAAAGTTTGGAAAACACCTGAGAGGACAGCAGGGAGGAACGGGAGAGTTAAACAAAGAACAAGGCAGACAGACAGACAGACAGACAGACACTGCAGCAGGAAGAGGACAAAAACATGAGAAAGACAGATCCACAAGTTAGGGAGAGGAAAAAGGATATAAAATAAAAAAAATTAAAATAAAAAAAAAGTGTCAGTCCAGTGAGAGGTTTTAAATGTCAACAGTTTTGTTGTTTTCCAAATGAAAAATAAGAAATGTTCTCATTTTCATGTTGTTTGGGTGTTTCTCTGTGAACAGAGGCCTTTAAAAATGTGACTCAGTAATGCCACACAAAAATGGCGTTTTAAAATTTAAACAGCTTAATGCTGAGTGAGAAAAGAGGATCTGATCTCAGAATCATACAACTAAAGACTGGTATCAGGTAGTGGAGGGGGAGGAGAAAGTAAAGAGAAAGGAAATGCCAGAAATCAGGCAGGATGTTGAGAGTGGCAGGCAGAAGATCAGAGAAAAAGGAAATGGCACCTCTCACCTTTCTAACCGTCTTCTGTAAAGCGAGGGACAGCGGGGGGAAAGACAAAAGCAAAGGACTAGTCAGAGGAGACATGAGGGCTGAGTTTGTGGAGGATCTCAAACACTGATGAAACTCCAGAAAGATAAGAAACACAAACACTGCACACACTGAGTTTATATTTATGGTGAACAACTGAAAGAGGAATGAAGAGAGTGGGAGAAAAACTGAAGTAGGTGCTGAGTTTCGGTGTAGAAGGAGGCTGAAAGGTAAAATGAAAAAAATGGTTCAATAGACTAAGACTTTAGACTGAGATGGATGATGGGATGCAGCAGACAAAAAGAAAACTGATGGAAAACTCCTAGAAATAAAAGGCAACAAGGGGAACTTCAAGTAAAATCAAATGAATATAGAAAACTACAGTAAACCAATGGTATCGACACACACACATAGTTCTGTTTCCCTGGAGAAAGAAAATGCAATTTACCAAAAAAAGAAAATCATTAAAAACTTAATGCGACTCTTACATTAAGCTTTGACTTCAACCCCAACTTAACAAGGACTAATCACCTTTAATAAAAAAAAAAAAACTTAACACACAGCTTAAGATCACATGCTGGAGAAACAAACACTACCAGCACACTGCAGCAGATTTAAATCTCTCCCCTAACATTACACAGTACCATAAGAAAAAGGTGATGGAAAACAATTCTTTTTTAAACTGTAAAGTGTGTAACTCTAACTGCCTAATCTGATCTAAATTTTTAAGGCAGATGCAGATATTGATATTTAAAATCCTAGAACATATAAGCCCATATTCATTTGTGAACATTTTTGGATAGGGAACACTTGGGCTATTAAATGGCTGTGACCAGAAAATATATTAAGTGTATATGTACTTAGAGTTGCACAACAAACCTGCCAGTGTTTTATTTTTATAACTGATTGTTTTGATGAATTGTAATACACACACTCCTTCCCCCTCTCACATCGACTACCAACCTGTTCCCAGAGTGTCTCGGCCACCAGATCTATCATCGTTCCCACCTCCCGAAACTCTCCAGAATACTTCACATAAGCCCAGGCGCAGAGCGTCAGCAGCGCCACTCCCATGACCAGGTTAGCCAGCACCGCTAAGGTGCTCAGACCGATGAAGCCTGTGACCCCAGACACAACGTAGGTGACAAACATGACCGCGAATAGCGTGGCGGGTGTGCGTGCTGCATAGAAGATGTTTTTGCCGTCGTTGTGTTTCGAGAAGTTGGTGTAAGCCTCATCCAGCTCGGACTCCAGCTGGTTCTGGTAGCGTTGGCAGAACTCGTCGCCGCCCATTTTCTTCACAGAGCGGAAGTAACGCACCGAGTGCTTGCGAAACTCCTCGTGGCAACGCTCCAGGTCAGCCGGGGCGATGTATGGCTTGTCCCCACCGCAGACCTGAGACGGAAAGACATGTCAGTAAAAGTGACAGAGGAAGACTGTGACAGAAGATTCGTGAGGACTGTGAAAGACAGACGTGTCCCTACCTGCTCCATGTTCTTGCTGTACATGTCTTTGGCTCCTGCCACAGCTGTCAAGTTGTTGGCTTCTGCTGTCGCCTGAGAAACAGGAAAAGACAATGAGATTCAAGATTTCTTTGATGACAACAGAAGATGGGGATTAAAACCTAAAAAATGTGACCCATACTCAATAAGATCCCTCAGTTTATGAGATAGAAACTAACCTGCAGCATGGACTTAGGGTGAGGCAGCTCCTCGCCTTGGTAGATCTTTATGTAAGCCTGCAGGAATGTAAAATAATACAGATCAAACCAGTGTATCCTGTACAATGTCAATATTCTGGCAGTTAACACAGGAACAAATTGGTAAGTACTTAAGGCACAAGGCTGGTGCAGTTTTTTTCCTTTAAATGACTGATCCTGTGTTAGCAGACTCAGCAGCAGAGTATATAATTCAAGGCTTTATATTTATCGACCTGACCTATCAGCGTGACTATTGCTGGACTTTAGTAAAATCCTGCAGGACCTTGAAGTACTCCAGAAGATCTCTGCAGGTGACTTTGTTGCCTCCGATCTCCTTCTCTACCAGCTGCTCTGGGGCCAGGAGGAGAGGCACCAGCTTGGTGAGCTCCTTCTTAAAGTCACTGTCGATGTCTGAAAGACACAAACACACACCCTGATTGGAGCACGACAATAAGGTCAGCTTTAGCTATCACTCTTCATTATTTGATCATTTGCGCATGTGTATGTTCCTGTTTTCTCACCTCTCAGCCTGCCGTCAAAGTATGGGTTGGTGGCCACCTTGAGGCCTGGATGCGGCAGCAGAAAGCAGCCGATGTTGGAGAAGCAGGAGTGGATGTGCTTCCTCACATTTTGAAGCTCTTCATGTTGGTTCTGTTTTACCTGTGTCGGCAGACAACAGCATAATATCACAGTGAAAATGTCTGCTTGTCTTTGTCATTGACTGATGTGTGAATGTGTATACACGTGCAAATCTACACACCCGAACAATGACATGACATGACCTGTGTTTGGACTGAGGTTTGGTGTGTCTGACAGGAAAAGTGAGTGTATGATGTGCTATATAAATGTCTTCAACAATGTGTACAAATATCAGCACAGAAAAATATTTCCTCTGTCCTACAACAACAAGTTTCAGAAATTTATTCTCACCTGTAGTCTTTTCTCCAGGAAAGTGTTGCCTCCTTCCAGGCCATAGTCATGTTCATATGGATAACTCCAGTCGCGAATCAGGAACATCAGTGACTGAAATACACAGCCAACATCACAAATGAGACACATTATTTGATTTTGGGAAGACAAATTACAGCCAAGATCTGATCAAGTGGTCTGATTTCTGTTTTGATGGAACAAACTCTTGTTACTCCTGTTTTCAGTTACAGGATCAATCCAAATAAAATTACATTTCTCACTTCTACTGATATCTACTAATCCCCTGATTGTATTCACTAAAAATAGATGCAGAAGCAGCCAGTACCTGGAAAGGTTTCAGGTAGATCTCTTCCATTGCCAGCCGACCATATTCTGTGAAGAGCTACATATGAAAGAAAAACTTAATTACAATCAGAAAACAGAGGATACTACAGCAGACTTTCCCCCGAAGGGAGAAGAGATTTCACCAACCTGCAGGTGCTGCAGGTCATCCTCCTGTATGTTCTGGGAGAGATTGTACACCTGAAAACAAAATAATAAACACAACATGAAAAATATATGTTGATATTAGAAGAGGGGGAAAAAAGGGAAGAGAATACAACAAAACATGCTTTAAGTCTCACCTGTACAGAGCTGGTCATTGTGCTGAGGGCGAACACAGTAGCACAGTCCTTTATGGTGGACTGGCTGTCAAATGCTCCCTGAGTGTCCACGAGGAGTACAGCTACCTGTTGGGACAAGATTTGAAATGTGATATTCACCAGATTCTCCCCAAAATTCATTTTAACCACATGTGACAACATTTACAGCATCTTCTCATGAAGCTATGTTTGTTTGACAGCTGTCTACCTTGCTTCCATTTGGCTTGTTGACCACAAACACTTCGCTCCAGATCTGAATTCCTGTCGTCTCTCTCTCACAGCCTCCTCTCCAGGTGAACCCTGTCAAGGGCTCATCATCACCCCCTATCCACGACTCATTCTGCAGCAGAGGGAAAGAGGGCAGATGAGAGGTGAGGAGAGAAGGGCAGAAGAGCCAGGGCACTGCAGCATCATACTCAACACAAACAAGTTATACCATCATCCCCATGATTTTACAGTGTACTGTGTCATTGAAGGATGGCCTCTGCTCCGCCTGACCAGTTCTCAGCTAAAGTGCTGGAAGCATCAATGAGTCAAAATTACAGAAAAGATCTCTGAACACTTAGATCTATGCTATGCTTTCACATTGTTTTCTAAGCTTCATCAGAGCATACATTACTCTAACCCCACACTTAATATCTTACATATATAATTGCATTACAGGCTGGAGCCATCATGAATCTCAAAACAGAAACAGAACAAAGAGCTATGGAGGGATGTTAGATGATGGCCATCATCAACCACAGAGCCTGAATTCCACATAACAAAGAAACAAAGAACAAAAACATCTTGAATGAAGGCACAACACTCATATCAAAATCCTCGTTAAAGGCTATAGGCTGACGTATCTAAAGTGAAAATGCAAATAGAGCTCCCTCTGACATATCTTTCTTTCCATATCTCCCCCTCTTGGCAGTTCAATATGTTCAGTTCCCTGGAAAATTCTTTGAAATGGCAGGGAACAGGAAAGTTCACATCATCGCATCTGACAGTGCTCTTGTGCTTGATTTACCTGTAAAAATCTGGGCCCAGTTGCCACATGGATAATTGTATGTTCAGTGAACAGTGTATTACATCCAGAGTAACAGGTGTGAGCAGTTCTCTGAAGACACTGAATGAGGGGTGGCAGCCACAGTAACACGACACTGAAAGCTCAGTATAACACTGAGTAGTAGATGAGAACAAAAATTTAACACTCCCAGAAAAAGATTTGATGTTTTTTTGGATCTTGGTGAACACTTCATGTCTCTCCTGGCAAAAACCAGAGAAAAAAAAGCTTGACTTAAAAGCAGCACACTGTCACCTTGTCTCTGACCACAAATAGGAAATGTATAAACAAGCCTCAAGAGCAAATACCTGATTTGCAAGTCAAAGCATGAACACTGATTCCTGGTAACCACAACAATACAGTGCGTCTCTCCTGCATGGCTAACCACAATCTTATGACAGAGCAAGATGACAATTTGTCATTTGGTAACATCAAATACCTGCAGTCCAATAATTTGTAACGGCCGTATATATCTGAATTTACAGAAGCACCATAGGCTGAAAAGATAGCAACAGTGTTTTGGAAAAATGTGAACATGTGCAGATCTGATCAGACCTGAATGAATGCCCATGTTCATGCTGCCCAACAGCTGTGAGAGAGGGTCATAACATTCCTACATCCTTCCTCTATGTGTGTGTGTGTGAGGGTGCCTGTGTTTGTCAGTGTAAAGTGATCCTGGCAGTTTTTGTGTGTCCAGCTGCTACTAGAAAGTCTGCAGGACCAGTTGTTGATACTTGTGTCGGTCAAAGTTGTTAGATGGACCTGTGTGAGACTGTGTGTGTGTTAATACAAAATATTAAGCCCCACAGCTGGAGACACGAACTGTTATATATTTACTTAGCACACAAACACACCTCCAGCAGGGGCCATGCAGGTATTAGTACAAATGGGAACAATTTCGTTTACTGATCTCACTGACACCGTGCACCGATTTCAGAAGATTATGAGGGCAGATACACGTATTAGCATTGGGAAATAACTGCTTAAAAACATGTTTGTCAGGACTGATATCAAAGTACACCAGTCCAGTCTAATGGAATAGAACACAACTATAAAGTCTACTTTTATGATTCCTATAATGTTCACTTGTTAATTAAATTATCTTTTAGGATTGAGGTCATAGTTTGTGGTGGTGGTGTACTGAACTGCACTATATCTCAATATTATGTAGCCCAAAACAACACCACCTCTCACTATGACCTCAGTTAGGAATATATAATGGGATTTACACATTTCTGACAACGTCACTAAAAACTGATATTATGAGTTTTGTAAAGATGGAAAGTGGTAACTATACACAGGAATATGTACCCTTGCATGTCCAGAAACGGCATGAAAATAACACATTATTTATCTGACCTGACTGTGCATGTATCGCAGCATGAAGTCCAGCAGGAAGGACTTGCCCTTGCGGAAGGCCCCAGCTACAGACACGACCACCACATTCAGGTCCTTCACATGATCTTGCAGCAGGATCTTCTCCAGTGCTGCAGCGTCCAGCTCAAAGCTGTGCTCATCCTCATTGGCCAGGACAATCTGGACGGGCCTGGCCTTTTCCTCCTCTATAACAGCCTGAAGACACGAGTTTGCAATCAATCAGGGCTTTCCATGGCATGGAGAGAGGTTCAAATGATAACACTGTGCTGACAAGGCAGGTTTCATGGAGAAGACAGGGAACTGAAAATAACAGCGCTGACATGAGCCGCCAAAGAGTCATGGAGAAAATGAGGCAACAAAAACACATTCAGGAGTCTGGCATAAAATGAAGACACAGCTAAAATTATGTATGCTTGTCAATAGAAAGGAATCTGGAAGGAAATACATTAACATTAACCTCATCTTCGTGAATCCCTTCATCTGGTGTGGGGGTGAGGGTGGCATTTTTGCCTGAGTTTGAGGCCATGGTCCTGGGAAGAAATTCATCATCCAGGTCTTCGGGCTTGGCTAAAGGAGGCTTCTGCTTATGCCGAAAAATGGGGACATCTTCCACACCAGTCAAGCCTTTGAATAACCAGTAGAGAGAGACAGATAAAATTACACTGGTTAGATAACTCCATGCTGTAAGTTAGTGTGCAGACAATGGGTGTAAAGTGAGAGGGAGGAGAAGAATGTGGAGGCAGGGTTCTGTGGTAAGACCAAATCTGCTCTTCTAAGGAACAAGTTTCATTGTAATTAGTTTGTTTATGTGAGAGAGAGACTATTGTTTTGAGCTAAAAATAAATTAAAATGCCCTATATGGGTCAAATCGTGGACAAGAATTATTCCAGCATTCTGTGCTGGGCTAAATACTGTTATCCACTCTGGTCTACCCATCTAGGTCAAGCTCTAAAAAAAGCCTTGCACTGAAAATCACAAAGGGCCAGTAAAAAGGACACAAGAAAAGGAAGTTAGGAGGACAGCGTTTTCACATTGTTCTTCTCTTTCATTTTGATGTTTCCATGAGGGTCTTCCCCTTAAACCTAAGGCACATGTTTCCTCTAAAGCTGTCAGCCTTCCTCCCTGTGACAGTGCCACAGTGGCAGCATTAACAAGTGCGCTGAACACCAGACTAATGGATATGGACTTGGTAGCATGTCTTTGTAGCATTAGTTTTATGGCTGCACCTAATGATTATTTTCAATTAATCTGCTGATTATTTTATCAATCAATCATTAGTTCTATAAAACTGTGAAACTGCCAATCACAATTTCTCACCTTCAAATAACTTGTTTTGCTGAAGCAGCAGTCCCAAACCATTTATTAAGATATGAGTTTAAGAAAGTCAGAAAAAAAATTATTTATATCACTGTAAACCGAATACCTTTGGATTGTTGATATTTTTGCTAAAGAGGACAACTATAAAGGGAGACATTCAAAGATCAACCTGGAGGAGCTGCAAATTCCCATAGGACAGCAGCAATGCTGTGCTACTGTTTGAAGAGCTGCTGTAAGCACTGGGCAGTTACAGTAATCTGCTCAGCACACAAATTAGCCCTGCACATTTCCTCAATCTGTGGCAGTGCAGGTTCCCATCAAACCCAGAGCAGCACTCAGCGGGATGAAGTGGCACAGACTGCAGCCGTAGGGGAGACCCACACAAAGACACTATTCTGCTGGGACTGCAAGGAGTCTGTATTGCAGCAGAATGTGTGTGAAAGGAAAAAAACAAAAACAAAACACAAGCATGCAAGGAAACATACCAGCCAGTGAACAACCACTAGCTCTGCTGATATGTGCACTCACTACACTACACTCACACTTCATGATAAAGTGGCTAATGTACGGTCCTAGCTCCTCAGCTTGCAGAAAACCAGGGCAGAACTAAAATTAGCCACCTTACTTTTTATCTTATGGATGCACTGAGCAGATGTTAACAGGCCTAAGTGTCTTCCTGCCCATATACTCACACCACCAAGGGATTAGATGAGTTTGCGCAGTACATCAAGCACACATAGCATAAAGTATCGCACATAAACACACAACTGTTTTCACTCTGCTCTGATGGAATCTATCTTTATCTACACATGGCAAGAATAGTGCGAGTCTATGCAAGCTAGCCTACATTTTAGCGCTGCGTCCCAGATCAGCTCTCCCTTCCCTGGACTCCTGCACTATATCTGAGGCAGACTTTGATAAGGCCATGGTCCACTTATCTTAAACAGCTGTCTAAATACGGGAAGCTTCACAGTTTGAAAAGAGGCAATTTCCCTGGCTTTTTCAAGAACTTTAGTGTGGCGATGAGGATGAAGAAAATATATTACAGCAGGTCAGTCAGAAATATTCTGCAAGAAAGATTACGTAAAATATTTGCTGATGCCCTGTAGGTTTCAACACCTCACATTTTCATTTGGGTCATAAGAGAGAACACTGGCACTTTAAGTGTTTCGAAAGCAGGGACAATTCATGCAAAAATCTCCCCTCTACTGTTGCAACACTGATTATTAACACCAGGGCTTCTCAAGCAGGGTTTCAACAAGCTCCATTGGGCCTTGTGACATCCAGGCTATGCTTTTTAAATAATCTGGAAAAATCCGTTTCAGTGACCAGGCAGCATTTTGTTATTATATGTCAAGAAAACAAGACTGAAGACTTGAGTTTATGAAAGAGAGAGAGGAATCCACTGTAGCTTATTAAGATGCAGGTACACCGACTTCCCTGCAAACCAGCACCAAAAGACAACCTGACTCGGCCTCTCTGGATACGAGTCAAGGAGGGCAAATGTTCAGTTGCAGCAAGCGGACCAATCGGGAGTCTGTGAGGACAAAGTGCAGATTAGAGGCAGCTGCAGTTAGTGAATGCTGCTGCCACAGAGTCAGCTGGCCTGTATGAAAGTAGACATAAGGGTTATCACGATAAGGGCGCCCATATCTCCGTGATGAGCCATGAAGACTGATCATTTACCATTAGCTTACCAGTCTTGACAAGGTTCAGAGAACGATAATAACAGATTCAGCAGAGAGTGCATTTCCTCTTGACACTTCTCCTCGCCTGACACACAAATGGAAAAATGAAGGTTTTTCCTCTTACAGCAGTGTAAAATAACCTGTACTGACAACCAGGTTGATGACAACCACCTTCTGTGACAGGTTTCCCCTGTTATGATGCAGTGGAGTGATAGTAAAAAAGAAAGAGAATTCTTAACAATTGAAGCTTTGGAAAATATTAGGGCTGCAAGAAATGGTTCTATTTAACTAATTAATCTGCCAATATTGTCTTTAAAATGACAGTAAATAGTGAAAATAAAGTGACCACTGAACATACCCAATTAATTTGACTAAGTCAGATTGCTGAATCATTTTATTGGCTACAGATGAACCTTTACATAATTTTTATTCACGTTGATGGTTGTGGAGTTTGTCCCCCATCATTTACACTGAACGTGCATTAGGACAGGATTTTTTTTAATGGCCAGTACAAACATGAAGAACGACTAGAGCAAATAAAAACAGTTTCATTGTGCTACTGTTTGAAGAGGAACTTAAAATTGTAAAATTGTCCTTTAACAATTACTTATGTTTATCAGACCGTAAAATGCATGTACTGAACACTAATGTGTCTATTTGTATTCAGAGGACAAAATTGGCCTCGGAATTGCGTGGACAAGTGTGCTGGCAAACCGAACACACTAATAATAGGGTATTTAAAAATATCCGAGTCATTAGTGGGATGAGAAGATTAACCTATGTTATATGTGAACTGAAGACCCGTAACAGAAAACCCGGTGTAACGCAGACTGTATGAAAGTTCAGAAACGGTGCAGCTGAAGCCAATTCAGGGCCACTGTGCAACTCCAGGCAACACGGGCTTAGGGGACAAGGAACCGCGGACAAACCGCTAGTCCTCTCTGGGGCCAGGTGAAACAGACGGCCCGGGCAAACGAGCCGACAGGTGTCGCGGTTGAAATTTATATCCGGGTCAGAATCAGTTTTTCAGCCCGAGTTACTGAGGGAAAATATGTTTACACACAGAAAAAACGCCGACTGACAAATTCTGTCTCCCCCTAGTTATTTTTTTGGTACAGTTTAAGCTGAGTTGACGCGATTTTTACGAATTAGAGGAGCCATGTTCCAGCAGGACATTTGGCAGGACACCGCGGGTCCCCAACTGAAAACACAACACTGGCTAACGGAAAGCGAGAGTTTTTTTTTGCCGAGGACAAAGGCGACAGAAAACAAAAGCTCTTTACATTTTACCTTCCCTCCCCTCAGCTCCGTACGCCTTCAGGCTCTCTGACATGCACCTTCTCGACGAAATAAACAGCGGCTTACCTTCGCCAACGACTCGGCTTTTGCCGCTGGGATCGAAGTGATTTCTGCTCCTCAAACCGCTCACCTCCGCCATCTTGGACTGCTGAAATCTAACGTGGCTGACGTCAGAGAAGCTTCTTTCTCCTCGCGCTGAACTTCATGCTGGCCCGGGGCTGTCCAAATCCAAGTCTGCTGCACAAACGTTCAAGCTATTTTATTTTAAATTTTATTTTCATTATTATTATTTCACACCACTTATTTTTATATTTTAAAACACATGTTTTGTTTTTGTTTTAAATTATACAACTTTTACTAATGTGAAAAATAGTATAATGTGTTAAAAGTAACAAGATATTTATTTATTTATAACTCAGAATCACAAGATAATGTAGACTAATGGGACATGAATTCAGAACTTAAAGAAAAGAATAATCAAGTTCAAAGTAATTCAGTGATAGTTGGCATTACATTTAGCTGTACAAAAATGAACTGTTAATAACTAATGTGGCATACTTAATCGTCCAAAGTGTAAACAAATATAAGTTGTAACACAGTCTACCTCAGTGAAAAAAGACACTATTGAAAAAAAAAGACACATTAATGCTGATATTTGATCTTGTATTCATTATATGGATATACAGGAGAGACAAATAACAAAACAAAACCAAACTCAGAGACGTTAATATCTCCCACTGTCTAAAACCATGGAGGAAATAAAAGCAAATGATCTCATAGCTGTCTCATAACTATGGGAGAGTAACCCATCCACTAATGTTATCACCATAATTTTTCCATCCCAAGAATGTGAGATAGGAATCTCGGAGGAAATTGGATCCATTTCCTCAATGTGTCTTGAGACTCACTTTGTTTCACTTTGAGCTCTTCTCTGTCATAGGCCACAATTATATACTTTTCAAATATAGCTTTAAGCTTTGCTGTGTTGTATTTTTTTCTTTCTTTTTTTGTCACAATGAGAGTCAAAATTAGCTCTTCCACTGCAACATAGAAAGTGGTAGTGTTTATAATAATCTTAGAGAACAATTAATTTTTGTGTAAAAAACTGTGTGCTTTCATGGTTGACCTCTACTGAACTGCTGTGGCTCTCTGAGATGTCTGGTAGATAAGTTGCATTTTAGATAAGATTTAAACTTTTCTGACTCTAGGGATGGCAGTGTGACCTTGTTGGTCTGTCTGTCTGTCCACCACCTTGGTCTAGACTTCTCTGTGTTTGGTGATAATGTTAATGTTAGCATGCTAACGCGCTAAACTACAGTGGTTAACATGGTAAACATTATATGCTAAATATCAAGGACGCGGACATTAGCATTCAGCTCAAAACACTGCTCACAGAGCTGCTTGCATGGCTTTAGACACTAGGTTTCTTTAAATGTGACAGTCATGTAATGTTCATTCATGTATTCATTTATTCACTCACTCACTGTTACTCTGTCCAACTCTTGTGGCCACTAGCAGCCATAATGTAATGTCTGCACACTGAACCACGTTTCCTGCCTCATTGTACTCACCACCTTGATGAAGGTTAATTTCACTCTGACAGGCTGACTGGCCACAATAAAGATAAGACCTATCTCCCGTGTTTAACCAAATGTCCATGATGCAGTGGAGATATGTTGTTCTCCACTTACTAACTTTATGGCGTTTTAACTGCTCTTGGTGACGATGACTGCTAAACACAAAATCATAAAACCTCTTCACTTCAGTGGATACACTGGTGTTCTGTGTTTACCCAGCTGTTCAAGTCCAGCACTATGCACTGACATTGTGGAGAGACTATCTGCTGACAGAGATGCAGAAATAGGAAGGCAGCTTTTCTTCAGGCCTTGTAATCCCTTGTTGTGAAATTCCACCTGGCTTGGAGGCCTGGCCTTTCCCTGGTTCAGTGGTTTGGAGGATGTGGGATATTCACTCAAACCAGTGAATATGCTTTATAATATGAATTGTGACAATGAAGGATGTAGTGGTTGTGGTTTGTTTCTGTTTTTCATGTCTAAAGTTATGCTTATGTAACCTTTTTTATTTTCCAATTTTATCAACATCATTGGTCGGGACAACTGTGAAAAAAGTATACCTCACTGGTATCTCTGAATCTTGAAAGTGCTAAGAAAAATATAAATGTGAACACTGATAACGGAGCAAACTCCATCTGCTGAGAACGATCATGTGTTACAGATGCTTTGGCCAAATAGTTGTTTAGAAAGATTTGGCTTTCAACGGGTGTGTTTAGTAGCCTTGGTTTGGTCTGTTTGCATTAACTGCAGCCGTGAGGTGTGTTTGCATTGGTATTTCACTAATCTAAATGGTCATTCAAGTTAACACAAGCTGCCTTTTAGAGAAAGCAATCAAAGGTGGGTGTACTCTAGTTTTCCAGCCTAAAGTCTTATTGATAGGACATAAACACACCAACATGTACACATCAGCAAAGTCAATTTACATTTACAAACAACTAAGAAGTCAAAGACAGGGGTACAGTAAAATGTATCAGCAAACCGAACTCAAAGCTCGCTCTAAATAACCATTCACATGAACCAATCAAGTTTTAGTTGGCTCTCTGTGATTGGGTGTCTGTTGAGTGCTGGATCAACACTCTCTCTCTCTGAGGAAAAACCCTACATATCCAGGAGATCCTGCTCCGTCCTGGGATTAGATGTGACATTTAGGAGCCTAGATTGGGAGGATAAAGATGCAGCATGCAGCAGCCCCCCTTTCAACCACTTTAATGCCCAACAATATACTGTTAATACAGATCAAAGTCTACAGTCATTGTGGTGGGCCTATTTATTTGGACTACAGGTTCCTGCGTGAGCCCCTCTCCTTTCTCCCCCTTCTTCCATACACTATAATGGGTGAGCTCAGTATAGTCAAACATAGGAAAAGGTCAAGACACACAGAGGGAAGGAGAAGGTTCATGGTTGTAAGAGTGACAGATGGAAAATAATTGGTTTGTCAAAAGAGTGAGGGGGAGAGAGAGTGAGAGACCAGTGGTGTTAATCTGTGTCAGTGCTCTTCTATTCTTAGCCGGTCCCATCGGCCTGCAGAAATATGAGAGACACACATGATGACAAGGCCTGATAAATTTAGAGAGAGGGTCACAAAACAGTGATAGAACCTCCAGACCAGTACTGAACTCCAGATGTGTGGACTGTGTGTATGTACAGTATGTGTGTTTGTGTCTGGGTGATATGTAGGAGCTGTCCAGGAGTGTAAAGCATTTCTGCCTCTGACCTTTCCTGAGAGATTATTCTACTGGGTCCTGTTTTCTGCTTTATCTTCTTCTGTCCCATCAAAACTCGTGTCATATTTAATACCAGCCCCTTGGCCGTGTGTGGCAGATTAGATGGACCTTATGTATGCTATACATTTATTTGAGTTTAGGAAATGGTGGAGACTGAGTAGACGGCTCCCTCTAGTGGCCACAATATTAAATACATTTCCTGGAGAGAGAGAGAGAGGAAAATCGATTTCCCAGCACGTTGTTTTGACACATATGCATCAAACAGCGTTTAAAGCTGTGTCACAACAAACAGGCCAAGCAACACAAACAGGAGGATGCACACTCCAAGCTGGACCTGTCAAATTTATAGACAAAACGCGATTGTGATCAACACAGAATTGTTTTCGGATGTTTTCATGGAGTTTGATCACACACGTGGCAAGTCAGGCCATGTGACATTTATTGCCACCGGATTCTCAGTTGTGGACACACCTCAAAACAAGTTCATCTCCGCAATCTAAACTAGCTGAGAATAGATTTAGGCAGCGCTTGACCGAATCTTCTAGGAATTTCTGAAATTAATTGATCAATACAATTAATAGAATAGAATGGAATATGAGCTCCAGATCGATTCAGTTCTATGAACGCAATCTCCAAACGTCATCATTGCGTATGTTTACGTCATAATTACGCGATAATTCCTACAGGTGGTAAGCAAATATGTATGGTAAGGAGGTCAGGTGCAGGCAGAAAAATTTCGTTTACATTGACTAACTGAGTTAAACAGTGTCTGCACGTCCTGATAAAAACATCGACTGATGAAAGACAACCATGGGGAAACATCTCCAACGAAGGGAGGCATTTTAGACATAAACTTTTTTATCAGTGAGGCAAATTGTTTACCTGTTTTTTCATATTTTATAACTGGGCCATGAGTCTTTTTGTTGGGTATACGTTATTTATTCTACCTTTTCATATATATTTTATAGATCTTTTATAGTGACAGTATTCCTGATTTTGTCATTGTGTAATAATGGCCCCCAGATCCAAAATATTTAATGTTTTGGAAACCAGTTGCAGTCGTTTTCTTTATTTTTTATTCTTTTATACAGTTTTTATATGTTTCCCACCTTTTTAGTCTGTGTGCAGCTTTTTTTCCCTAAAAATTCTAAATGTTTTGCTATTTAAAAGCAAATTTACTTTATATGCCATCAACTGTCAGAAGCCAACACAGTAATCAAAGCACTGATCGGACGGAAAGAACATCTCACCGCTACCTTATATTATATACAGTAAGTCAATATCCATCTTCTCCTGTTAGATGCTCACATGAGCCTAAACTTGTTCATGTGAGAGTTACATGGTAATGTGTACCAGCAGCAATGTCTAGGACACACAGTACAGAAAATCAACACTAAAAAAGCATCCATTGTCCACATGGTGGCAGTGTAGGCCTGGTTGAGTTTTGCGAAGCCAGTGAGTTTGAATTAAGAGGCAAATCAGAGTTCACAGCTGGTTGAGGGTAAAGATAATTACTGTTTTTATGTGACTGTTTGGTATATCTGGTAAATGTATATTGATATTTACTGTGTTTGTTTCTCCTGTTGTGCTTTCACTTTATCTGGGCCTGAGAAATGCATCTTGTATAAAAGTTTTATAGTGTTTTCTTTTAATCAGACATTTAGACTCAGGTCTGAGCTTCAACAGCCACAATAACTAAATGAGCATTTTATCATCTCAAACAAATAGAAAGAATGAGACGTCTCATGTCCAGACAACATTTAAAGAAAGTCATTCATGCCCTCATCTCCAGCAGAGTGGACTATTGTAACAGTCTCTTGTCTGGTCCGCCCAAAAAGACCATAAGGCAACTTCACCTCATTCAGAACACTGCGACTGGAGTTTTAACTAAACACATATGATTGCTGTTCTTGAACTATTGCACTGACCTCCACTTAGTTATAAAATAGATTTTAGTGGTGATGTTGATTCATAAATCACTTAAACTTGGGCCAGAATAAAGTTCTTGTCTGTTTGAAATATAAAAACCCAATAGGTCTCTTAGACCTTTAGGAACTTGTAGAACCAAACATAATGGAGGTGCTTTTAGCTCCATTGCTGCACACTGATCAACCCAACCTCCTGGTGATCTTCAATGTTCTCCAGCTTTCAAATCTAAATTAAAAACTTTGCTCTCCTCCTGTGCTTTTGATTAAACAATTTCTTTTGGGCTGAAAATGGCAACTTCCAACTTATTATTGCACTGTAACAACTACATAATTGTATTTCTTTAACTTTTTTAAAGAAAATCTCTGGTTTTATTGTGTTTTAATTACTTTTATTTTCATTTTTTCTTTGCCTTGTGTGTAAAACATTTTGAAAAGCCTCTGTGTTTGAAAGATGCTATACAAATAACACTGCATTGCATAAAAAAACATGACTCAGCTGAAATGAGTAAATTTACAACACACACGTAAGATTATTTTTGATAAATAAATGTTAACATTTGAATTTTCATCCTCAGACAGTTTAAATGTTTGAATGACTACAGAAGGCCCTGAAGAAAGATTTCAGCTATTCACCAAATTTAGTGAATTACTGAACTTCTAATATATATAATACTTCTAATAACTTTTAATATTTTCAGTTTGATGTAAGATCTGCTAAACATTACGATTATTACTATATTTTTTAATTAATATTTTCTGATTTTCATTCACAGTAAGTGACACAAAATTACATTCAACACAAATACATATACAGTCATGTATGCAATGGAATCTCTTGTGTTTAAAAGACCTGCAATGTTATTTTCAAATATCTTGGAAGTCAGTGATCTAACATTATATTTTAGTATTATATTGTTTGAGTTTGAGATTGAGTATATTCTAATTCTTATGTATCTTATAACTTGTTTTCCATACGGACAGACCAGAACTAAGATGTTGATTGATTCATAGGAATCACTTCACTCTTATTGTAGTTTACTTTGTACCCAGAAAACTTTCTCTTAACTCTTTTATGGGTCGTGCAACACTAACCTTTTTATTTACAGTAAGGTAATGTAGTGAAGTAACTGAGGGGGGTCAACCTTTCCAAAACCTCACTGTGTTGCCTCCACTCAGCAACAGGTTTACTCCTCATACAGTTTGGTGGGGTTGCTGAATCAACAGCATTGTTGCCAGGTTGTCATGGTGTCTGATTGTTGAGTATCATGTCACGTGCCCCATCACGGCTGGGCGTCCCTCCCAGCCTGCAGCCGATCCCATGGTCGCCATGACGTTTACCTTGGCAACCACAAGAGGCTGGCAAAGACGGGGGAGGCAGGAGAAGTTGGTGGCGTTGGGTCACCTCATGCCGTTGTCATAGTATTTAACAGAAGCGGGGTTGAAGGCCGGGTGTCCCATGTTAAGCATCCAAACATTGACCCAAGTTGTTTTTCGGACACATTTTCACTGAGGTTCTGTGTTTGAAGGTAACTGATGAGTGTTTCTTAGTTTCTTTGTCAGTCTAAAAACATGTCACATGTTCTGATTTCTCATCAGAGTAACCTGTGTTCAGTATGTTTTGTACTTTTGGTAGTCTTAGATAATCTACAAAAATAAGATGACCGTTATTGTTTTGTATGTAAAAATCACAATCTGTGGTAAATAGAAACTATAGCTTTTTGTAGTGGACTGAAAAGTACAATATTTACATTTGAAATGTAGTACAGTATAAGTATAAAGTAACAGAAAGCCAAAATACCAGAGTAAAGAGTAAGTAACTCAAAACTGTACTTAGTATAGTATTTGTGTAAATGTACTTAGCTTCCACCACTAATATTAACCTTTTTTCACAGCAGGGTACAATCGGACAGGTTCTTAATGTTGAAGCTCTGCAGCAGCGTTCAAACTTCTCATACTGCCCACAGACTGGAGTTTTAAAAAGCTGATAATTTTATAATGCACATCAGTTTTTCATGAATTGGGGAAAAAAAATGTTTTGGAAACGAGCTCAAGTTGGCTATGACATTTGCACGAGAAGTGACCATTGGTAAGCCAGGACCCTGGGCCTCTCCAGGATCCTGGTGTCTCCAGGGCTCCGAGCTCTCAGGGGCAGGAGTCTGAAAGGGAAAGCCAGAGAGGAGACTCTGAGGCCAGGCTAGCTAACACGCCAGCAGGGGGTCTCATCACTCTCTCCACACTTCTGCTGTCAGGGCTTTTGTTTCAGCTACATTATTCACTCACAAGGCCCTGCATCCCAGGTAACTATATTGCTGAGCTGGTGCTGCTGGAGGGAGAGACAGTACACAGCTTCAGCACAGCCCTCACAAAATGTGGATTGACCACATGATACTTGGTGACATTAACTGTAACTATTCAAGTCACAGTTTATGGGACTAACAGGAAAGAGCCTGTTATCCATGTTACTTTTGGACTAAAACTTTTTTGTTAAAAGCAAATATTTTGCTAGGATAACTTGATTTTCACAATGTAGATATTTGACACATTTCTCTCTCAGTCTCAAACAATATTGACTATATACTTGGGGAAATAATCTGACACTGCTGTTGAAGAGGTGAAATACATCAGAGCATGTCACAGCCTGAGGGAAAAGATCAGGTCTGATCATTTGGTTACTTGTTGACACCAGAACAATAACGTAACCTTTATGTTGTCTGTATTTCTGTGTCTTGTACTTGTTGAGTGACAGTTTGACCCAAGTTCTCACCAAAAAACAACACCAGTTAATTGTTTTTCAATATATGATGCAGTGTTTAATGAATATTAGCATTGTCAACCCTCTTTACACAGCGTGTCAGTAGCTGTTTTAGATGGTTAGTGTCGACTTGTGCAAGTGCATTTTTTGACCCATCTTCCTGCAGTTTGGACCAACCCTGTTTCCTAGAAAGTCCATTTACATACAACCAAATATATTACGAAATTCCAGTTACATCGTGGTGACACATGTAATCACTGTCTGGCCTTTGTTCAAAGGAAATGTCTTTTTGAATGACTGGAGTTTGCATCCTGACTGTCCTGTCTGTGGTTAGGTTTAGACAGCACAGGCATGTTGCAGCTTCAGCCCTACTTGCTGTACTATGGTACCTTTAAGGGGAGACCTGAGTCTCATGCTGTCTTGTTACAAATAAGATTAAATTATCTCAAAAATCTTAAAAATTATCTGCATGGGTGTCGAAATAACTTTTATTGTACTGTTAAAAAAAGCCATCAGGTCAAAAAACATGAGATCTAATGTTACGAATATCACCAACAAAAAAGAAAACCTTACCCTCTCTGCACAGAACAATAAGGTTTTTCCTCTGAATACTTCTTATTCTAATCCAACAGTTGGATAATTTAGAAAAATATTTTGTCTTACATCACTTTGTGCCTCTTTGAGTAGAAAAGTTTGTGTTCGCTTCTCCTCACATCCATCTCTGGTGAAAAGATGCGGTATAATAACAGGGTACAGATTTGATTTCAGTCGTCTACGATTACGACAGAGCTACTCTTGATTTTAACGACGTTGTGTCTTCTGCTTTCCTTCACACCTTTCCATTTACTTCCACTGACAATTCAAATTTACAGCTTACCCCCTGGTGTCATGGCATATAGCAAAAAAAAAAAACTCTGTAAACAAAGCAGTAACATGTTGAACATTCTTTCAGAAATCACGCTGTGTTTTAAATGTTCCATTTTTTTGTTTTAAATGTTTTTTCATTTACTCAGTAATTATCTATGCTTTAATTCTCATCGACCAAATTTGAAATACCCTGAGTAAATATGATTGTTTACCACATTTTGCTGTTTTGAGACTCATCAGTTGTTTCCAAACAATTTTCTCTTTTCCTTAAAAAGGAAACTTTTGTTCCGAAGTAAAGAGTTTTTTTTCCCACAGCTGTGACCAAGATAGTTGGAAATATACAAACACAATCTCCTTGTGTTGTATCATTATGCTATTTAAACCCATTCATAACTGATGCCTTCAGAAACATTTGTGTTTTTTCTCACTGTCTTCTTTGACATGTGAAGGGAGGACCTCATAGCAACAGGGTTAATTTAACCTTTATTTAACCAGAAAGTCTCTTGAGATGCATTATCGCTTTTACAAGACCGGCCTGGCCAAAATGGCAGCCTAGACTAGATTATACAAGTCACATAAATAATTTACAACATTCACCTACAGTATAGCACAATAACACGGGAGCTGAAGAGAGAGAGAGAGTCAATTTAAAACAGACACATTCTTCATAAAACATGTTTTAAATGTGGAGTTTGAATGTCTGACGTAAAGGTGACGTTTCCAGCATAGAGTCTGGGTTTTCATCCAGAGGACCTGACTATATGACTAAGGTTGGGGTTAGATTGCATTTAACGAAATCTAAATCATACACATAAGGTAAAGACAGCAGCTGGGGTATTGCTGGGCAATACTGGCAACGGACAGTGGACGAGATTTTGTAAAAAAAAACAAAACAAAAAACAGCTAGTTTTGTCGCTATGTGCTTTTTGTTTTGTTTTTTAAAATAGGAACTAAAAGGGATCTGAAAAGTCAGCAAAACGGCCCATAACTGCCCCACTGATGACGTAATAGAAACTGCTCATGCCAGTTCATTTTGAAAGAGCAACAGCCAGTGGGGAAACTCCAACACTTGGCCAGCCAATCAGTGGTGTAACTTTATCACTAAATCAGACATGGCTTTATCGTTCTGTGGTCTTACACTAGCCTGGTTCCCATGAGTACTAGCAGAAAGGGGCCCAGTCAAGATTTTCTAATTTTAGTGCGTGAGGATAGTGAGGACATGAGTCATTCCATGTTAAAGGGCTGAAGTTCAAGTGAAGTCACAAGTCAGTGGTGTTTAAGTCCAAGTCAAGCTGCAAGTCTTTCATGACTTTGTGGAGTTAAAAGTCATCAGATTCAAGTCGCGAGACTCGAGTCCACGCCTCTGATGTGCACTGTTGGGCACAGATTTTCTGTCTATATGTGATCAATTATATATGCAATTATATATATTATACATGCATCCATTGTTTTGGAGATAGAGAGAGATAGAACTGTCTGCTAACATGAGTGCAGCTCCACCACCTCTCCCTCTTTCTGGGTGCAGCTTTGTGCGCCATCAAAGGCCCTGAGCAAAGAGACATGAGCCTTAATTGTTGTGCTTTATCAGGGGAATAAAGGCGGGATGGGCATCAATTTAGGACGCCTTTATTAGACTACAAAGTGTGACAGACTGACGGAGAGATAATTGGCAGAGAGGAGAGAGGAGGATGGGATGAAAGAGGGGAAAGACGGAGAGACGAGGAGGATAGGGGACGTGGATGGAAGTGTATTTGATCAGGCAGTTATGGAGCAGAGAGGAGCAGGAGGCTCCGAGGACGGTGACATGAAACTGAACCAGATGAACTCTCTCTTCTGGTTGAAGCTACGCAGCTTGTTTAGCAGGAAAGAAAATTAGACCCCCACTGACCCCCTCCCCCTTCCATAACTTCACAATCTCTAAAATCCAAAAACGTTACCATAATTTGTGTGCTTAGTTTTAAAAATTGCTGGATGCTCAGTCTTTACTGCCTGTAATCTTTTAAAATGTATTACACACTGTATTTCTAAAACGATTTCTGTGTAACATAAAGTCTGGCAAAGAAGTCTCACAATTAAACGTTGCTCCTTGACATTTTGAAGGATTTCCTGAATTTAAATGTTTGCGGAGTTAAGAGTCAGATATTTGTTGGGGTGTCATATGGTATTTTAAGGCTTCGTGTAGTGTCAGGATGCACTAGCTTTCCTGCACTCCACAGCTTGTTAATGTGACAGGATAATGTTGGCCTCCTTCTATTACATCTGAACTAATGTGTTTGTCTGATTATGCTGTGGCAACATGAGGACTGTAAAACAAAAGCTTAGCATCATTTCCAATCTGTCCTCTACACAACACACTAATTATATCATTTCGTTTTGATGCTGACAGAAGTGAGACTTTGCTGCAGAAAGAAAAAAGTCCAAAATCTGTTTTAGTCTTTTCTATTCTGTTCTGCTTAAGAGGCATCAGATCAGTTCTTGGGTTCACACACTCTGTGTTACACTGTCATTCCCACAAATCACACACACACACACTCATCATTCCTGAGTTCACACACTGACTGTGCAGCCCCGAGCCCCCGTCCCTCTCCTCTGCTCTCCACCCCTGACATGAATATATGAGAGTTTTTATGTGCGCAGTGAAAAGGCGTCGCTGAGTTAAGTGGCCTTGTTGTATTCTGCTCGGGCTCTAACGGCTTCCAGTGGGGGGTGTGGATGAGAGGGGTGGTGGTGGTGGTGGTGGTGGGGGTGGATGAAGGAGAGGCCTGCAGCACCATGCCTAATCAGCCTTTCTCGCCAGGGTCAAGACTTTCTGTCTGGGTCCGCGGTGCTCCCTGCCACCGAGGACTCGCCCATTCAAGCGCACAATGTCCCTGTCAGTCCCGACAACACTTCCTGCCTCTGCTGGCTCCAGCACTCGCAGGGATACACAATATTTCACAGCTCCCAACAATGGCCTGTCTGCCTGCACCCACCATATGGTTACTATGGGCCACAATATTGACACACATCACTAATTATTCAAAGAGCTGAGAGAGTGAGAGAGGGAGCTGAGGAGAAGGGAACCGGGGAAGGCGTCTGTCGGTCGGTTTTCTCTCTGTAATGTAATGTGAGGTTACACGCTGCCTTATACAAGTCTGCACGCAAACAGTGAGGGGAGAGGCACTTCATCCTCTGGAGTCCACACTGATTTTGGTTTATTTATTTTGGTTTAATATTGTCACCACACTTTAAACTGTCCTCAAATCCCAAATGCATAAGTGTCCTTTATGTTCAGCACAAACTCAGCTAGAAATCTGACAGTACAAAACCGAATAATGACACAGGTGTCCAAATCTTTTATCATAGTTACTAAAACATTATTATAGAACAATTCTAGGTTGTGAAAAACAAAACGTGAAGTGATTTTATTTCAACTTTTCCTTTTGTTTTTGTGTCTTTTTCATTTACAGTCTATGTATGCCTGTAATCACATTCACAGTTTAAACTATTTCTTTCAAAACATGTCTTATTGCCTTCTCATGTAAATGAGGCACTGTGTAAAAGCACATTTACACTTTCAAATGGTTTTCTCAGCTTGTCTCCACATGATATAAGTAAAGTTATGTGACTGTAAATAAAACATGCTCCACAGGGTGATAAACTGAGACATTCACATACAAAATACTGTTATGAAAAAATATACCGTTTCAAAACAGCCACAAAACTGTGTTTTGGTTTGAAGTGAGAGTGAGCGGATGCGATCCATATTGACTGTGCTTTGTGTGAACAGGAGGACATCTGGCCTATAGTCTATAGGCATCCAGCACACCTCTGTCCGACATATGTCTGTTCTTAGTCCCATAGGAGCTTCCTTATGGGGCGGGAAATAATACAAGACCATTAACTGGTGTGATCTTTGACCACTGTCAGGATGTAGAAGTTGCTGGTACTTAATTCGTGTAAGGACTATGTTAGGGAGCAGTATTGTTCTCAAATACAATTAATATTTCAAACATAATATCTAGGAAAACAAAACATTTCTTTTATTCAGGCCAGTGTAGTATACAAAGAGGACAATATGACAGGTTTGCTTGTATCGTACAGAGGAAGAGGCACACATGACAATTAAATTCATCATGCGAGATATCAAGACAATGGCTTTTACTTTCCTGACCGTCTCACGCTGCTGTCCAGTGTCTGTGTCCTGTATGTTACAGCATACAGTAAAACAAAATACAATTGTTTTCTTCATTTTCACCCTGGAAAGTTAGCTAATTACCTGTTGTCTGCTCTACTGTGAAATTGTTCTCTGATTGTTTAATTGAGCTTCAGTTGCCATTCCAGTGTGTTATTACGGTTTATCTAATGCTGAATATTATCTGTGAAACACACTGCATCAAAACACTTCCACCCCCATCACAGCCTTAGCAGGAGGGAAACTTATTTTCAGAATGACTTTAACTACATTCTTGTTTTCAAATCTTAGAATTAGTTTTAGTTCCAGCAGATTTTTTACAAACTTTGCATTTCCCCACTCTGGGGTCATTTGTGCCAAGCCATCACACAGATGTTGAGATATTTCAATGAAAAAGTGAAACCTCTGACCTGCTGGTGGAGGTAAAAGTGAAATCAGAGGATTATCAGAGTCATGAGGATTTATCCCCTGGGGACCATGAGTATCTGCACAAAATTTCATGGCAATCCACCCAGAAGATGTTGAGATATTGTTTGGACCAACATTGCCATGCCCAGTTATGAAGTATATATAAAAGAAAATGAACAGTGGCAGTGTTTTGTATGATACTGGATTACCTGTGACTTCTACATTCATTGATATAAATAAAAACCATCAGCTGCTGCTTGACATTAGCCACAAGAATAAACAGGAATACGCTCAGTCACCTCTTCCACTGTCTTCCCAAGCAGTCTCTCTCTTCTGTCCCCACTGGCCGGCTCCAGCCCATCTCTCACCACCCTCGGCCCTCAAAGAAGCCCCAGTCTGTCCCAGCCATGCTGCCCCCTGAGTGGTGGGAATGTACTCCTGTGCAGCAGGCCATGACAGGCCCATGTTGGGACAGGCCTCAGCGCTCCACTCCACAGAGCAATTGATTGACAGCCCTCACTGAGGGAGGTGGGATTCCTCATCTGTCAGTCAAAATGCCACTGGAGATGAAGACGTGTCGTGAGGGATCGCAGGGACTTGTGACATGTTACGAGTCAGTGTTTCCTCCTCTCCTGTCCTCTCCTCCTCTCCCAGGTCCTTAGCAGCTAGGTAAAGTTAGCTTGTTGGCTGAGGGTGAAGGTTGCCATAGGTCCAGATGTTCCTGAGGATTCCGATCCCTCTCTCGGCTCACTGTGATGTGCTGTGCCACATCTGTCTGGGCAGAGGTGTGCCATATTGCTTCCCATCTGCCACATGGCACACCCACACTCACACACACAGAAACAGAGGCACACACATGCAGCGTGCCCAGAAACTGCCCATTTTAACCAGGGCCATAAATAGTGTAATTCATGGGTGTGAAACAGCGGGTTTTTAAGAGCGCTCAGAGGAACGGAGCGGAGCTGGAACCTTTGGCAGCTGATGGACAGATTTTCTGTTCCTGGTAGCCACATGAAACTCTGTGAACTGCACACTGAACACACTGAGACAGAGAGGCAATGAAGACCCGCTGGTGCAAGAAAATGAGAGTGAAACCATCTTTGTCTTTCCCTTTCTTTCCCTTTGAATTTCTCTGTCCTTGTGCGTCTCGCCATCTGTCTCCTCTCGCTCTGTAGCTCTGTCTCAGGTTCACTTTCTGTCTCTCCTCTGTCCTCTTTTTGAGCCAGGGGGGCAGTATGGAAGTGAATGTCACCCCTGTCCCAATGTTACTTAGGGGAAATTGACTCCTTAGCCTCTGTGCTGTCGGCAGCCATATGCTGATGTTTTCATATTCCAGAAAAATGAGGAGAGGGAGTCATAAAGACTGCTAAAGTCAGAATTACAACCCGGGCTACCACTGGTGAGGAGAGGGAGAGGCCCCTTCTGTCACACCACGAGCACTGTTAAAGCCCTAGTCCCTCAGTCCTAGAAAGTGCCATGGGCTCCTGAAGCGCTACATTAACACTAGGTTTTCATCAAAACTTAGACTTTTTTTTTTTACATTGCTCCATTGGCAGGTGATTCAGCCTTATTTATGGCTTGTGGGGCAGCATGTGCAGCTTCACTTTCTTATCAAACATTCACAACTCTGCTCATTGTGGCTTAAGGAGACATCGCTGTCTTCCTCTGCATGGACCGTGGAGCTATAGGCAGCGTTTCCAGCTTATCTATATTTCATGCTTTTATTTGCTCTCAGTGTTTAATTAGGCAGTTAGCAGCTCGTTAAATTCTGTTGAGAGCAAACTTTTACCTCGTAGCAAAGTTGTGCTGATGTTGAGCTTTTCCAGGCGATGGAGGATTTTGATTACCTTGCATCCAGAGTGTCATAAGTTATTATTGAGTTATGTTGTCTTTGTGCTTTAGCACCTCATTTTTTCTGGGAGAATATTCTCTTCTGACATTTTACTCTGCTTATTGAGACAGATGGAGGGATAAATAGTTGTTAAAGAAACTGGAGTCTCTTTTATACCACAGATCAAACCAGTTTGAAGGAATTTTTTTAAGCTTCACTGTTGTGTAGCTATGCAAGTTTGGACCCAACATGGTATTAAAGGTCACAGAATTTTTATTTAACATTTAAGTTAATATGGCTAAATTGTTAGAAAACAGTTGCCTATTTACACATCTCCCAGATTTGTTGTCAGAGCTGAAAACAGTTGCCTGCTACTGAGGCCATGATGACCATGATGAGAGCAGTGAGAGTGAATCACAACAGTAAATGTGTGGGTCATAAAACTAAAATGGTGAGCTAAAAGACGCTAAAATGCTCTACAGAGATGGGGGGGAGCTGCTTAGTCAGGTAGACAGACTATTTTCACATTACATGTGATTTCATCCATTGTTATTATAAGAAAAATTATAGCCATTTTAAAGATATGGATTATATCTATATGTGTTCACTTGTGTATAAAAATCTAAACTTTGACTTATCTCTTATATCTCTGACTTATCCACAAGTAACCCAAATGTTTTCTAACTATGTATAAATGTACATGCACTTCTTGTAGTGACAGAAACATGCACATTGGCCTATAACAAGTAACTTTCAGTTATATGTGACATAAACTTGTGGTCAAAATTACCTGGACTTCAGCTCTTGCCCTGAGAGCAGGTTGCTATCCTGGGTGTGGTGTCCTTTCTTTGCTTTGGTGTTATGGGCCACTGTTAGCAGACGGCCTTCCAAATCAAACTGCCAACCTGCTGCTCATAACGAAATGACAAAATGACATGTGCTGACCCCTGGTAGACTGTAGCAGAGAGCATTGCTTCCCATCACATCTCGGCCTGCAACAATTTTCCAACGTGAAGCCTGTCAGTGGACCTAAAGGTCCCATGTGAGCCAATCAGGGCTGTTATGTAAGTGTAGGGTGTTTGAAAATGGCGGTGGCCGGCCACTCAGATATGGCTTGTTGCTGATAATCGGTGGCGTGGCGTGGTGCGGCGTGCGGCTGACAGATGCCTGCTCCAGCTGGTACAGGGGGGGTTTATCGCCCGGTTGGAACGCGGGTCCTCACACCCCTCCACTGTGCTGGCCACCGTCGCCGTGTTTAATGAGTCACGAATTGCCTGTTTGTCTTCTGCTCCCTGCTGTTTCTGCACTCCCCCTTCCAGAACAATCCCTGAAACACATGCTGCTGCGGTCCGCAGAGCAGCCAGACAGGCAGGCTCAGCCAAACTGTTGTAAAGAACAAAGTTGTCATTTTTTATTTCTTCCTTTTTTTGTCGTTTTTTTTCTTCTTGGGCGCTCATCTAAGAGAGGGATGGGTTGTTCAGTAATAAAGCTGCCTTTTCAGATGCTGTGCCTGACCTCGCCAATATGGCTACCCAGAGAAACCAGTGCCCATTTGAAGCCCCTGACAAACACATAAATGGCTCTATAATTGGGCCGCTTTGTTGTGCGAGGCGCTGGCTCGTCTGAAAGTGCCGTTCAACACTTTGTGGTAAATGGAGTTACATTATGACAACACATGGCAGTTGCTAAAGGAGCAGAAACTGGCACACTGATAAGACGTAAGCAGGTGGTGTTGACACAGAAATGGTTTGTTTTAAGTCACTAGAAAACCACGATTTGAAAAAAGAAAGTTTTCTGCAACAACTAAGCAGATCACAAATTCATCTTCAGGCCAGCGACAGAGCTGTGTGACTCGGCGAGAGAGGACGGATCTGCCTCGCAGTCCAAGTAAACACACAGAGACGCTTGGATGACCATCAAATGGACCGTGCACGCACACACAGACACAAACACACACACACTTACACACTCACAGAAGGGGTGTTTTAAGCCTGTGTTTGGGGATGTTCTGCAAGCTGCCCAGAACTTTGCCTTAATCTCACCTGTTTAATCTGCAAGGTTGGGCAACAGTTTCTCTAACAGGAACAGGTGGCTCAAACAACTGCTGCTGGACAAACTAAGACAGACCATTCTGCAAGAGCTGATTAAAGCCCCAGTCCGACTTTTGAGCATATTAATTGGAAATGTATACTTTCATAATTTTTAGGAGAAGAAACTTTTCACACTTCTTGGTAACCCACCATGAATGTTTTTTATTGGGAGTTTGTTTGCTTCTTGTTGAATGCATTTACAAACTGGGCTTTGGATTAGCTTGTTCACCAGCCAGTTAGTTAAAACCTGGTTAAACTTACCTGTGTCACGGACTGTCTCCACCTTTGGAAAATACACACACATACACACAGAGTGGCTCAGGATGGCTCGGGGTGTCTGATGATCAGAAGAAGTGAGAAGTATCCGTGGAATCTTGGCAGCGTCCGGATTCGGCCCAGTGCCGTGAAATCCTCATTCTGCGGGGCTGCTCTTTGTAGCTGACTCTGGGTTCTCAGAGTAGCATTCTTATCATTGTACAGGTCACAGAGACAGAGGCGGCCGGCCTGAAAAGATCCTCGGTGGGGGGAAACAATGGCTTAAGGCAGCCCATAAATGTCCCCTGTTCAGCTTCGGCCCATTGACTCTTTGCCTCCCCGCCAAGCAGGGCCCTGTCAGACCAGCCCCTCGCTCTAACAGCTTAATTAGCAGAAAGAACAACAATGTCCGAGCCTGTTTTGACTGAAAAAAAACAAGGGAAGACCCCAAAGCTGCTCTCTCCGCCTCTCATTGTCCCAATACGGCCCGAGATAACAGAGCTCTGACTTTTCTGTTCAGCTCAGTACAAATAAAACAACATTCCTACACTGTTCTATGAGGAGCATGACGACCGGCTGATGGACAAGCAAGAGGGAAGTTCTCGCCTCTGATCATGTGGGCCTCAGGTTTAAAAAGGAGGCTTCTGATTTATCACTGTGCTCTTGTGTCTACCTTTGACACAGTGTTAGTCAGGACGTATTGAGTGTGAATTTACACCTCCTGATAACCAGAGACGCAGAGCAAAGTAACCTCCACATTCCAGAGGGGTGAATCCTTTATCGAAAGCTGAAGGCTTTGCTCCAAACTCCAAATCTGATTTTCATTTTTCATGATAATGGTGGTGATGATAATGCAGTTTGCATTGTGATGCTAATGCGAGTTCCTGGCATCACAGGGAGGACTGTGCGAGGAGGCACTGCACTGGTGTCCACCACGCTGGCTTTGAACCTTCTGTTGCCCTTCGATGTCTGACTGACTGATGAATCGTGTCTGTCTGACTGAAAGACTGTGTCTGTCTTTCACTTTGTCCTCCTACTTACATGTTTCTGTCAATCAGCTGGTTTCATTTGATATTTTTGTCAGCCTCTTCCCAAATTATGTTTCTGGCATCTTTGTACCTCCTCTTTCATCCACACACCACATCCCTGTCCGTCTTTGGTAAATGTGGTCCTCTGGCACCTCTTCATACCTCTACATTTTTTTTATCTGCCTGTCCCATTAATCTCCCTGTCTGTCTGTGCCCCATCTTTCCATATCCCCGCTGTCATTCTTTGTTTCGTTTCTTTTATCTGCGGTTCACATCAAACACTGGCACCAGATTGATTCTCATGTGAACAAGGCTGCAGTAGGGGGCCAGGGACCTCTTCCCTGGGCTTTGAAGCTCCTTCCCATCCCGTTCACTGCTTCTCGGACCCCCTGCCCCAACACACACACACAAAACCACACACCCTCTTTCCACTTCCCACTACCCTGTCCCCTGTGGAAAATTTCAAAACATACCGACTTTTACTTGTCATGTCAGTGGCAGATTAAATCCCATTTCCACAATTTTTCTTCATGTTGTATTAAGCAGAGAATCACCCCAACCCCTGTTCTCTATAGAGGTTTTACCTGGCCACACAGCTGTGTGCTGGTAGTCAGAGATGTGCCATTCAAGGTCTGCAAGTACTCATCATCATATTTTACTCTCCTATCATCAGTAAGCACATGCACACCCATGCCAAATACAGGTGATGAGGGAGGGGAGGTTTTGCAGGTATGAAAGTAATGGAAGGACAAAAACTTTGATCTGAGGATGGAAGTAATTACAAATCATGCTGTAGCAGATTTCAGTCCATCCAGTCTGCCGGTCTTCTCCTCAAGATGCAGAGCAGCACAGACAACATCCACCAGTAAGGGTACATTCACACATACCGGCGACAATATCTGGCCTCTCATGAATATGTATTGTGTGTTGCATTTAGAATGTAATTTATAAACTATTCTCTGACCGGGCAGTAGTTTTCTGATGTATTTGCTGCTGCCAGAAACTCTTACAATGACGGCTGTTTGTTTCCACACATTCTTCTTTTTCATGTTCCAGTAACTCTACAACAACCCATCATAGACAACTGGGAAGCCGGAGACCACAACGATCTGCTTTTCCTCAATTTTGTTTAAAGTCCTTTCGCTTAGTTGAGTGTACTATTAAACAATTCAGTCCATTTGTCGCTGCTCCAGCTTTTTAGACATTTTTTTAGAGAGCGTTTTGTATTCCCGTTTCAAATTTTTATGACTGGAGAACAGGAGGGAGGCAGGCGAAGTTTGTGTAGGGTCCGTGTCGGGAGAAGGTTGGGGAGGATGGATAGCTCAACAAAAACACAAGACACTGTTTGCTGTTTGTTTCCTGTTTCAAACTGACAGTCAACATTGTTTTTGTTATGGAAGGACCCCAATCGTTCCATAACCTTAACAAAGTATTTTTTCTAATCCAAACCATGATCCTTTCCTGACCTAACCAAGCCATTTTTGGGCCTAAACTTCATCAAACCTTAACTATCGTGCTGTCACATCATAAAACTTAGATTTATTTTTCAACAATGATTTGTAACAGTTTTGGAAGGCACAGACAAATGATGTCTGCCAAGGGCAAGGAGAAATGATTGGATGTTGTGTCATTTCATTTGGAGAGCTTGTTGGCCTGTCAGACGTGCAAATTAGAGCTGTAACAAATTTCAAAAGTTTTGGAAAGACACCAAAAATTCACTTCAGTGAAGTGATTTACTATAAAACATTAATTAAATCGCAAAAAGAGATAAGATGTGGATGTCAGTAAGGTCAGTGGCCTAAGTGAGTGAATGTTGGTGGGGAAAATGATAAAGGAAACAAACAAAGCACAAGGGGAGAGTTTCTTCAAGTGGGCTAAAGTTTTTATAAAAAACTTATAGGTGCTCCCAGTCTGCCCAGGTGGAAGGCCCCCCCACCATTTACCTGTATCTGCAAGAAACAAGGAAAAAAAGGCACAACCAAACAGAGTGATGTCACACATCACATTGTCACATTTCCTAACGCATTTTTTTATACTGACGATTCAACCAGGGGAGCTCTAAGCTGGTCCATTGTTCCAGCTGTGAATCACTGTCTGAAAACACTGTCTATGGGGGAAATGAATGGGACTTTGTGTTTTTACACCACCAGTGTGAAAATATACTTTTCCGTAATTTCAAGGAAATGACCCTTTAATACAAATCAGAAATAAATAATCAACCAACCACACAAGTAGCACAAAGCTCCCTACAGCAGTGTGTGCAGGATTTAAGCATTTAAAGTACTTGGACTGTGTCAAAGTTTTATTTCCTGTAATCACTACATTTTTGTTCACTTCCATTTTCGCTGTCACGGAGGAGTTCAAGTTTATCATCATAGTTTTGAGCACAAAGACATTCGATGAATATAACCATTATATGTGCATGGTCATTGTGGTTATTTTGCACCTCTTGTCTAGCCAGGGCTTTGATGAGTTGTCAATAAATCCACCGGAAACAAGTGTTGTTGTGACTCTTTTTTTCAAATGGACGGTCAAGCATGAAGTTCAGCCCTGGGACAGCCTTGTGCCTCACTGCGCCAGTATTGTCAATTTCCTGACTGCATGAAGATGTACAGCCCACATAACTTATTTTTTTAACAGCCAGGTCCTTTGAGAGCGTCCGTGGCTGAACCATATTTAACCTTTCTGTGTCAGACCACCCGCTAGTGGCTGGGCCTCTAGCGGCCCATTCACCACCTCAGTGGCACCGACAAGCTAGCTGAATATGATATAGAGCAGGACCGCAGACGAACCGCACAATTTATTCCCCACAAAACTCAAACATCTTTAGAAGATGCGTTGTGCACTGCCTGACAAAGGCTCTGTAGGCTACAATGCCACAGCAGCAGCATAAATTACCTTCAGTTTGAGGTGGTGAGTTTTATGTAGAGAACATCCACACACTGCTCTTCCCATGATTTAAAAAAAAAAAGCACTTTTTCCCAGGTTATGTCAGACACAGGGGGTCTGGCTGAGTGAGAAGGGGGGAGCAGAAGCTAGATCACTGATGTTTTCATGTTAAGTTATGTTTAGTTTGGGAGCTGTAAGATTACAAAAACCTAAAAGTGACATTTTAAATTAAATTTTGGTCGAGTAAATCTGACTATCTGTGACACAAGGAAACACTGAAGATAATTACTTAATTACATTTGGAGCAAAAAAAAAAAAAAGATTTGTGGTTGTCAGTACTGCTGAAACTAATGATTACTTTCATTTTTGATTAATCTGCAGATTAATTTCTCAATTAAACAATCGTTTGGTCTATAAAATGTCGGAAAAGTGAAAAATCCTTCTCCCTTGTTTTGACCAAAGATGACAACACAAGATAAATGAAATCAGCAAATCCTCACAAATGATTGATTATGTTTAGTTTTGAAAATTTTAATCCTTTATCAAAATAGTTGCCGATTAATTTTCTGTCAATTGACTAATCAATTGATCAACTAAGACACAAATCAGAGAAGTGCATTTGTTGGAGACTGTTTTCATTTCAGATTGATACACATTTGGTGCTTTTACGAGTATTTACAGCAGCAGGAAGAAGGTGCATGTGAAACTACAGTGTCCATCTTCATTGTAATGGAGGAACAAGTTACCCGGTGCGAAACAGTGGATCATTTGTGTGTTTTTGGACAACACCAGATCTCTGCTTCACTGAGGAGCAGTGCTGGGCATGTTTGAAAGGAAAATGTAATTAGTTACTGAACAGCTAGCTAATACAGTGTTCAGACCGACTCCAGCACTGCTATCGTTGTTGCACAGCAAGATGACGCTGCAATGCAACAGGATTATATTTCATGGACTAACTGGTCCGACTGGTCCCACTAACTGAATGCACGGAGAAAAAGCTGATATCAACCCACCATCTATGTAATTCCCAGTAAGACAGCAAACAAGCTCCTCAAACAACTGAGTAATGGAACGTTACTGAATTTCAAATTATGATCCATTACACAATTCATTGCTGAAAAAAGTAATCACACCACTGTAATGCATTACTGCATAACTCTTCAGAGAAACAATGAGAAGAGAACCATAAGAAAAACATTTAGCATATAACCAGACCTATCCTTTAAATGTTTGTGTCATCCATGACTGAGACCTCTTGTTAAAAAAGTGAGCTAACTTTCCAATTTCATCAGTCAGTCTCTGTCTATTTTCTCACTGTAGCTCCTCCTTCATCAACGCGTTGCCTTGTCATGACCTTTGCCGACTGACACTCAGCAGTCCCAGATGACCAGGGGCCTGCCGGACAATCCCAGTAGGTTAATAATTACTCTGAGTTCACAGTGAAGGAAGCCTGACCCCAAGCAAAGCACAACAAGACATGGGCAGCCCACAGCACTACTGATAAATGAACGACAGCTACCGTGGCATCCCTCATTTGTGTGCGTTTAAAAAGGAGAGCGGGGAGCGTACCTTCAAAGTGTTCCCGTCAAATACCTTGGGAATGACTGCAGACCTCTGAGTATAGGCTTGAAGCGAAGGCACAATGGGAAGTTATTTAAAGATAATATTACCTCTCTGTAGCACCACAGTTCCAAAAATTATTGTTGCTATTGGTGTCCCAAAGCGCAAATCAAAGACTGTAGATCTGACATATTTATTTTATTATTACAACTGATGATTGTGGCTCGGAAAAAGGGACCTCTTTCCAGCAGAACTGACCCTGATAGTGGAATTGGGACAATGACTTAAATTTCCTTTGGTGGTTTGTGTCATTTATTTATTTTTTGTCTGTGTTGGCATGTATGTGTCTGTCACAGAGGATACAGCACAGAGATGGCAGAGCTGCACGGAGATAAAGTACAACAGAGAAAAGAGAGAAAGTCCAGCAGAGAGAAAATGACAGAGCGATGGAGAAGCAGCGAGGCAGAGGCCGTGGCTTTTCTCAGAGATGAACATTAATAATATGACCAACCACAATAGAAGCACTGAGATCAGAGAGATCACCACCATTGTCCCGCCATCTCCTACTGACACCCACTGCTCTGGTGAAGGAAGAATAAGAAGAATAGAGGAGCATAACCTGGCCACTCACCATGCCCTCCTTTTTAAAATACATAATGGCCTGTGGTCCTCTGCTATGCCTTTTAAGTGTGTGTGTTGTGTTAAGATGTGATGTGCAGAGATGTAGAGGTAAAGGGCCTGTGTCAGCTCAAAGTCAGCAGACTTATGGTGGGATTTCAGTTGACTTATTGTGATTCCCCAGAGTTTAAACACATTGTCAAGTCATGCCAGCAGTTTCAGGGAGTAGTGTTTTCAGTTACATTCATTCATGTTTGCTTTTGACCTGACTTTTTTTTTTTTTTTTTTTACTCTTCTATGTTATGTTCATTTTATTTACACATGCCTGCCAATCATCCACAACACTGAACAAACAGCCGGTTAACTCTACATTTTTTCAGCAAACAATTTGCAGAAAAAAATGCGTCATTAACAAACAAACAACTCAGCTTATTAAATAACCCTAAAGTTAAAGAAGATACAATATTCTGTCACTGAAGTAAAAGTAGTAATAACATAAGTACAATAAATATTATGAATTACTTAGTCAAGTAAAAGAGTATTAAAGTAACATAGTATTATAAGCAAAATGGAACAAAAGTAAAATTACTCATTGTGCAGAAATTGCTCCTTTCACTGTGTTAATTACGATACATTATAAAATTATTATCACTGGTGCATCAGTGTGTGAGCAGCATTGTCATAAAAGTGTCATAAAGTGTCACCAGGACAAAGACACACAGGTAAGTACATAACAAAAGTCAGTACAGTTTAACACTAGTATCACCACATATTAGATTTTTAGGGTGTCTGAAGAGAGCCGCACAGTGCAGCCCACCACTGCAGACTCAGTGAGGCCCTGAGGTGCTGCAGAATATCACTAGTGAAAGGTGGACCAGCGTCAATAGAGCAGAGGTTCAATGGCTGACCAGGGGAATCCCTCTGGTCATTAATCATGGGGCTGGACAGCCACTCTGAGGTGGACAGGTCTGGGTCACTGGAATACAACATGTCCTTGACCTTATCTATGCTTTTATCCACTTTGTTTCAGTGATTTTATTTCACGTATCTGTGTTTCTTTACACTCTTGATTGTAGCATTTCCCTGCCCATTGCATCATATCTTCGTGGATGAAACATGTTGTGTGGATACGTTTTGATTGATTGATTAACTGCTAACAGAAGACAGCTCTTTCTTCTGCCCATAGGACCCCATGTAGCAGAGGGCAGTGTCCCAATTTAGCTTTTCAGTTGTTATTGGCCCTTAAATCAGTGTGAACCCTAAAGCAATGTTGTCCTAAGATTGGGTCATGGCCTCAAGGTGGGTCACAGGAAGATTAATATGTATTATTTCAGTAGGGTTGCAATCCAAAGTCACAATGTTACATAGTTTGATATTGTCTCACTGACCATTGAGTTTCTGAGGCTATAAATGTGGGGAACTTCCTGTCCCATTTCCATTCTCTGTTTCTCCGCATCTTTTTTTTCCGTCTGTGTTTCCTCTCCTGATGCTCTCCTGTTATCTTCATATCTTCCAGGAGTGTTTATTCAAAGCCTGATGGACCTGAAAGCTCCCACACTCAAAGTGTTAAACTCAGCCTTTACGCCACTTTGGCAAATAAAGAAGATGAATGTGTACAAATCTGAAAGCAAACAGCCGAGATTGTCAGCACCGCGGGAACATGATAGGGGCCAAGTGAATGATGATGTCGCTTAGCTCGCTGACAGATCACTTAGTGAGGAGGCTGCTTTCAGATTTTCTTCTCTTCTCCTCTTGCTCTCCTCTCCTCTCCTCTCCTGGGACGGAGCTTTCGTCCAGAGCCATTTTTCAGCCAATTTATTTCTTGATGTGGTCTAACCTGGGGCATCTCCCGCTGGGGAGACTTTATGTGGTGATTAATGACGGGTATTTAGCCCAGGTACCTGGGGGAGCTGGAGCCCATCTGCACAACACTGACAGGTACAACACTGCACTCCAGGACCAGACAGGACAGGACAGGCCTGCAGCAGACCGGAGAGTGGCAGACAGGTGTGATCAGTGTCACTGTGCCACCACCAGCTACACTGTTAGATGTAGTTTATTACTGTTGCAAAGTGGTTGCTGCCTTGTTTAACCAGCTTGGAATAAAACTTTGCAGAATTATGCAAATTCCAGGTTTCTGTTTCTGTTTCTTTCTCCTTCCACATCCCTTATCTGATATGTTTCAGATAGTTTCCCCTGCATACTTCCAGAGCATCACATGAAAGAGCAAGAGGACCCGCTGGCTGAGGCCAGATGATTTAGACATCTATTATACGCTTGAACGCCCTGTCTTCTTCACTCCATCATAGACCATCCCTCAGCAGAACAGGCCCAGATGCCAGAAGGACCCTAATGAGATTAGGCTGCGGACAGGTTGGCGGCCAGTAGCTGTCACAACTACTCTGACTATGTGTGGAGAGATTTATGTGTGTGAGTGTGAGTTTGCGTGAAGTGTGGGAGCTTGCGTTCGTGTTTGTATTGTGATACACAAGTCTGTGTGAGTGAGTGCGCGCATGCTGCCACGTTGATGGTGATTAATGAGCGAGGTAATCCATAGTCTCGTTCTGTCAGTGATAGACACATCAGCAGACCCCCAGAGCCTGATGAACAGACTGTGCAGCTCCAACAGTCAGAGCACACAAACATAAACACACACACACACAAACGGTAACACAAATAAGGAAAGAAAACTGCCTACTTTGTGACAGACTCCTGGTTGTATTCCAGTTTAATATTGGATCAGAAAAATCTAATTATGCTCAGATAATTGATGATTAATCTTAGATGGCTAGTTTTACTTTACTTCTGAATCATTAATTGTCCTTCACCCCTGCACACAGCTTTATGGAATTACACCTCAACACTGAGGGCTAAGACCATGGTAATACAATGCTAACGATGGGCTGTCCATAAAGAAGCAGTCTGTGCGCACAATGCTTGAAACCCTGTGGCCCCAGACCCCTTTGAAGCCCACTGAGATCAAAAAGCAATGCTCCATGGAGCACAGACTAGGTGAGGAGTATGGGCAGAACAAGAGACGAATGGTTGGAAGCAAGGAGGGAGGGACGCAGGACAATGCCTGCAGGACAGGGCTGCTGACTTCCGAAGATAAAATCATATTTTGAGGGCAGGCGTCCAAAACTCCCCGTCTGCCTCCGTCTCCCCTCCTGCCTCCCCCCCCTTTCTTCTTTGAATATGGACAATGACTGTTTGCGTTTACAGAACCATAAATCAGAGGTGCCCATTGCCACAGAGCAGCTGGCACGTTTGCCAATAATTATAATTATTAATCATGCTGATTTCACGGTCTTCAGCAGGACGGCAGGAGACTGCACGGGACAGGGTGCGGCTGGCGCCTCCGGGACCGCAAAGCAGGCTGGGAAGGGAAGGGGTAGCCTGCAGAAGAGTGGGGGAGGAGGAGGAGAGTGGTAACAGAGAAGGCAGGAATAGTTGCATGAATGCAGCATCAGTAGAGAACAGGAACAAAAAGTAAAGTTGGAATAAACTCAAACTATATTTTGAGGTTTGGTTTTACTTTATTTACTCAATATACACAACCTATTTTAGAAGAGACGGTTCTCCGAAGAAGAACCACAGAATCAGATGTTTCAGCAAGTGCCCCAAACGACATATGTTCACATTCAAGTGACAAAGCTGTCCAGCAGCTGAAGGATTTATGATTGAAGCAAAAGAGGAAGTCAGGTGACATTATTATAGAGCGACAAAGGGGTCCACAGAGGGGTTGAGATGGATGGGTCAAGAAAACACCAGAGTATGACACAGGAGATTGCTGCTCATTTCCTCTTTCCAGTCAACAGTCAGTACTTCTTTTCCATTCAATCAATACCTAACAGCAGCTGTGGTTATTAATGTAACCGTAACAAACCTTCCCAAAGTGCTTATTTTAACACAAACCACAATCCTTTTTTCTGTGCCTAAACCTAACCAAGCCTTAACCATAGCGTTGTGATATCATAAAACTTTATTTTATGATTTATTTTTCCACTTGTAACGGTTTTGAAAGGCATAGACAAATGTCACATGTGGTGAAGGTTAAAAAACAATTGTGGTCATTCTTTTAAAAACCAAAGTTGATGACATGAGAAACCAACACATCTCCAGAGTCTGATGTTCTTTGTTGACCCATTCATCCACCCCGACCTCCTCCCTCTGCAGACTTTGTTATTCCATAATAACATCACCTGACTCTCCCCTTTGCTCCTGTGATCATTACTATGGCTGTTAGAGACCTCTGTTACTTCAATGCATGCATATGTATGACGTTTTGTGGTTCTTGCTGAAACAATTAATTCTGTCCTTGTTATTAGAAAGGCAGTGTGTTGTGTTGTTCTAAAGGACAGTTATAAGTATTCTGTCGCTTAATTTGGAGGACTTGTTATGTCAGAAACTCTTTTGTGCCATATTTTCCTCCCACGACTCATTTTCCGTCTTATTGTAGGTATAAAGCTTCAGGTGATCATTCCAAACATCGAACCCCTGGAGGACTTGTTGTTTAACTACTCACATTCATTCCAGCAGCTGTTGCCAGCTCCCTCCTCCTACTCAGGCCCTCTGCTAACCAGCTGCCTTGCAGAGCCCAGTAAAGCATAGTGAGGAACTGCCAGCTTGTGTCATCTGCCTTTCACTTCTACAATACTGTAAATACAAGGACGACTGTATAATTAGATGGTTAACTAGTAGAATATGGTGTTTTCCTTGTTAAAATGTGTGTGCCTTGGGAAGGTGGCCATGTGTGTGTTCCCCAACTTGTGCACGAACACATGCGCTCCTGTGTGCTTTTGTGTGCATGTGTCTATTGTCGTACTGTATGCATTCATGGCTGTTCTTGCACATACAGTATGCACGCTGGACAGATGGGTGCTGCATGGGTGTGACCAACAGAGACTTGAACCCTGTCTTCGTGATTGCCAGTACAAACCCACCAAATACCTTGAGACCTGCAGGGTCCAGCTCTGGCCTGGGGTCAACACATGTCTGTGCTGGCACAAACACACACTGAACAGATGTGTTATTCAAATCTTGGTACAAAATAGCAGTTTCATTCAGCTGCTTCATTCTCATTTAAAAGTGGAATCAGTGCTGTTGGTTTAAACACTAGAGCAAATGTATTAAATCCTTGAAGTAGAGCTGAAATTTTATTTAAGAAAATACAAACTCATGGCAGTTTGTCACATTTCCAAAAAATGTGGTCGTTATTCATTTAACCCTTTTCTTAAAGAAAAGGTTTGTGATACATTAGCCCTGCCTGATTTTGTCACAGTCCAACCGCATCTTAATTTCACTTCATTTAAATCCCTCTCATAATTAAACATTCTCATATTCTGTTTCTCTATCACATGTAAAGGGACAGATGTCTTAAATAACATGGAGGCTATTAGTCTTTCTTTTAGCTACTTAGAGGTAGTTAGACGTTACATTTGGTTCGTGTTATTTCAACACCTGCTGAGTCACTGGCAGCTCTCACACACTCAGGGCTGTGTTGTGGTTGCTGGTGTTAGCTCCCCTCTCTTTCATGGGTCCATTTGTGGCGATAACAAATAATGAGACTGAAAACTCACAGCAACAGACAGTCTTGTAACCTCAGCACTCCGTACGTCAAAATCACAGCAAGCAGAAACAAATGTGTAGCATCACAGAGTAATTTATATGGAGTACACAAATCACAGGGGGGCTAACAGCAAATAGCAAGAGTTACAGCCATTATGAAGATATCACAAGTAAAACAAGCACTAAGGATGAGCTGAGTTCTTTGAAAATCTTTCATTGATTCTGCATTGTTTAGGTCTTGTTTTATACAGTATTTAATCTCCGTCCTTCCGTGTCTCTCTGTGTCTCCACAGGAGGTGGGAAAATTGACAGCAGGTTTGATGGATGACCTCCAGTCAACTCTCCTTCTCCATCACCTCCCCTCTCCATCCTTCCTTCTCCTCCTCTCTCTGTCCCTCTCCTCTGGCTCTCCTTATCCCCTCCATGCATAACACAGCGTCCCCTGGGCAGGCATGGACAGGGGGCCGGTCTGGGAGGCCAGACCCAGAAACAAAGCACTCTCTGCCATTCGAATGTCCTCCCCCTGGGCTGCTGTCCTCAAGGGAGAGTGCTCTCTGCTGGGCCGGGGCTGTTAATAAGCTGCTAATGAGGAAACAGACCTCTATTCTCTGCTAACATCAAGACAGATGGACGCACACGACATGTTTGTTTTAAACTTCCTATTGATATGACAGATTAGAAGGAAGAAAGGCTCTGATTGGTCTGGCTGGCTTGATTTGGAGACGTGTGATAGGCAGGGATTTTTATGTCATTATCAATAATTAAAGTAACGTTAATTTTAAGAAATTAAAAAAACAATAACAATGTGTGGTTGGTAACTGCTACCAGGTCTTTCTGCAGTTCTTTCTCTTCTCTTTCACTGCCTTATGACTCACAGTAGGACCAGGCTGACCATTTCTCCTGGAGAAGCTTTTGTTAGCATCTTTTACTCATCATATTTCACACTGTCAGCCACCATCTAGAAAAACTAGAAACGCCAACATTGTCTGAGGAGGATTGCTTGTTTTGAAAACTGCAAGTGTAAATAGGCTGGGAGTTCCGCTTCAAGCTGAAGCACTCACAGGAGTTGAAGTGTGAGCATTTTATTAATAATAAAGATATTAATAAGCCTGCAATAATTTGCTAAAGTGAACACTACATACCAAACTGTCTCCCCTGATGGTCAATATAGCCTCAAGGTCCATTTGGTAGCAGTTCAGTGACAAAGATGATATGATATGATTAAAAGCTCCAGAGCGGCAACTAAACTTACTACTGAACTGAAACTCAACACATGCAGTTATTTTAAATACAACTTGACAAACCGTGTTAGAACAGAACATTAATTTGCACAAAGACTAGAAATAAATTCTGGGACTTTGGCAGGAGTAAAAAGAAATTGCAGGCATTGATGGTCTCTCCTGGTCCAAGATTGTTCTGTTATTGTTGCCTATGACGACGGTGGCAGGCACCAAAAAAGTTTAAAACGAAGGCGACGTCAGCTGCAGTCTGACTCTGTGTATGTCCACTTTCTCCTCACCTTTGTAGCCTCCTTTCTCTCAGCTTGTCAGAGGAAGTGGCATGCTGTAAACTCTGCAGGCCAGATGTGATCCAAAGAGACAACTGATGGTATTAAAGACACCAACAGGACTAGGAAGTGTGCCTTTTCAAACTCTGCATTGTCTACTCAGGTCTACCGGTGCAACAGGAGGACTGACAGGAGGTCCGCACTAAAGTGCCACGCTCACACTGAAACCCCATCCTCCCTGTGTCTCGACAGGAGGCCCATGCAGTGCTGTCTGTGCCAGGCAGGCAGCCTGGCTGTGTCTAGCGGTGGGAGGCATAACAGACAGGTATTGATATGGATTTCTCTCCAGCAGGCCCCAGCAGAGAGCCCGGGGACTGTTAATGGGCCTCTAACGGGATGACCAGCCCGAGGACAGCCCCCGCCGACCCCCCAGCACTCGAGGAGAAGGGGAGATGATAACAGATGGAGGGGGGAAAAAGGCGCTCTTCCTGTTTGACGGACAGACGGCAAAAAGTGAGGATAAACAGGGGGTGGGGTAGGAGAGAGTGACAGCTCTTGGTGGGGCATCAGAAAGTGACAGTGTTCATGTACTGGGGCATTTGCTGATGGCAACTCTTCTTCTCTGTGGCACTATTCACAAGTCTTTTTTTGTACCTGTGTAGATAGTTAGTGTTAGGGAAACATTTTACTTTAGTTCAAGTTGCAATTAATTGATTTATTTTAAAACGTATATTTTCACATCCAGCTCCAGTGATTTCACAAATCAGACCTTATTTGCACTTTAGCATAACACGCCTGAATCTGACAAAGCTGTTCAGAATAGAAAAGTCATCTTCTGAGTCTGAATACTGGGACAAACCCTGTTTTTGCCATAAACATGAACTTCCTGTTTCACTCAGACTCCGCAGGTTAAGCCATAAAGCCGTTTCGCTCACCAAACTGTAAATTGAGGCTTGTGTATTGTAATACTCAGAAAAACTGTGATGAAGTGTTGTGTGTTGTGTAAGCGACTGCAACAGGGTTGCGGGTGGCTTGGCATTTCTCCCTGGTGGTGGATAGTGTCATGGTTACCAGCTGCTAGATTCCAGTGCAGCATCCAGTGGCTATTAGCACAACATCTGCTGCTGCTGACATGTTCAATATAGCAAATCAGGCCACTGCTGCTTTTATGATACTATGTACTACAGAGAAGGACTGCAGCACAAAGAAACTTTCACTTCCTTTTACCGAGCCGGACTGTGTGCGCGTGTGTGTATTACAATATCTTCATGATTTCATACTCACCTCCCAGCTGCTTCCAGTCTCACCAAGATCTGGTTTTATACTTCTAGTGATTAGTTAATATTATATAGCTTTTATATTATTATGTACTAGTGTGTCAAGATGTAAAATAAATCTTGATTTCTGTTGCCATGTTATTTTTTTTCATTAAAAAATAGAATTAAGCAAACTGAGTTGAAAGAAATAAAATGAATACAAATAGCTAACTCCCCAAAATATCTTCAAGAACAAAACAGAAAACAAACAACATTTTTCCATAGAACTACATTTTAAAAAGCTTTTTATTGCCCTGATCATCATGGAATAGATTTGTAAATGTGTTTGTGTCCTGCCCTGTTTGATGTGATCTTTTTATTGTACAGAACTTTGCTGTGATGTGCAATAAAAATCTAGTTATTCTTTGAAATATACTGTAGTCAAGCATGAAATGACTCTCTGGTAGCAGAAGGGTTCCCCTCTCTCTCACACACACAAACACACAAACACACATCCACTATCCGACAAAATTTATCTGAAACCTCAGATTAAACTGAAACACGTAAAATCCAGCTAATACAGATGTTCAACAAGGTTTAATGACACGTTTGAATCTGAAGATCATCGTTTTCACCCACTGCGACACACACACACACACAAACATGCAAGCACACAGCAGACACACATCCCCCTCATATAACTGTGTCCTGTCTGATTGGGTGAGGTCTCGAGGGAGTCATTAAGTACAAAGCGTTAACATCTGCCAGACATTACTGAGCCAGAGAAGTTGTGATTTGTCCATATGATGACTCTGGCCCATACAGACACTGTTTGTGTGTGTGTGTGTGTGTGTGTGTGTGTGTGTGTGTGTGTGTGTGTGTGTGTGTGTGTGTGTGTGTGTG
>JBBMJY010000003.1:6747556-6769207 GCA_037833715.1 Toxotes lorentzi
GTGTGTGTGTGTGTGTGTGTGTGTGTGTGTGTGTGTGTGTGTGTGTGTGTGTGTGTGTGTGTGTGTGTGTGTCGGGCATCAATTTGTGCAGGAACACATGCTCTTGAATGGTTTTTTTTTTTTTTGCTTTATTTATGTATTTTGGTGTTTTTCAGTGTGTGTGTGTGTGTGTGTGTGTGTGTCCATCTGAGGCCCTTAGCTCCACACCACCAGGACACTGGTCTAAATGGAGGCAGTTATTCACCATTCCACACACTACTGTCGCAGCAGGTCGCCCCTAATGTGCTCTTTTCACTGCGTAAGCTCTTGGCTTTCCTTTTATTCCTCTGTTCGTATCTTTTTTATCTCTCCTCCTCTCACACTCTCTGTCTCTACCCCTTCTTATCTCCAGCTTCTGGCTCTGCTTGCTTCTCCTCTTGCAACCATCTCTCTTTTTTTTATCTTTCGCTCTTTCGTAAGTGGCTCTCTGCCCTATCACATCAGTTTTCTGGGCAGCAAAAGGACAGTTACACACTAAAAATCACTGGGTCAAAATTGATCCAGTGAAAGTCTCATGAGTTTGCTGTTACTACATCGTGAAGAGATCAAAGCTACAACTTGCAGGCTGCTGAATTAGTTGTTTGTTATACTGAACAGGAGTCAGAATTGTAAATTGTGTTAAGACTAAATATTGATGCATGAGATGAGCCTACAGATAGTTATCACCTGGATCCACAGCTCCCCTCGGCTTTACAGAGTTTTACAGCGAGTTTCAGTTCATTTTCATCTGTCCAGCAGCAACTTTACTGTTCTGGAGATCGCTGATTTTTTCAACTCCAGAAGTCATAATTAAATGTGATTTCAGCTGGAAGATGTTAATGACAATGAAAACAAAGATAAAATGAAGAGTTCTGATTGTTTATACTGTGCTCTAAAGTTATCAAGCGATCTTATTTTAACTTTTAGCTCCGTCTGTGTCACATCAGTAAGGGGACTTAAAAAACACGAGACACGTACAAATGAAAAAACAAACAAACATCCACACATTTAATGTTCAAATACTTCAGGGAGGAGAACCTACGCTCTCCATAAACCACCGTTCTCCTCTCAGTCTCTCTCTCCTGGGTGGGCCAGGCTACTACACCTCCTCTAATGAGCTCAGGGCAGTAAACAGTGAATGGAGGCGCCCTCCGCCCTCCCCCCCCAGCAGTATGTGAAGACAGTTCCTGGCTGTCTCACTATCACTGACACAGCACAGTGCTTAACGGGAGACACAAGGTCAAGGTCACAGCCTAGGCTGTTAAAGTGTATAGTTTCAGTCACTGTGTTTGATTCTCTGTAGCCTCAGAGATTCAGCCATATTAATCTCACTGAAAATAAAACTCCCAACTTCTGTTTGCAGCTCTGTCCTTAACATCCTGAATCTGTCTGTTATCCAAAGTCCAAATCTCCAAACTTATTAAACAAACAAACAAAAACAGGCTGTTTGTACATGTCTGTATCATGACATTTTTGCCAGTGATAGTCGGTGTTGCAGGTGGCTGTTAGCATGTTAGCTTTAAGACAGATATATCAGCACAGGCAAAAAACAGTGTAAAAACAACTTTCCTGTCCTGTTTATAGTCTTGTCACCTCTTACATTCAATGTGTGACCCCTTAGGAGGGTCTGGATCCACAGGTTGAGAACCCCTAACTTAGACAAGTTTTTTTTCCCTTCTTTTTCTTTTTTCTTCTTATTTTCTTTTCTTTGAAAATGACGCGCGTTTTTTTTTTTCATTTAGGAGGCAGATGTGTGTCTACCTGTTCAATGTGTTAAAATCAAAATTAAGATATTACAAAAACTCTTACGAGCTATTAAATTTCATTCACTAGACTCATCAGACTGTCCAGAAGGAATATTTGAGCTCTATTCAGATTCTATCCAACTTGTTTCTTTTGTGATCACATTAAATATAACTCTTAGTTTTTTTGTTTGTTTTTTTTCTTCACTTGTAGAAGAAAAATCCAAACCATTTTACAGAGCACTGAGTGGGTCTGCAGTATATTAGGCCAAATGCATGTCAGTCAGTGTAACTGCTGATCTGTACTCCTTTCATTTTTCCCATCAAAGACACCATCAAACTGCAGTTTGAAGTTTCACAAAAAGAGATTTCACAAAGGTTGAAGCATTCGAACGGCAGATGGAAGACAGCAACACCAGTACCGAGATCTCAGAGTGAAGCCAAGCAAAACCCTCCAGCCTCCATCAAAAGTAGCTCTGAGATTTATTTTTTTAAGATTAAAGTATTACATTTAAAAAAGTAAATGATGTGCTGCACCTCTCAGAAATGTTTGGGTAACTTTTAAAAGCCAAATTTTTGCCTCTTATTTTACTTTGTGTAAATTCTGGGTGAAAGAGAATATCAATAAGATTTCTGTCTTTCTCATTCTTGTTTTGTGAAAAGTAAACAAACCTTCAAATTATAGCAAGCCTTTAATTAAGGAGACAATCAAACGATTAAAAGCTCGTTAATTACAGACCTCACAGCCATCTCCGTCAACATGAATATTGAGGTCCTAATTAATATTTGTGGGGCTGTTTTGTTCTTGGAAGACATTGGCGTTAATTAGGCAAAAACAAGTCAAATTAACATTTCAGTAATGAAGAAACATACCTTCATGTTCTTATTTCTCTCTGTCTGAACATGCTCTGATACAAATTTGGCATCTCAAAGCTTTCTGAAGCATGTTGATGATGAGTTTTATCAAACAGAAGCAATGAAGTTTTCTGTCAAGCATTTTTCATCCCAGTGCACAGCTGCTCGAGGTGTGCACTTCTTGATTGTCTTTCTGAAAAGAGAAATATTTACCGGTGAGTCACATTTTAGTTTGAATTTCTGCTTTGCCGCCTATGGATGCAAGAGCTCGCAAATCAGGATTCAGGGTCAGATATAACACCTTTAAGAGAGTCTAAAATTATTTTCACTAACTTTATTAAAGTGAGTTCTTGAAGTTTCAAGTTAAAGTTCGACGCTTTATGGTGGGGGTGGGATACACTTATTTGCTTTCTTGTACACAGTTAGACCATTCTCATATCTGTCCATCAAATATGGAGCTACAGCCGGTAATCTTCTTGTAATGTGTACATAAAACGAAGAGTGAAAAGGACACTTCAAAATGTTTTTTTTGAAGGTTTACGTGTCGGACTAATTCTTGGCTGTGACCATGGGGCCAGTTGCTCGCAGACTCCTGGGCAGATTCACCACTGCATTTCATTTGTATTAATGGTGTAACTAGATTTAGTAAACCATGTTTCAAACTTCTGGATGGATGGGAAGTTTAAACTCAGGAACTGGTTTATGAAAAGCCGCTGCAAAACTGGATTCTCTGCTGGTTGTCTGGTAACTGCTCAGAAAAAACCTTTGTAAAACAGCTCATTGTCATTTTTATGCTTTGGTTTTTATACAGATAAATCAAACCAGATATAGCCTGCTTTAGAGCAGTCCATTTTGTTGCCTTTAAATATGGACAGGTCAGCAGTCTTTATGCTAAGCTAAGCTAACCAGATGCTGACAGTAGCTTTATTTTAACAGACAGATGTGAGTGATATTAATCTTCTCATAAACGTGAGTGTATTTTCCCAAAATGTAAAATTATTCCTTTAACCTTTTATAGTCATCACCTCCAGTATCATCTTCACCTCATCAGTCATCCTCCTCCTCCTCCTCCTCATTAGACTCACACAGACACACACATTCACACAGTTACACACACCACCAGCACTTAACCAGCCTCCAGCCCGGCCCACCAGCTTTTGCAACAAGGTTCTCCTTTTAACTGTCCCTTTCAGCGCAGGACAATCGGACACCTCCCATCGCCTCCTTTCAGGCTGCAGCTCCAGCCTCGGCTCCTCTCCTCCCCATTCTGCTCCCTGTGTCACTTTGTGTCCGCTTCGCCCCCTCGCAATGGGTGCACATGACCAGAAAATGAAGCAGGGGTCTCTGCAAGCGGAGAATGAAAGCGAGTATGTTTGTGTGTGTTTGAGAGAAAACGAGAGAGAAGGAGAGAGATTAACATGTAGGATTTAAGCTGGTGTGATGGGGTGAGGGTGAGTGAGTGGGGTTACATGTAGGGAGGAAAGTTCGGATCAGGTCTGGCACATGCATGTGTGTGTGTGTGTGTGTTTGTGTGTGTCACTGACCAGCGTCTATCTATCTCAATGCTAATATCAAAAAGATCATCACACACACTGGGTTGTAACTGTGCACATTCACAAACACAGTACTCTCAGACAAACGTGTACAGTTTGTGGCACACACTCGTAGGAAAACGCACACACTCCATTAGAGGAGCATGTGAGGCTGCAGGGTGTAAAGCCCGGTTACTGTTAGAGAGATTATCACATCATTAACTGCTAATGAAAAACCAATTCAGACAGCTCTCCTCCTGCGCTCTGTGCTCGCTCTGTGCTCGCTCTTTCTCGCTCGGCCTGAGATTTTCTGGGTAACAGGGGCAATAAAACATAAGCCGTTCATGCTTCTTGCTTATTTGATTGTTTTTAGTCAACAACAGATTTCAGACGGAACCGGCACCACACCAAAGTCAATTTCCATTCAAATATAATACAATTTTTTCCCCCCAACTTTCCTGAAAATCAGCAAGTGAAAATGCAAATTAATAACTGTTTTCATCCACTAGCAAATATTGGGGGAGTTTGGTGCATATAGATAAACAGCTGTTGGTACTGATTCTCATAACTGAAAGAGCACCAGTCAAATGTTGGAAAACCTGGTGGAAAACTTGATGGAAATATGTCATTTATGTTTGTTTCATGTATTTATTTGAGGAAAGTCACAGTTTTTCCATCGCTCCACACAGATCTGATATTTTTGTCTGCTGCCATTTTTTTAAATGTCTAATTTCAGATCTGTTCAAATCAGGGCCAACATGGAAATACCCACAGTATAAGGTTAATATACTGTTAATGCTGAGCACTCCTCATCAGAAAAAAGAGCAGCAGTAGAGGGAGACATCATGTAGTTTTCACTGTACCCACTTTTGTGGGGTATATGATGCACACATGAGCGTCTAATTAAAAGCAAGTAGGTGCTCTGTGTGCATTAAATCAAATGTTTGCAAATATGATCTTTGACCTGCTTTTCCACAGTTTGAAAGGTCATCACTCTTCTGACTCCAGGCCCATTAACAAATCACCAGCAAGTCCTATGGTACAGAGACGGCAGTAGTTGCTGTTAAGCTGAAACCAGACCTTCTTTTCTGGGGCTGGAAGGATGAATCGTTGCTGAAACTAATCGTCTGCATATTCTAATGCTCTGAGAAAAAGTTTATGGCATGAGAGAGAAAGAGAGTGAAGAAAAAGAGAGGGAAGAAACAACTTCATCAAACACATCATCTGTCCTGTGACTCTCTGCCTTGAGACACCAGTTTGCTCCTGTGTACAGCAGTTTTATATTTATGTGTCTGCTCATGCTCACTTCTCTGTACGTGTTTGAAGGCATGTGTGGCATGTGTATGTGTGTTTTGACTGCATGCAGCACTATATAAAAAAAAACATACCAGCACAGGCCACATTTTTCAAGTTTGTTTGACGCATTTAAAATGCTAATAACCAGTTTATTATGTGCTACATCAAATGCAAATGCTTTGTTTTATTGCCGTGAAGTTGGGCCGACGTTAGCATTTGCATATCTTATGTCTGTCTCCTTAGCATGCATGGAGGAACTGAATAGCGGGCAGACTCCCAATAAATAACATTAACAGGCGCATTAGATAAACAAGCGCCAATGATGCTGCTATTAGGAAATGCAGAGCCATAGCCCGCTTAAATGCAGGTGTTTGACACAGCAGCATATGGTGTGCAAATTTCCCCAAATCAACCTAACACCAGCGTTATCTGGAAATGTCAGGGAGAGCAGACGGATTGAAAAAACATCGCTTTAACGGCAGACGCTTTACGATGTTGAGAAAATGCTGCAGAGGAATTTGCCTCTTTAAGACCAACTGGCGGCTGGTGCTTCTTGTGTGCTTGTGTGTGTTTGTTTGTGTGTGTGTAAATGAGAGAGACAGCAGTTAAGACCATAGTTCAAACTCTAATTGTAAATGAGAAACTTTGTCTGGTTTAATGTCGGGTTCACTTAAAGTCTTAATGACCTTCAGGCTCCATTCAGAAACCCACTAAGATGGATTCCAGTTGAACCATCTCTGACTGCTGTGGCAGCAACGCATTATGAATATGAGATGGGACACGATGACACTTTAAGGTTGTTGGTTTTGTCACTTTATTATTATTTTTTTAATTCATTCATTTTGCAGTGGCTGTGTGATGTGACATGTTGACAGGTGTTTATTCGTGTGTCTAACACACTGATGGAAAATATAATGAATATACCTGTGAATATTGGCTTTAAATCACTAGTACAACTCAGAAATTAGAAAAAACATTTACACTATGGGTTACTTTGAATTGTAACCACACACAACCACAACAACAGACCAGTACAATACTATGACCAAATAAGACATAAGATGTTTCTAGTAGCTATTTAATATATAACTTATGTCTTAAACATAAAAATGCTATGCTTACCTTTCGGTGTTTTATGATGGGATGCATGCAAATCAGCTAAATAAATACCTTTGTCTAGTTCTCCTGCCAGTGGTTAAGCACACACTGATAATACAAGGTGACCAGCAATAACTTAGAAGTGAGAAGATGAGAGCTTACAGTAGCTAAAAGGCCACAATGAACAGCATTTAATAAAAACATGAATAATAATAGGATTTCAGAACAAACAGGTACAACTTATATTTGGTTATGTTATAGTGAATGAATTATGGTGCTTCAATTCACAGCAGGGCACAAATATTATAGATATAAAGTCTTCAGTAGGATCAGCACCACAAAACAGGACCTGTCTCACATTAGATGACACTCTTCTTAGTGCATGTACTCTTTGCTTCTCTGGTGCTGTTGTGTGCATGCACGCAGCAATAACCATGTTTGCTCAGAGAAGACCTACAATATACGCTTGTTTATAACCTTTGTAACTGGTCTTGTGTTTTAACGTGCATGTGATTAAGTCATTAACAGTATAAAAGAAAGCAAGAAATGCCTTTTGATTGGCCAGTGGTGATGAAGCAGCATATTGATGATGTATTCACCTCATAGGTCATCACACAACACTCACACCCTCATGTGACATGACATGACATTCAAGTTTTATGCATTGTTAACTTATAAAGTTGTTTTTTTTCAAGTGTTTAGTCAAAAAGAAAATATCTGTCCACATCAACCAGAGAGAGTCTGGCTAATACACCACTGTTTTTCTTTGGTTTTGGACCCTGAATCTCTTTTAAAGTGTTGTTGTATTGTGTAAATATGTAATTATAACTGTGTTGTGGATAGTCTCCCTTTAACCCAACATTCTCCTCTCTCTTTTCTTCAGACCTTCTGTCCTCTCCTCTTTGTGAAAAAGGCCACTTGTGATGAGATGGCAGCGTTCACTTGTTCCTTCATTTGTAGTCACTGTACACCCGGGCACTCCGGATGAGTGTCAACTACATACCACAAACAAATGCTGAAGTGTAGATGCTAATGCTCTCTTTTTGTGAGTCTCTCCTTCCTCCTTCCAGCCTGCTCAGTAATCTCTCCTCCCTTCTCTCCTCCTCCCTCTCGGTCCGTCTCCCTGCTCCTAATCCGCTCCACAGCCGTGAAAACTCTCCATGAGAGAGAGATGACCCGTTGTAATGGGTGGAGGCAACCACCCACACACACAGCCGCGGAGGGTCCAGCCAACACACACACACACACACACACTCACACACACACCAGACCTTGCTAAACTCGCTTGGCTTAGTTTAGATTGCCAAGACGTACCGAGCTGGGAACACACTATGTGATTAAACCCCCATTATAACCCTTAACAACTGGTTCTCAAGGTTGTGGAGAATCTGCTGAAATGATCCACTGATTCAATGATCAGTCAAAATCAATCACCAAAAATTTCAAAAATCAGTAAGTGATCAAGCAAAGATGCCAAACACCATCTGTTTTCAGCTACTAACATTTGTATGTAAGCTGCTTTTCTCTGTTTTACATTCTTATAAATGAAACGTCTTTGGATTCTGGACAGCTGGTCAAAGAAAACGAGCAGTCTGAGAACACGTGATGCAAATTTTTCATTATTTTCTGACATGTCACAGATGGAAAATTATTCACAGATTAATCAGGAATGAAAATAATTGTCGCAACTCTACACTTGTGTTCTAGTGAGAAAGAGTTTAGGTATTTAAAACTCTTTATCCCTTTGTCCTGTTTTAAAACTTTTGTGCTGATGAAGTACAAAAAAAAAAAAGAACGTGACGTGAGTTGTGCAGGATTTTGAAAGTTTTGGCGTGTTCTCGGCTTTTGGCGAATTCTTGCACTTAGCACACTTGTTTCATCTGTAGTTTTGAATTTGAACAAATTTAGGAAACAAGGAAAACCACATTTGACCTTTTTATGTGTACTTTTGAACACAAAGATACAGTCGAACAATGATTTCTTTTTAAATGAAAAAATCCAAATGTTACATTAATACCACAGCTATGATTGAATATCCCCATACAAGAACGTTTGTGTCTGCTAGAGATAATTGAAGTAAGAGACAGAGTAAACAAATCTCAGATCTACTGAGCAGATCTGAATGAGGGAAAGATATCACAGTGTATCACAGCAGCTGTGTTGGTGAGCTGAGTGTGTGCAGGTGTTGAGCTCTCAGTGGAATCATTCAGCCATTTTCCTACTGGCTTCTGGGCTCCTGTTTATTAGACTGCTTAAAGGGCCATACAGCTGGTTTTGAATGTTGTTAGCCAGTTGAGTACAGATTGCATATGTTTTGCATCCCTGCTGACCAGTTTCCAAAGCATGCCGCAAGCTTTAAGTCGATAGTCTCACCTCTAAACTGTTAAGGTTTTCACTTGAAACATACACGAGGAAGATGATCCATCACAGGAGAAATTTTTGATGTGTTTCACATCATTCACAACTACATCACCATGTGATGAAAGAAAATATATTATGCTGTTTTCTCATTAATAACTTATTTAGGTTCACTTTTTAATGGCATGGTCCTTTACAACCAAGCTTAAATGATGGAAAGCCCCCAAAAATACACTGTTTATTTTTGTTGTGAGAGACCTTCTTCCCAGGGACGCCCTGACACACACCCTCCAACCAACACATGCTCTATCTCCACTAAGGCTCTTTCTCATACACACACACAACAGCCCTGATAGTCAGCGACAGCCAGCCTAGCCACATAGCCACGCTACAGTAGCATTTCCTCTAGACCAGCTCCTCTGGTCCTGCTTCAACAGATGGCCCGACAGGTCCCTGGACAGGCCTGCAAGGTGGAGGGAGGGTGACTAGTGTGTGAGGATGGGGGAGTTGAAGGGGGATGGAGGGAGGGAGAGTTGCAGGGGGGATTGGCACCCTCTTAGGAGGGCTGACAGGGGGTGTAGGGTGGTTGAGGGAGGGAGGAGACATATGTCCACAGCCCTGGCCCCTGTCGACGGACTGTCTCTGCTGGCTGCCTGAAGCTGGCTCGTTGTTCCACACACACACACATAGACACACACACAAATGTTTGTACTTGTATCTTTCTGAGGACACCCCTTACCCTAACCTCAACCTCACCCTAAGCCTATTTCTGACCTGAACCCTAAAACCAAGTCTTAACCCTCAAACAAATTTTCGTCCCCACAATGTGAGTAATAGAAGTATACACAGACAGACACACACACACACACAGCTACACAAACTTCCTCCCCTAAGCCTGGCAGATCGCTGCAGTACAGCTCCTCTCCCTCTCCATCTGCACCTAAAAGACCCACGCGCCCCAACAATGAGGTGACCATGTCACTGCCTGAGCCGAAGCAGAGGGATGGAAAGAGGGAGAGGGAGAGAGAGAGAGAGATGCAAGAAGAGGAGGGGGGAGAGAGGAGAGGGAGGACACATTAACAAGCTATAATCTCAACTGCCTTATCCATAATGCATTGTGTGGGCCAATTTACATGGTGCTGGTCCCTCTGGGAGAAAGGAGATCATCCATCACATTACTTTATTAGCTCCCTCACACTCTCTCACAGATGCACACACACACGCACATACCCCCGTGCACACAAACACACACACACACACACCATTATTTGTTTCTGCCTCCCCTTCTTTCTCTCCCTCTGTTTTGTGGGCCTGTTCTGTCATGGTTGTTGTTTCAAACTGCTGCTGCCTCTATAAAACAACTCCAAACCGAGTTGTGTTGTGCAGCCTGTGACAAGAAGGGAGGGATTTAAAAAAAAAAAAAAAAAACATACAATAGTTTATTTTAAAAAATGAGACAGCCTCTGCTTTCAGTGTGAGTCAAGGAGGAAGTTAGATTCTGGGGATTTAGGTAAATGTCAGAAATCTGATGCTGAGCTTTGCTTTCTGAAACTAAACTTTCTATGTGTTTAAATAAATAAATCTCACAGCTGTAAATCTCACAAAATGTGGTTAATCCCTGGAGTGTTTCTTAAAATGAACAAGAAATTTCTCCATGAATTTTGAAAACATTTAACCCATACACAGCTGGGTCCATTATGTATTTAAACCTTGTTATTTCAGACCAGGAATATCAGAACGGAACACCCTCTTTTCAGGACAGAAAAAAAAATCCTCCTTTATTTCTTGTGTTTTTTTGTTTTTTTTTGATTTTGTCCAAATGTACCTGAAAACTTCATCAGCAGTACTGACAAGCAAACTCTGACAGAACATTCAAGATATACTGTACATTGAACTGCAAATATAAAACTAAAGAACTATTGTATGTACGTGACCAAAATGTTGATTGTTCCATTTTAAAAAAATAATTTAACTCACAAGGGTTGTTTTTAATTCAGATTCCAGTTATTTTTAGTTGACCTACACGTTTCTTCAGCTGAATCATTTAGATACAGAAACCAGTATCAGAGATTTATTCATGGTCATTTATGAACAAAACATTTTGATCTCCTGTCTTTTTACAGACATCCCATATCTGAAACCATTAGTTTATTTTTCTTTTACAACACAAAATCACCCATTCATTTTTATTTCAGTTATAAAATAAATTATTTTTAAGTTGCCTTTATTTTTAGTAGCTGTCTTTGAATTAATTTCTATAAAACCTGTGATTTAAATATAAAACAGAAAATTTAGGCTGAAGAGGTTTGAGTGATAAGATAATTTCCAGTCAGTTGTGAAGTCAGTCCAGATCATACAGATGCCCTTAAAAGTTCCGTTTGTGTGTGTGTGTGTGTATAGATTCAAATGGCCGATGCATGTGTCACTGAAATTAATGTCACCTTAGTTACACACACACACACAGATGCATCAGATACCGCAGTCATCCTGTGAATAAAAAGAGCTGTAATTGCAATCATATATGTGGAGCTTCAGCCCTGTGCGCCATACCGTACCATTAGTAGCCTATCACAAATAAGTAATAATTTGCTAATGACAACATTATGTTGAGTCAGTTTAGGGGCAATTAAAGTGAGTGATATTTACATATGCCTAATGAATCACCGAGCGTGGCAGTTCGGGCGGGATCTAATGAATATTCATCCAGGCATTTCTCCCCTGCGCGCTGCAGTTTATAAACTGAATTATGGCTGATTTGCCCTTTTAAAAAATGAACATGGGCGCATCTCCCACAAGGAGGCGGCGAACAATAACGTCTGATTATAAAAATGTTTTACTGCTAAACTGCCGGTGAGGAGACGGCGGCAGCGTGGTTAAAGACTCACTTGGAGGGGAGCAGAGGAGGGAGAGACCACCAAAAATCAATCCAATTTAGTCTCGGCCTGTCCACCTTTTTAGACCGACATTAATATATACAGTGTGCATTCACGGTGTGTGAGCATCGCACTGAACATGTAATTGATTTGCTTTTCCTGGAGATTGTTTGTCCTCAGATCATCGCAAGTGCGGGTCGCGGTTCACACCAACGTTTAAACACACAGCGGCCCGTCCTCCCTTCACCGCCTGCTCTCAGAGAGCCACCGGTGATTTCTCCGGTAATTGCCCCCGGTGTGAGTCGGGTGGGTGCTGACCCTCTCAGGTGCGGTATCAACAGGCGGCATCAGTTTGCATTCACAGGGCGCTAAACAAGATGGGATGCACGTTTATCATGCAAATAAGCGGCTCTCAAGCAGGTGTCTGCGCACACTCAAACACGCGCAAAACGTGCGTGCGCACATATGCAGCGCATTTAAACAAATGCAACCGTGGACACGTGATTTTCACCTGCCAAATAAAGTTGTTCCTCCCGATGACCAGTAATGTAAAACAAATATCCACTCAACAACAAAAAAGCAAAAACATAAAAAAAATACTGTTGTCACCTTAACCCCTCCCTCTGACTGTTTCAGACTGAACCTTGAAAACGTGACTTTAGAGACCTATGAAAAGCCTTCACATCTGATATTATGCACATTCAATCCATTATAAGATTAAGTTTATATGTGTACAATTTTATAAGTGCTGCTGTGCACATATGTCCAAATACAAAGGACATTCTTGCCAAAGTCTTTTTTCCCCCCTCCATTCAGTTTCTGTGTGTCTGACTCTTATTTTGATTTGAACACATCAAGTACAGGGAAAAAAAAAAGATGAATTATGTCCTTAAACTTACAAAACATGAATGATAATTAAACCGTTTATTTCTGTATTTTCTTGTAAACAAATGCAAACAATGACATTATTAATGTAATTTCCTTTAAACAAATAAATATCCGGCCATACTTAGCCATGTACCTTTCGTTCCTCACAAGCCTTTAAAGTTCTGAGGTGTCACGTATGTTGAATGTAAGGTTAACTGAATTCTTTAAAAGCTGTAGATAACTTATTTAAAAAAAAAACCCAAACAAACAATAAAACAACACATTTCACCCTGCTAGGTCCTTCCTCAACACTTCAGTTTGAGTCTCTCTTTGACTCAAATGTATCTGCTGCCATCTTGTGGTTCAAAAGTAAACATGCATTTCCCATTTATTCGTAACACAGAGGCCACCAATGAGAACTGTATAACCTCCCAGAGGAGAGAGTCTCTGCTTGCTTTTACACAGGGACCAGAGGCCAGAGGTCAGGGTCAAGGTCAGCTGGAGAAATACAGAGATGTCAAAATCAGCTTAATATCCTCTCTCTAGTTATGACCTTTTGACCCCACAAGGAAATCCTTCTGTGTCTTAAAGAGTCACTGAACTGAAGAGCCCTAAAAGTTTTAATCTTACATGAATTTTAAGCATTTTATGAAACACTGCATCTTTTCACACCGTCTGGCATCAGAAAAAGCTGGAGAAAAAAAATTGTACCGTTTATCAACCTGGAAACTATCAGTCATTAGTATTAGACTGAATGCTCAATTGGGAAACAATTGTTGGGGATTATACCATCAATTCGGTATAAACATTTGGAAACAAAGGACGCTTCTGCTGGAGGGGGTGGACAGGCCGTTCTGGTCCCACAGAGAGTGTCTCATTAGTTGACAAGGTTTGTTCTAACGTACTGATAAACAGCTGTGCAAGGTTTTCACCTGGGAAAAAACAGCTATTGGACATGAAAACAAAAGCAAAGTCTCCCAAACTCATTCAATGTCCTTCTCACTTTCCATCTAAGAAAGTTTCCATGAAAATAACTGCAGTTTAGCAATTATTTTCTAGTTTTTAAGAGGATAAAGGGATTATTTTTAAAATGTAAATCAGAAGTCTGGACCTGCAACAAAAAAGACACAGAATTCTTCAATTCTAACTCGACAGTCCCTGGGGAACAAGAAAGTGGTTGTTTGCAGGTCCTAAACACTGGCTCATCGTCCTCCTGTTGTTCTCATGTGCACGCCTGAAAAAGTAAGTTGGTATCAGTACACAAAGCTGACATATATGACAGATGTCTCTGGCAATTTTGCCAGGTGGAGGTCAGGAAAGGGCAGCACACCGTCACTGTCTATGTGCGTCTGGACTGTGTAGGCTTTGACCACTGCCCCCCACTCCAACACGGAGCTGTGGATGATCCCCAGCCTGGCCTGTTCATGATACGCTGCTCCCAGCTCCCTGCCCAGGAAGATGTCTTGGATCTGGGTTGAACCCAAGGAATCTTTCTTCATGTCCACAATCAGGTCCAGGTATGTGTCTCTATCCCTGTTGTATCTATTTGTGTCTAAGTAAGCACTATTATCTCTGTCTGGGTCAGTGTTTGAGTCTGTAGTCTTGGCTCTGTTTGCATCTGGACAGTGGTGAAGCGGCCTCTGCGGTAGATTTACCACCGTCAGCCTCTCCAGGTGCTGCACAGCAAAATGCCCCTCCAGGGAAGAAGAAGGCGTCCCTCTGGGTGGACTAGGACCACAGTGGATCAGAGTTAGGTGCCTCACCTCCGAGTTGTTGAGCAGACGTGCGGTGTTTAACGGCGACGTGAACCAAACAGTTAAACGTCTCATCCGGAAAACAGGAGACGAGTGCGACTGGGGATGGTGCAGCGTGGAAAGCTGGATGTCCTTACACCTGCAGTCTGAAAGTGATGAAACACTGCAGGGTTGGGGGTCCTGGCTGCAGGAGTAGTAGAAAAAGTTGTTGTGGGTCACATAAGCCAAGCGGAGGTCAGAGCGCTGCAGAGCCACAGACACACACAGCAGCACACAGAGGAGAGGAGCAGGAGGGCTGAAGGCTGGCATCACTGCTGGAGCACAGTCTCAGGCAGCATGCTGATCGGTCTTCAAGTGTGGATGTGTGCGTGGAGCATCCAGCTGTGGATACCTGAGCCTATGGACAAGACACATAGGATGAGGAAAACACACACAAGTGTGCCCAAGTGTCAGTGATTTAGACCAAATTAGCATAAATTCTGTACTTTCATTTAGAGTAATGCATTTGGGAAGGACAAATGCATTCTTTTTCCTTGTCTAAATATGGTGCCTACATTACCCACAATGCAACAAGACCAGTAACAGAACTGAAGCTACCATCGAGCTGCTGGCCTCACACAGAGATGAGGAACGGGCTGCAGAAGTCTGGTAAGCTCACTGACCCCAAACTCCACCACCCCAGATTTTATTTTACTTTTTTTTAATTTTGAAACTAATCTTCAGCCCCAAACGATGAAAACTAAAGTGATATCACACGAGGTGATTTCTCAAATCACTTAAATCCAGTGTGACTGAGTGAAGTAAGTGTTTGTGTGAAAACAAAATACTTGCGTCATGTAAAATAAACCCGGCCCTCTTTCAGATCAGGCCAGTTTTCATACAGCAGAATGTTGTTTGTGGATATTAGGGTGAAATGGCCTGAGGTCAACTCACCCATAAAGTATTTTCTTTCCAAGGTGCAAAGAGAGGGGATGTGGAGAATCTGTGATGGGTGTGTTCTTCCTGCTCTACAGTTAGGAATACATTGTTTGGCACAGGGAGCCCATATTGAATTTCACATACACAAACACACACTTAGAAAATTATAACTGTGGAGATCGCTCTGAGATTCCAGGGAAAACATTGTTTGGAAATCTTGGCTTTTACAAAGGTCTGGGTAGATTTTCTGGTTTGGCAATAATATCAGAGCAGAAACATGACTTTCTGCCTCTTTTCTAAGCCTGGACAGAGCTGACCGCTGCATTTTTCCTTCGGCCTTGTGTGACATTAAACAGAAGTGAATCATCATCTACAGTATGTTCAACATCCTGTTTTCCTCCTTTTATATTGGATCAGTCTGAAAAATCCTCTCACTGTACATTGTCTATTTATTTCAGCTCTATGTTGAAGCTCTATAATGTCTACACTGAATAAACTCTTCAAATCCAAGACGCTGAAGACTTTATGGCTCCATGAAATGGAAACTTAAGTCTTGTGAATCAATTATACACAAAATTCACCCTGATACATTCGGTATTTTATTTTCTAATGGCGACCCTGGTTTTCTTGGCTTTGAACATTGTTTGGCTGCACAGCATGAGTTTGTACTCACTGAACCACCAGTGGCTCAGTGAGGTTTATCAGGTGAGTAACGCTCCTATGGACATTACTACAATATTCTGTTATGGGACCTGACAGTCCAAGTCTTCTCTTCGCACCAACAACACCATAGCAAATTCCCTGTATGTGTAACATACCTGGCAATAAAGTTTTTCTGATTCTGATTCTTTTAGGGATTTTTCTGTGTTTTGCTTGCTAATGAAAATACCTCACACTGTTTTTAATGATAAAAAGCAGCAGGTAAATTCATAAGATTTGATAACAGTTGTGTTATGTGAATTTGGTGGTCAGCTGTGCTTACAGGATAAGTTTGATGATTAGATTTTTTAGTTTTTTTGGTCTTGTCAACAAATCCCTTGAAATGACTAAAACATCAACAAATCATGTATGGTCTGTGTAGCCAAAGCATTGACCTCTACTTTTGTCGCAAAACATAACTGAGAAAAACAAAAAAAACTCACTGGCTTCTCGTGTTTGAAGAGTTCCCATCAAAACAAACTTTTTAGCTTCAGCACAGTATAAATGATAATATGTTGTTTGGTTACTCGAGTACTGTACTTAAATACAGTTTTATGGTTTTTGTACTTTGAGTTTTTCCATTTTCTTCTGCTTCATATTTTGGCTCCTCTAAAATTCAGGGGGCACTTTTAACTCACAACATTTACTTTATAACTTTAGTTTCTATTCACTTTTCAGATTAATAATACGAGACTTTACTGATCCCAGGGGATGTTATGAGAAAGCAAAGACAGAATGCATTTCTGTAGATTAAACTTCACGGCCGTGTTTAAAGTAAAAATTTGCCACTCCACTTCTGCTTATGTCAAGAAATATGAGTCACAGTCCTACAGGACCTGTCCTGGCCAATATGACTGTTAGGTCTTTCCACTCACCAAGATAAAAGTGAGTGAGTGTTTGTCCAATATCTGGTGCAGTTGTGAGTCACTGTTTCTGACTGACTCGAAGTGACTCAAACCTCAAATATGGCTTCAGAGTCCCTTTTGTGGGTCAGGGGTGTGTTTGCCCTGTTTAAACTCCACAAATCTAACTCCAGTGAAATCAGTGAGCTTACCACTTCAATTGTCCCATGTAGTCACAGGAATAAACTCATCAGAGGCAAACAATAGGCTGACAAGTGACATCCTGTGTTAGTAAAACAAAGGAACTGTCAGTTGTCAGTCCACCATCATAAGCAGTGGCAGTGTTTATCCTACAAGTTTTCATTGCCAGAAAGTTTCTATTACATAACACAGACAAAGGAATGCACAAGCTTGGTAACGTAATGTGAGAATATACAGCAGACTTGGCTTTCTGTCCCATTTACAGACCAGAGTAGTTAACATCAGGACACAAACATGCATCTATAGCTCTTAAACTAAACTAAATGGTCATCAGTGCTCATACACATACAAAAAGTTTCCCAGTTTCCTGGCTTGTAACTCACCTCGAGCCGCTGCCGAAGAGCTGATATGTGAATGCGTCAGTGAGAGGCTGGGATGGGGAGGAAAAAAAATCACACATCCAGCTGACGTCAGGATGGGGGAAGTATCCCACAGAGGAAGCTGTAACTTACATCACATGCAGACTGAGTTCAGCTTGAAATGTTGTATACAAACCCAGGGCATGTATGCTCCAATCAGAAAAAACAGGAACCAAACAGGATCCCACAGTTAGTCTGTTTTCTATAGGCCATTTTAAAAATAGTATTAGAGGTCCACCTAGAGATCCATTTAATATGCGTTTATTTATATGTTTGTTTGTTTGTGGTGCGGTGCATAGCACACTATTGTTACTCTCAGTTTTCTTCTTCTTCCGTCTCGGATTTTCAGCTCGTAACTCGTCCCACACCGTTGAGCGTACACCAACAAATTACACATCAAAACGTGCGGCTCGATCGGACCTGGTATGCTTGTATACAATTTTCCAGAATATTAATTTTTCGCAACGTAATTTGGAAAAAACTGTGAAAAATTTCCCAAAGACAAAACAGCAGCATACAAGAAAACAAAGTCCTGTGAGGATTCCAGTGTCCTGACATGGTGCAGGCACATTAGATCCATTCACAGGATTAAAAAATTATTACTGTGATCAGCAGTGACAACAGTAGTCATATTAACTGTAGTAAAAGTCAAATATAAAATAGATAAAAGTTGTAACAGTAGCAGATTTAGTGGTCAGCAATTGCAAGTGCAATAAAAGGGAAAAATATAAACATGTGGCTCTAAACATGGGGACAGGGCCCAAAAGGGGACCTTAGCCAAAGGTCGTTGTAGCTACACTGGTCCAATGAAATGATGGCCACACTTCATACTGATGGCACTAAAGTTTATTTTCTCTCTCTGACTCTGCTTCTTCCGAGGACACCGTGAAAACTACAGGAAAGGACAACTTTTTAGAATACATACCTTTTCAACTCCCTTTCAGTCATTCAAGGTAGTTTTCAACAGCGCACTAGCTAAACATTCGCGCGACAGAAATGTGCCTAAATAAAATAAAACAATAAAAATGTGTCTCTGAGTCGGTCAACAACATTTCACACGATGCAAACAATTATAACAATTACCGTGTGCCCCTTGGACCACATGTAGAATATGCTGATTTTCCGCAGTGGGTGTTTCTTCTGCGTCCCTGCAGGCTCTATCCCATAATTCCACAGTCCAAATCAAACTTCGGTCATGTGACCAAATTACAATTTTCAAAATAAAATACCTTGCGCGAATCACAAACGCTTCTTAACACTTTACACTTAAATACATTTTGTACTCTAATACCTTTTTAACCTATTATTTATTAGTATTTTTATTTGCCTAAAATCTTTGTCCTGTGTTCTGTTATGACCATAATCATGATCCACTAATCACAAAATCATTCAATGATCATGAAAATTCAAATTTTCAATTTTCATTCAAGTTTGCTTACTTCATAAATTATGACGCATTGCTCCGCCCTACACAAAAGTAGATAAGCTGCTTTTCTGAGTTTAAAAGTATTGATATTGGTATTGGTATCAGCATACTGACCATGTATTTACTTGGTGTCGGATTATACCAAATTTTGCAGTATGGCACACCCCTATGACCTATGATATTATGGTCTGGCTCAATTATCACTGGCCAATCATTAGCCAATCAGAGATGACGACCCACCTGGTTGTTAGAGGGTGGGACTTAAAAGCGGCAGGTGCAGGCCGCGAGGACATTTAAAACAGATGGATACGGTGACGCTGGTTATGACTCGCAACTTGTGAGTTCGTTCAAATCTGTGGAGTACTATTGTTCATCAGGTGAAGACCCGGGACTTTGAGTCAATGTGTAACCTGATAAAACCGGACGCTGAGCAGTGTGTTGGAGCTGGTTTCTGCTCGTAGTTCAGCTAAACCGCGGTACCACTGTGTGTACCACCACGCGGTGTACCCAGTCAGCCATTACGCGCCGTTTTGGAGGAGAGGAGAGCGCGTGTGCGCGGAACACAGACTTCCACCAAGTTTCTGAGTGAGTATGGAGACGGTGTGAGCACACTGAGGGAAAGACCAGGTGTATCAGACCACGTGTATCAGCCTGTGAATCTCTGTGTTTCAGATGCTGCAACAGAGGCGCCGGGCCTTTCCACCTCGTGAGCCACAGACGCCATTTTCTGCTCACGCCCGCGCACACGCTGGCGCACACAGCCTCAGTGCGCGTGTCTCCATCGCACCGCTCACCTTGGACAGACTGTTTGGAAACGGCTTTCTGGACTTTCTATGAAAAGTGAGTACACACAACATTTAAATCCACGATTTCAGACGAGTCCCAACGAGTGCGCCAACGACACAGTTTACGGTGCCAATGGTGCGCAGGTGCCACCTGATGTTATGTTTTAAGGTGGAGCTCACCTGGTTCTGTAGTAAATATTCCTTCAGTCTTGGTGGTTTGACATATTTAAATTCTGGACCGCGATGTGGTTCATGTGGTAAAGATATGAATATGAGACGCGGGACAGCGCAGCCGCACAGAGATAATTAGGCCTCAGCGGCCTCCTCAGTTCACCTTAGTAAACCCTCAGTTCACCTCCCACGTGCTCTGGTTATCAGGGGTATATGGAGACAGGCCCCAGTGTTCTCAGAGTTGGACAAAGACACAGTTTTTACCCACATAAACTTTATTAATTATATTAGAGTCCAGAGCTGCAGGTCACGTGTGCGTGGACTGTGGCTGTCTTGGAGCGCACCTGCTCCTTTGGCTCACAGGTGCAGCAGCGGCCTGGGTGAAGATGAACCTGAGGGTGGTGGTTCGTTTGATCAGTGTTGATTTTCCGTTTTACACGTGGAGCAAGATTTAATCAATGAACAATATTTAAAGAGTGTGAAATGCTGCTCAGTCAAGACAATGTGCTGCAGATCTGTAAACCACCTGCAGTCAGTCTGAAAATCTTCATCTTTCAGCTGCATCAAACATCACAGTCTCCAATACGATCAATAACTATGACAGGAATGTTCCATCAGCTCAACCAGTCACAGCAAGAGAAATGATTATTCCCTGATCAGTGTGAGGTGTGTGTGTATAAAGCTTAACATAGATGGATTTATATTCAGTGAACTGATGTCCACAGAGTGAGTGTGTTGGACAGGGTCAGTCCACCCTGTCTTCGCAGGTGAACTGCAGACTCAGACTGAGCTGTTTCTTCTTCTTCTTCTTTCAGGTCCACGAACAGATCAGCATGAGAATAAATCAACACATAGTAAGTTAAGTTTTTATTCTCTGCTGCTGGGGTGTGTTTGATCGGCCGCCGTGCCACCTGGCTCTCTCTCTGGAACATACATACACACAGACACATGGCCACACACACACACATCCACACCCAAACCCTCTCATATACAAACACACACGCTCTCTCTCAGCTTGTTGTGCTTTGATTGGGGCCCCGTGTTGGTTTGGTGGGGCCCCGTGTTGGTTTGGTGGGGCCCCGTGTTGGTTTGGTGGGGCCCCGTGTTCTGATGCCCCCCTGACATCATGAGCTTGGATCAGCTTTGAGGTATTTGATTGGCTGCCGTGCCACCTGTCTCTCTCTCTCACACACACACACACACACACACACACACACACACTATATCACACACGCACGCACGCTCTCTCACATGCTCTGTATCACACACATGCTCTTTCTCAGCCTGTGTTGCTTTGACTGGGGCCCCGTGTTGGTTTGGTGGGGCCCTGTGTTCTGAAGACCCCCTGTCATCATGAGCTTGGATCAGCTTTGAGGTTTGATTGGCTGCCGTGCAACCTTTCTCTCTCACATGCACACACTCTATAGCACACACACGCTCTCTCACATGCTCTGTATCACACACACGCTCTCTCACATGCTCTGTATCACACACATGCTCTTTCTCAGCCTGTTGTGCTTTGATTGGGGCCCCGTGTTGGTTTGGTGGGGCCCTGTCTTCTGATGCCCCCCGTCATCATGAGCTTGGATCAGCTTTGAGGTTTGATTGGCTGCCGTGCCACCTCTCTCTGCAAAACACACACACACTCACACACACACACACTCACACTTTTTCTTTCTTTCTCACCCACGGCCGCCGTGCCATAATTATTTCTGTCCGCCCGACCGTTCGCCCGTCTGTCTGGGGGGGGGGGGGGGGGGGGGGGGGGGGGGGGGGGGGGGGGGGGGGGGGGGGGGG
>JBBMJY010000003.1:6769307-6796436 GCA_037833715.1 Toxotes lorentzi
AAGTTTTGCGATTCTTACGTTTTCTGGCGTCGACACATAGGGAGGCCTCCCGACAGGGGAATTTTTCCCGCCCCTGTAAAGCGTTACATACGGTCAGTCACGGACAAGATTCACTGCAGTATCAAGCGACGTTTTTTTTTTCCCCTATTGCGTGGTGGATAGGGTAAGGGAAGGAAGCCTGGCAGAGAGACGACTCAGATAGCTGAGACGACTGTAAAGATGCACCCAGTTTGGGTATATTTGATTAATTTTCCATCTAGTGGTGATGATGAACGCAGTGACCACTGTGAAAACCTAATAGATGTGTTGAGTTTACCAGGTTGAAAATAATGATTAATTTGCTTCTACTGAGCTTCGTGCTATTGACATACTTGAAGTTGAACACCTGAATCCAAACCCTGGAGAAACTATCTGAACACGTTCTGGTATCTGTGTTTTTTAAAGGAAATGGTATCTTTAAATTAAAAAAATAATAATAATACTAATACAGGTTGAAGTCAAAGGATTTCTTTGTTCTTTTTCTTATGTTTTTCATGTAATTTTGTCTCTTGAAGAAAATTGTACTTTATAGTGTTTAATTGTGTCTTTTATTTAGTGCTCATATTTTTGCAGTAATTTGGTGTCGTTAACTGGATTCAATTAGCCAGAACTTCTCCATTATATAGTGAATAAGGTCAAACTGAGTCGGTTCATATGACATAAGATGTGATACTAATACGACATAGTGCTGTTGTAAGTAGTTATTGTTCATTTAGACTGATGCTGTCTTTGTCTTAAAGCTGTATGTTTACCAAGTGAGTGAATTTTAAAATTAAATTTTTTAAATTTTATGAATGAATTTCAAATCTGTATTGGCATCTGAATTATGTGTATGTTTAAGAGAAGAAACCATAGCAAATTATTGTTCTAACTTTAGGTTCTTATGATATGGGATATTCTGCTGTTTCCAAGGTTACCATTCTCAGTTTGTATTAGCAGTTATTGTGCTCTCTCCTGATTGTTAGCTGATGCTCTGTGTCATTTCCAGTCTCTTGTCAGTCTGTGTTGAACTGTGATAATTATGTTCATGATATAACTGAATGGGATATAATTAAAGACCCAAAGTAATTTGTTCATATTTTATTGAATTTTATTTAAATGTTTTGAGTAGGTCTTATTTGAACTTGACTGTGAGAGACCTGCTGTTGTGAAGCCAGAAACTGTGTTTTGTTCTCTTTGGACTCAAACCAGGAATAAACCTGAGTTTAACACCACGTGTCAGTGTCCAGAGTCTGACTGAACCAGAACACAGTGTGGCGTCGTTGGAACTGTGCATCAAACCTGTGCAAAAATGAGAGAACCAGTGATGATGTGGAAAAGGATATTTTCATTTGTGGTTTCAACAGGCTGCCATTTTCTGTCAATGATTGTAGCAGAGTTAATTTTTCACCCCAAACATCTTCACTGATATCTGTACAGCAGAATGTGAATTTAACTCTTCAGCACCAAAGACAAACCTGTGAACATGTGGTCAGACAGAATGGAGGCTGGGAAACCAGAGAAAATATAAAACACATATCTGACAGTGGAGCTGCTTTAATTAGTGAAGCTTTATCTGGTCAAGTTTGAATAAAAGTCCATTTAAAGGGCACAAAATTAAACCAGATTATAAAGAAAACTAAATATGTAGAAGTTAACTGCAGCTGTTCCACAGGGTGGAGCTGGAGCTGGAGCTGAAAACAGCAGTGTTTATAAAGTTCAGTTAAACTGAATAAATACCTCCTCTGGTTCCTCTCTGAGTCTCTGGACAGTTGGACGAATGAGGACCACTGTCTGTAAACATCCTGTGAGGCTGTCAGCTGTGATCCAGCTTTATTTCCTATTTACATGGACACAACAACAGTCGTCTTCACAGCAACTCAAACGCACGATCACAACAAGCTTCTGGCTGCTCTGATTGGCTGACTGTCCTCTGTGTCCTTGTCTTTCTGTCCAATCCTGAAGCCTGTCCCCGTTCTCCTCTCACACAGATCCCTCAGGTCTGAATGCCGCAGGTTGTTTTCACTCGGGACCAGGCTTCTGAGATGGGAGGGGTTGGCCCACCCATTCATTCTCAGCGTTCACTCTACCCTCAGTCAATGAAATTTCCAAGCTAATTCGAAAATCTCAATCCTCATCCTGACTCTTAGACCCCCTTCCTACTGTCCTTGTAAAGGCCACCCTCACCTTTCTGTCCCCTCTCATCACAGACATAATTCACTCTTCCCTTACCACTGGAATTATTCCTTCTTCCCTCAAAGCAGTTGCTGTAACTCCAGTACCCAAGAAACCTGGTTCAGATCCCAACAAGCTCACTAATTTTCATCCCTTTTCCAATCTTCCATTCCCTTGAACGTGAATGTTATATGTGCCTTCATAACTGCACAAAATGTATTTTTTTTTTAAAACACATTAGCTCGCCATTTTCTTGCCATTAATTGTAAACGTCTTTCCCATCAGTATAAGAACGTATTTTTGGCAAAAGTCTAGGGAAAGGTTGGTGATTTCCCGGTATGGCATTGTCATCTAGACCCAGTTTTTTTTGTTGCATTCAGGTTCTGTCGGACATATCTACAGTTTGACTTAAGCTCGAATGAGTGCAGCAGAAGTAACTTCTCACTTCTGCTTTGTTACGTTTCGGGGGGAAATATTGTTCTTTTTACTCCACTACATTTGTTTGACAGCTTTAGTTAGCTACTATAGTAACTACATTTTATAGCCTCTAAAATATGAGACAGCACTTTGCCATTACACTCATCAGTAGTCTATTAAGTACCTAAAATTGGCCAAACTGACAAATAACAGAGCAATAAAAAACAATAATGGATTGCATCAAATAAAAATATACACACATGTATATGCGCACGGGTGTAATGAAGCATGTGTACAAGCATGTTTGTACTATTACTTTTTTAGTTGTGCTTCATTTCTTATGAAGCAACACGAAGCTGGCCTCCACCTGTAATGTATTTGGGAGACCTAGATTTCCGAGGTTTCCAAATGCAGCACTGGGATCCGCCTATTTTCAGGAGTTTCCAGCGGAGCTCAGCGGGTACTGCGGCACAGTCTGGGAGATCGACCCGTTTCCACTGGGCCTCCTGGTGTTTCTCGGCAATGACACATCGAGACTTTTGACTTGTTCGTCTGACACCAAGGCGTGAAGGAAACATCGCGCTCCCGGCTGCAAAGGGAGCATGGAGCTGGGCCGATTTCATCCCGTTTTCCACTTTCTCGTCTGTTTAACGGTCGCAGGGGCCCACGGTAAGAAGCTACGTTTCTCTTCAAGCATCGGTTCACGCCTCTGCGTAGTCTGTTAAATCGAAAAAATATGTCAAGCGGTTCACGAAGTGACAGTACAGGCTGAGTTATGGGGCTATTCCTTTGTATGAGGAGGTGAGGCGAAGAGGGGCCTCCGCATCGCCGCACGTAAATCCCTGCTAGCTAAGCGTTAGCTCCTTACTTGCTATCGCGGAGTTGGGAGCGTTTCCTTATTAGTCACAAAATGCGAGTACTTTGTGTGTATGCAAGGATTTCTCAGGCTGAAGTAATACGCGTGGCATTGGCAGTCTTTTCCAGGATTTATGTGAACACACTCCGGCTAGATGTGTTGTTTTTTTCCCTGCCTTTGTTCGCACAATCACCATTTGCCTTTGCGAATTCATGCGCATTTCCCATAAACGTATTTAGTAGTGTATGGGCCGTTTCACGGGCGTACTGGATCAGGGACCCTAGTGGTCCGGACGCCACTGGACCAGAGCCTCTGTATGAAGTGAGTGATCAGAACTCCAGCTGGGAAATCAATCAAATGGCTATAAAGAGCCTCAGGTGTTTTTCCCCAGTTCATGTCATGGGTTTTCTGGGGGCGGGGGTGGGGTGGGGTCATGTATTACATTCATAAATTATTTTCTTAAATTCATATAATTCACAAATTATTATTTTTTTATTAGCTTGAAGTCTGTAAAACATTGAGCAACAACTATTTTACATGGATACATGTAGCAGGTTGTTTTCTTTTTTTTTTGGATGTTTCAAACCAATCCACTGGAAATTGATTAGTGGGGATCATAATACACAGACAAAGAATTTCTGAAAAGATGAGGGCCAAATTTAAAAAATAAGTAAAGAAGTATCTGGAGTAGAGCTATAGGATTTAGCAAGGGCAAACGTTTTCACGTGATTTTTCTTTTTTTTTTCAAGACAAACCATGACATGAACTGGGAGGAACTAGGTGGGACAGTATGGAAAGACCATTTAGGCATTAGTCTGCTTCTATTACTCCGTTATTTAATTATTAATAGAATTTTAGTGTTTGTCTGATTGTTATCAGTTATTATTGCCTCTTTTTTTGGCATAGCTATTTGCTTTGCATTTGTCTGTATTGCATCTACTGGATGCATCAATTTCCTTTGGAATTAATAAAGTATCAGTCTATGTATCTAGATTGTTGCACACAGATACTCTACAGTGTATCTGAGCATGCAAACAACTCTAATGGGTTTAATTTGACAGGAGAGGAGAAATGTACAGACAAGTTCACATCTTAATTGGAATATCTCTGAAACCACTTTGTGCCTTGTGAATATTTGACCCCAGAATATTCTTTTTTTAACAAGCCACATAATCAGACATTAGTTGTTAAGCATCATGATTGTGTAGATAAATTCAGATTCACATCTGGCTGATTTGTTTGGCAAACTGATCAAGACTTCTTCATTGGGATTGGGTGGGTGGATGGTCTGTCCTTATTTCCTCTTTGTAGTTTTCAGTATTACACAAGACTGTTTGGTTGTGTAAGGCCTTGCACAGTCTTTCAGTTTTCTTTGTAAGAAGACAGAAGTAAATTTATTACTGATTATTTGTCCAGAAAGGTGAGAATCAAACCACATACAATGCAGCTTTTCCCATGCTTGCAGCTGCAGCATAAAAAGATAATATGTGCTATGCCTGCAACATACACACGTGTCAGTAGAAATTTCAGAGTTTTTTTTTTTTGTTGTTGCTTTATTTGGTATGTAAGACACACAGGAGAGAGCATTAAGAGGGGGCGTGCAGTGGGTGACAAATGATCCAGAGTGAGAGAAAGCGGGATTTACAGCTCACAGTGTGGCAGTCATAGAGATTGTTCTGCAGTCAAGAGGAAGTCCAGACAGTATTTTAATTCTCTGACCGAACGAGCGTCTTACCTTACGTCAGCGCTCGCGCTCTGCTCTCAGATCTGATGTTGTTTCGGCCAGTGCATTATTGAAATTACCTCCACTGCTGATGGTGATGGGTGGAAGTCCAATGCGCATTTGTATCGATCCTCTGCACTCTGTGGGAATTTCTGCAGCTACATAAAATGTATTTAGCTCCTCATCATGTGTTCTATCCACAAGCATTAATGCACCTAGGCTGCATAACGGCTACACTGAGATGCTGATCATGTATAGCCAGTGCCCGTATGGTCAGCAATGCTGTGAGAGCACAAATTTACCCCTGACAACCTTGATGGACTGCAACTATTTTGATATTGGATTCATCACTGCTGTCAAATTTCAAGCAGCCTCTCAATTGTGAGTATTTTCTATCTTATAAATAACAAATGAAAATGATGGTTAGTTGCAGCCCTGTTATTAATAACACTGAGGAACAGATGAGAGAAATGGAAGAGATTTCTTGAAATTCCAACACCATTATAAATGGTCATTTGCTGTTCTCAAAGTAACAATAAACACTTTTTTTTTTCCTTTTGTGATTATAACTACTGCATTTTGGCCCTAGTTCATAATTTGCATACTAGAGGTGATAAAGCCACCGCAGTCGTCATTTCTATGGCTAGTGTATTGTTTTGTTCCTGTTTACGTTGCAGTTGTCATGTGCACATGAAGTGAAATTTTGTGAGAGGAATTGAAATTCTTTCAGGAGCTGCTGCTGAAAAAGCATTTTCTTTTGCCTGCTGCAGACAGCAGTCGGTTTCATCTGATGTTGATACAGTCTTGATGTGAAGTTTAAAGCAGGGGGGTATTTATTTAATATTCAAAGAAGTCCAGTTGTTGAAGCAGGTCTGGGGGGGGGGAATTTGTTAGACCACCTGTCATAAAGACAAGAAAACAAATATTTTAGAAATCTTTCAAAAACTTGTTTAAAACTAAAATTTTTATTGTTATTTATTTGGCAAATAACAAACAGAAACAACTAAATAGTCCTTTTTCACACATAATAACCAAAAAAAAAAAGTAAATCGAAAATTCATGGATGAAAATAATTATGTTTTAGCATTAAAAAAATATCAGTTTGGTTAATGAGCTTCTACATACTGGTGTATTAACCATTACAGAAATATTTTGGTTATTAATTTAGGGCAGCTGTGGCATAAACCTTACTTTGGGTGGTGGTCTAATATATTTGTTAAGCACACACACACACACACCTTCAGACTACTACCTCTAGCCCAAGATGAAGAAGGAGCTCAGCTGGCGCCGTTTTGATAGTGGTGAAGACGTCATTGCTGCTGTGAACAGTTTCCAAGAATTTACAAAGAAGGTATGAGTGTGTGTGAGAGAGAGAATGTGTGTGTGTGTGTGACAGAGATGAAAGTTGCAGTGCTTATTGGAATACACAGATTTAATTGCTTGAGTAATGTCACATGAGAAAATATAAGCTCTCTGTCAAAATTTGATAGTTCTCAATCATTTCTCAGTTAAAGGACCATGGTGGGCCTGTTAGTGATCTCTGCTTTGAATGAATCTTCTGTGCCTTTTCCATCTCAGCCTCCCAGTGTTGCAGTGCTGATTTCCTTTACTACAGCCAGAATTTCATTGTGTCTGTGAATGTAACCCTAACCCGGTGCACATCAGTGTGAGTGAGTCTGAGCTCTGATACCTGTATTGATTAAATAACATTACGTGGATTTGCTTAGTACTGGCTCTGCTCCTTCTTTCTCAGTAACAGACAGCGGGTTAGTGAGTGTCATCTCCCCATGCAGGGGTGACTCAAGGTGACTCGTTGGTGAGAGAGGGGTCTTGTGGGCACATCTGTGGACCCCTGGTCCTGTGAATTCTCACGTGCTGTGTGGGTTTGATGTTTCTGCTGTGGCTTTCACAAGCTCTTGATGTGTTTTGTACAGTGAGGTGTTTTCACAGCTCGTCATGAAACGTGGTTTGGATCAGTTTCCTATCGTCTTGTGTAGAGTGTGGACAAACCTTATGCGGTGGAGACTGAATTGCTGAGATATTCTCATGTTTCAGTCACTCAGTAATCCCCTGATGGCCTGTACATAATAGCACTGAGTCACCGCTGGGAAGCACAACTTGTGATAGTACAGGGGCTTTCCTACAAAACTTACACCTTCACTTTGTTTACTGTCATTTAGCCTTTGAAGCCTAAAGTGTCACTTTATAGCTCTCTGTGCTGCTTGTTATGGAAATCTTCAGCATGAGATGGAGAACAATGAAAAAACAACATATTGAATAGCAGTTTACCAGCCAGGTGCTTCACAAGAAATGTGTTTAAATTTATTCAAGGCAGGGCATCGAACCTCATAGCGTCGATAGCACCAGGGAAGAATAAAAGCTGAAACAATTAATTGATTCATTGAAAAGCTAAATGACAGACAGTCGAGTAAAAATGTCAAACATGACCAAATTTCAGCTTTAAAGTTGTGAGGATGTGATTCCTTTCTCAGTGTCTTTAAAATATCAATTTAATTAGATCATCACTGGGTTCAGGCAAAACAAGAAAGATACATATGTCAATTAGGGCTGCAACTAACAGGTATTTTTATTATCAATCCTGATTATTTTCTCAATCAATTGTTTGGTTTTTGAAACAGAACAAAAGTCCAAAACTCAGAGGTATTCAGCTCACTATTATATACGACAAAAAGAAGCAGGTAATGCTGTTGTTTTAGCACTGGCTTCCTTTACAGCTCAGAGTTCAGTAATAAATCCTTCTTCTTGACCGTGAAGCATTAAACCTGGCTTGGCCTCAGAATATTTAACTGTCTTACTCACTGGCTTATAGTCTAACTCAGGATCATTCTGATCCTCTGGTACTGACCTTTAATGAGGACCCAGAACTTCGTTAAAATCCACTGAGGTGGCTTTTAGTTACTCTGCCTCCTACCTGTGGAACAAACTGAGGATTTGAGAACAGAGACTCGTTAAAGTCAAAGGTCAAATTAAACCCTTTTAATTTTCCCAGGGTTATGGCTGAATAGTTTCTTCTTCTCTCTCCGTTTCATCAGTTTTCTGTTGTATACAAGTATGTACTGATGTAAGTTTTATGTTTTTTTTCATCAGTTTTATGTTTCACAGTTCTTTCTATTTTAAAACAGCGAAGCACTTTGTTTTATTTTAAGCCAAAACATTTGCTGTGAAAAAGCCTTTTGTTCGCTCAGTTTACATAGCTGCGACTCTGCAGGGACAGAAAAGCCATGCGAGTTGCTTAGTGTATTGTAGCTTACTGTTCTGTGTGGTAAAATAGTTGATGCAAGATAACTTTAAAAAAAAATCTGTCTTTGATGTTTTGGCATTTCCTTGATGTGTGTGAACCTTCTGTATTTGTGTTTTGTTCAGTTTGCTCCCATGTCTTTAGTGTCCTGTGCATTGCTTCTGTTTTCTTCTTTTTCACTGCATGCTCTGTGAAGCATGTTAAAGTGCTGTGGTTGAACTGAATTCTCATTCTTACCGAAAGTATAAAGAGGGCTTCACTGTAGTATAAAAAAGTACCAGAATTTACAATGTGAAACAGAATATAAAAATGATGTACAAATATACAATTTCCAGTAAGAATCTTAACCAGAAAGATAGCCACTGAATAAAAACAAGGACATTCCTTTAGTTATTAATATCAAGGTATACGTATCAACATGAAAGGTGCTGAAAAGTGGGACAATGAAAACCTGTTACTTGCTCCCATTTAACTTTTATTGCATCTAATTATTGTACAGTGCAATGTGGGTCATACGTGTTCCAAATGGTGCTTTTACTTTCTGTGCGAAATAAACATGTTCTGTACTTTTATGTTAATGAACTGATTCGTGAAAGTGTTTTGCAGCAGCTCTTAGGACAGTTTTCAGTCATTTTGGGAAGTGTTACACACCACTGACCTCCTTTTTACATCTGATAGCATCTGCTTTCTCTTCCTGCATCGGTTCTGCACTGGAGGCACAAGTATGAGAACTTTGTCTGCTGCTGTTTTCAAACATTTCAGCAGTAAATTTCACTTGGTGGGGGTGGGGTTTTTTGGGGGGGGTGTTACCTTATACATTAGGTTATGCATTATTCTGTTCTGACTAAAATGGGATTTTTAATATGTCATCGCTGTAGAAATAGTAGCCAGTAAAGGTTTTCTCCATAATATGTGAATTTGTTCACAGATGAGATTTTATTAATGAAATCTGTTTTAACCCTGACTGTGAAGATTTTCAGTTTTAGGTTGAGTTCCCAAAATATCTGTCAGACGTGTTAAGTAGTGCGGTTAAGTGTGTGTGTGTCCCGATCTTCCTTGTGGCTTTCACCACAAGGAAGAGTTTTGCTGTTGCGGTTATCACACTTTACATGCAGCCATCTGTAAGTTCTCACAACTCAATAGGTTTTTTAGATTCTGTGTGTGTGTGCGTGCGTGCGTGTGTGTGCATGTGTTGTCATGTGCAAGCACGTAAATGTTGGTTCACAGAGGAAATGAAACTGAATTTTTTTTTTTTTCTTAAGCTGTACTGCAGTGGCTCATAAATGTGAAGGTTGTGTTCGCAACTCATCTGAAAGTGTAACTGAGCTAATTCTTCCAGCATCTCCTCTTCTGCTCTTCTGTATTTGACACATAGGTTCATAAAGGGAAAGTAAAAGAAAGAGGGGGAATCACTGGTGTGTGTTTGTGTTGTGTGGACGCAAAAACTGCATTGCATTGAATCACGCCTGTTTCCTGTAAGCACAGTAAAATGTCAGACTTGTGTAAACATGTGCTGAGTAGAGAACTGGTGCCTGCAGTGCTTTTCAGACCTGTTGTTAAAGCCATTTAGTCATCTTATAATGCTCCTGAAAATAAGCTACAGCACTGAGCTGAGGATCATTTACTGTCTGAATGCTGCCTGAATGTTGTTTTTTGTTGTTTTTTTGCTGCTTTGGACGTAAGGAGGTGGGGGTGGACTGTCAGAAAATGTCAGAAATGTCACCCCCCGGGTGAGGGATGTCCACCTACGGCATAACAGTTTGGCGGTCTGCATTGTTTTGGTTTAGAGTTTGAAGAAGTTCAGTGTCAAATGTGAATGCCTCAAAATACTTGCAGTCTGACGTCTGTGTTTCTGTTTCCACAGTGGAGCCTCCGACCAACGTGACCCTGCAGTGCCACAGTCTGAACAACGTTCTGAAGTGGACTTATGATAAACCCTCGCCAGGGCTTCAATTCTGCGTAGAAATCGGCACATATTACAAGATAAACAGGTTTTTGTTTCTCTTTGTACACGCTACCAGCCAAATATCTTTGTTTGCCTGTTTAAAACAATAATGTTAAAGATGATCTCTGTTTTAAACTGTATAAATAAACAGCATGCCCTCATATAATGTGTATTGTGTGAAAACACAATACAGTGTTTTTATCCTCTCAACTTAGTAATTCTAGATCCGGCCTTGGTTCTAAATGTACAGTACACACTTAAGTTCACTCGGAAATACACATTTTCTGTTGAACTTAAGTGTGTACTGTAACTTTTTTTTAAACAGACTTTATAAAGCCCCAGTTGAGATCATTTATGACTTCTTCTTATTTTCTCGTCTTACCCGTTTCTCCAGTGCTCCCAAAAACATTTGCGTGAACGCACCAGCTCTACAAGCCAACCTGTCATCTCTTTCCGATCCAGATGAAGCGTACTGGGTTTCCGTGACAGCTGTGCTTGGTCAGAACAAGTCCGAGTCTGCCCCTCCTGATGGAATCATTTTCAGCTATTTCAAGAATAGTCCTGAATCTCAGATATGTGAGTAGTGATGTCAGTATTCCCTGAGCTAACCACGACAGCATTAAACTAAAGAAGATAAAGCAGAAGTGATATTAAACTAAAGAAGATAAAGCAGAAGTGATAAATTCATACATCAGTCCATCTCCTGAATGCAGAACATAACCAAGGGTAAAACAAACAATAAATGAGAGTACTGAGGCCACATTACGGCAGAACTGCTTATCAGATGGAGAATAGCTTTGTAATCCTATGCCTGACCATTGCTGTAACTTTCAGAAGCCGGTAATCCAACATTCATGTCCCCTTCCTGCCGTAATTGGCCGACCAATGAAAGTCAGCCGTTTTTTTTGTTCCTTTCTCCAATTGGGCTATAGTCTAAAGAAAATATAAACGTGACTTTCAAGAAAAGCAAGAGATAAAATCCTACCACTAATACTTGAATCAGAGTACCGACAGTGGAGCAGTGTTTTAGGTATGGATCCTAGTTTTGTTTGTATCGCATCCATACGCACAAAATCAACACACAGCCTGCCTGAACATCAGGGCAAAGTGACACATGTATCCACTGACAGCTTCACATTGTTCCACTGATCAACAGTTGTTAGTGGTAAAATGCCAGGAAATGCAGCAGATGCACCAGCAAAGGCAGGGAAGAAGACTGCTGACTGATTTTAACATGGATGTGAACATCACAGGCTTCTCCATATTGACAAATAAAGATAAAAAAAAAAAGACAAAGTAAGATAATGGTCACAATGCATTTAAGTGAGAAACGATGATTCTTAACATAGAAGATACATTACATCTGGGTTTCTATTTCAAGTTTCACAGGCTGTAAGGTATTGGTAGCTGCTGTTATTCTAAACATCTGCTCAGTAGGCCTCAGACTCTAACTTGAAATAAAGATTCAACTAATTGTTAATGTTCATGCCATGTCCATGTTGGTTTCCAGGTTCTTTGGACCTCCCACCAGTTACAGTCACTGCACAACCAGATGACAATGTTCTCCTCCACTTCATTCATCCCTCGAAGTGGTACAACAGAGAAAAACTGAGCGCTAAAAAGCTACCCGAATTTAAGTACCATGTTGCGATTATCAACCAGGTCAGACTGCAAACAGTTTCACATCTTCTGCATTGTCTAAAGATTGTTATGACACAGACGAAACTATTTAATCTAGTTAGTCACTACTTCTATACTAGTTTGGTCCCTCTGAGTGGTATATATTTATATAAATATCCCATTAGATTTGATAGAATCAGTTGAAATGAAACCATTTGAAAAGTTTAGAGGGAATAATCACATACTGTTTCATCACATGTCATCACATGTTATGGAATAGAAAGTACAATATTTCCCTCTGAAATGGAGTGGACCCTGACCCAACATCTTCGGCTGAGATGGTCTTATCTGACTCCAAGCCAGAGACTACAACATACAAAAAGGCCAGACTATATGCCTTTTGCAAAGAATGGCCTGGCCGGTTTCTTTAGCTCATGATAAAAAGGTCCAATTAGTAGGAGTACAGCTGCTCTCATATCACGTCATTCACTTGTTCTACAACATGTTTATGAGCAATATGTTTGGTGTGTGTGCAGAAGCCCATATCCCAAGAGTTCACCTGTGTGGAGGATGAGTGTAAGGCCAAGGTCCCAGTGAACGCTGCACAGGAGAAACACTGTCTGAACATCACGGGAGAGCTGCAGAAAATGGAAGTTACATCTCCACGACTGTACTGCGCCATGACGATACCACCCACGCCACCTGGCCCACACAGTTGAGTGAAGATTTTTTTATCTATAGATTTATTTATTTATTTTTTGTTTTTCAAAAAATAAATAAATAAACATTTTTGAAAGTTAAATTTTAGATGAAATGTTGTTACCTAAAGATGTTTCTGCACCAGTCATTATTATTATTATTGTTAGTAGTGGTAGCAGTAGTAGTAATACAAATAATAAAATATAGTAAACACTGTCACCTAGTGGCCAAATGGATCAGAAGACAATACGCGTCCCATCTGCATGAATCAGCTCAGTCGTGTATGTCGTGTATTCACTGAGCTGTAATTAGTCAGTGCAGCACACTGCAGAGACTGGGGAAAAAGAGGGAAAAGAAAACCATCTGAGATTTCAAAGGTTGGCAACAGTGGAGACTGTTACTGGTTCTGGTTGAATCCTGCCCAGCTACCACAGGTTTCTTTGGTTAGTGTGTGTGTGTGTATGGCGTATTCACTTTTATATCTGTTTTGTCTAGTTTCCATCTACATCGTAACCAGCGTGTTGGTCTTGAGTTCAGTCGCTGTAGTCCTCTTCTTGGTGTACTTAAAGAAGACTAGACCATCAACTGATTTTCCAAAGTCTATGGTATGTTCATTTTACCAGATCAGATTTTATACGATCAGTGTAATTTAAATGCATATCATTCACTTTCAGTGTGCTGATTTTTTTTTCTTTTACATTTCAACACTAATCTAACCTAACCGTTCCCTTTTGTGTCTGGAAGTTGATCAACAAAAACAGTCCGGACACAATGGAAACAGTTCAAGACACGTTCACAATAGAAAGAGCGGAGCCTTCCTCACCCTCACCTCTGCTGAGAGAGCAAGACGAAAGTGAAATCACAGATTCTGTTGGTCGCTTTGATGAGCCTGAACTCCGTCTGCCCCTTGGGGTGTCGACAATGGATGAACAAATGTGTGATGTCATGGAGGTAGGCGAGGAACATGAACATGTGGAAGACAACAGGTTTGATGAAGATGTGATTCTAAACAACAGTGAAGGCCACTCTGTTTATGAGAAACGTGAACCAGCATTGGACGTTCCTCATAAACAGAGTGAAGGCCCCTCTGTTTATGAGAAACGTCCAGTGTTGGTCGAGTTAGCGCCAGGTGAACTGGCTGAGGGCTACCATGGAGTTGGTAACCTCTGAACATTGAATTATATAACTATCTGACATTACAACTCAAAAACCTTAACTTTCAGAGGAGTTGTGGTTTAAAAATTTGAGCTAGTGCGATTTGTGTTATTTCCTTCTCAATGCCAAGTAAGAGGCGATCCAGGAGTTTTCCTCCTGTAAGTGCACCTTGAAATCAATCTTTGCATTGCCATTTATACATAAAGGCAGATTTACAGGTAGTTAAGATAAAAAAAAAAGGTCATAGTAATGAGTAATACCAAATCAGTGCACACAAAAACAAGCTAACATGATCCATCACCAGAATGTTAATCACACCATCTCTGATATTTGTCTTTAAGTTCTTACATTTTCTCATGGCATCCCTAGCAGTGCTATTCGGGGAGAAAGCATATTGTATGGGAATTACATATAGGGCCCTATGATTTCTGCAATCACGGAATCGCGGCCGATTAAAACGGAATCTCTTTTTTTAACGCGCAACATCGCAGAATTTGACATAATTTGACTGCAATGCTGTTTTCGTGTGGAAGAGGAACGTGCTTCTGGGGAAAACTGCACGGAGGGAAGCAAATCTGGCCTCCCCCTTCAAAACAATATAAGCATGGCGAAGCGGCTGCCTACGGCTCTGTCTTCGCCGGCGAAAAAAACTGCGCAACTCTCGAAACTCTGCGAAACTGCTCGGCTCTGTACTGAGGGGTTGCGTCGAGTGTTGCAGATTCTGTCAACAATCCGTTGACTGAAAACGTAAGAATACGTGCAGTGACCACATAGTATCCAAAATCCATGTGAGAAACAATATGGCTGACATGCACATACAATAAGATTAAAAAGGATTACTTTCTGGACATGTAAATCAAGATATCAGATTATTATAGAAGTGGAAATATCGTCCACTTCCTTTCCCTATTTTTTTCTTTTCTTTAACAGATATTTTTTTAAATGTATAAGTTCATAAAAAAATAATCAAATCAAAATCATGTCAGTACAGCCACACAATATATATTTTTAGTATTATTATTATTATTTTTAATCTACATCAATAATTGAAACAGACATTTAGAACTACATGTGCGAGCTAATGTTTTTGGAGTTGAAAACTAACTTTCTTGTGGATGTTGTCTTCATGGATAGATGCAACTACTCAACAGTTTCCCAAACCATACGAACCTCTCTCCATAGCAACAGTATGGATTTGAATGATGCCTGGGCAGTGGTCACAGATAATGCTGCTGTCTGAAAGCATACTAGTCATTTACATTAAAAACACAGTTTTTGGTAGTAAAAAAACGCAATTCCCAAAAATTAAAACGGAAAAACTGAATTTGGGAAAAAATAAAACAGATTTTATAGGGCCCTACATACATGATGTTTTTAAGTAAGTGTTCATTCTAAGTTTCAGCCTGTGGCATTGAGGTAAATACTATTAAAAAAACAAAACAAAACCCTGCAGTAAAGCATTTACCTCAGCAGCACATCAGTAAACTGTCATATTTCACCTCATTGCATACTGTCCTGACTGTTGAGCTTCTCTCTACCCTGGTATGCTTTAAAAAAACAAACAAAAAAAAAAAACGTTGCTTCCATCAGCTTGTGCAGAACGTAGTGGCCAAGATGCGAAAGAACAATATGACTGAAAGAATGAACACGTGATTACGTAATTTAACTTTTGATCGTAATTTAAAACGCAGAGAGCCTTTCATGGGTCTCATTTCAGGTCTTTTAAGGTCTGTGCTGGTCAGCTCTCTCATTATCTCAGTTATGAATATCTCTGCTTGTTCTTTAGTGAACTGTAGACCACATTTGTTTATTTGTTGTTTTCTCTTTTTTGTTTTGTTTTATAAGTGCTTTGACAAAAAAAATAATGGTCAACTGTCTTTTTTTGTTTCTAAGTCACTGCGTGTTGCCTTACATTATTGACTGTTGACCGTGTACAGTTGTCCTCCTGGGGAGTCGGGATGAGGTGGAGGTGGTGAAGTGTTGGAAGGGCGAAAGGGAACATACCTTAAATACATTAAATACCTTTACCATCATGTACAGACATTCAAATTAAGACACTGGACTTTTCTAAATCCCCTTTTAATAACATGTAAATGACACATATATACATTTCATAACGATCACTATCTGTTGGAGTTCACACAAGCATTACAGGAGCTCATTAGCCAAAATACTCTATTCATTGTGAAATAGAAAGTCGCCTAAATGTTCTTACTGATTTGCACTTCTGTGTTTTCTGTATGATTCAGAAGCTTTAGCTTATTGCCTAGGAGCACCTTAAAGTAAAGTTAAATGTTCGTTAGAGCATCTTTAACTTGTGTGACAATATATGTACGGTATAACATAATCAAAAGAGGAATTCGCCCTGGACAGCAGATTTGACTGGGTTCCTCATACGGAGCTGTAGAGTAAAATGTGTCAGAAGCACACAAATAATTATTTGAGATTTAGATTTTTTGAAATATGCTTTTAGTGCAGTTTTCAAGAACTGCAGTTAATTAATTTTTCCCATGGAATGAATCTTGCACTAGAGGAGGAAGGGATGTGGTGTGTTATTACATAACACATCTGTTACATATCTGTTAGACTTGTGCCTTAATGTGTTTTTATGGTCAGTTTTTAAGTTGAATACATTGTACATATATACAGTGCACTGCATTTTGTGTTAATGTACTGTAATGGTCAAACATTTTAGACACGGAAATTAAAGTGAGGATGCTTTTACTGGTTTTTATTTATTTGTTAACTTCACGCAAAGTGCAGTAAACAGAAAAAAAAAACCTTAAATAAGTACTCGGTGTGTCTGGTCCATGTGTAACAGTGCTTAAAACTTTTGCACAGTACTGTATCTCAGAACCTTCCGGATCTGTTAATGTGCATGCTTGCAGCACACAAAGTCTGGCTTAATCAGCATTATTTTGCTGTTGCGTACTTGTCTATTTACCTGACCCAGTCTCTACCTGATAATCCTCATGCTTTCATCCATAAAAAACTTTGCTCTTCCATCTGTAAACGACTGTATGCTTGATTTGGATTTTTAGCATTACTTCAAATAAAGTGTTTGTATTGTAAAGTGTTTTCCTCTTCATGTTCTGTTCTGATGAAGAATATCATGTTATGGTTGTAAACTGAAGTTAATGACCCAAATAGTGTCCCACATCATACGCTGTGTTCACCAAATTACTGTATGTGAAATGCTACCAATTAAGGAAGGGAAGTTGGTATTTCAGTGTAGTTATCACTGTAGGACTTATCCGCTGTTTCCAGTGGCTGTGTTAAAATGTCACACAGTGCTGCGATGTGAGGGAAGAGGCGCACATGCCGTGGTGTTTCATGACATTTGAGCAATCCGTGTTCCTTCCTCTGAAACCAGTCATTTTAATGACGGGGGAGACCTCCTTTTGTGTGTGTGTTTGCATAAATGTCTGTTATTTATGTTTCCTTCCTCTTTGCTGTGTGTGTGTGGGAGTAGCGAGATAACAGACTTCACTATTAGGTGTGTATCCTCAGTTGATTCTTGGTATCTGGTTTGCAGGTAGAAGAGCTCAGGATTTCTGGTAATCTGTAGAAGTGGTTCCCAGCCGTTTCTGCGTGATATATCACCACAGCCCGGTCAGGTGTTCTCAAATACAGCTTCAACGTCACCAGCTCTCATGTTCAGAATATGTTTGTTTTACTGACAGTTTCAGACATCAGGTACTTATAGCTTTTTCAGTATTTATCCATTAGTTTTTCATCACTTTTGATCTTTAGCAATTTCAAGCATTTATCTACTACTTTAAGCTTTTTCACCATTTGTCCATTACTTTTAGCAATTCAATTCAGTTTTATTTATATAGCGCCTTCCACAATCAGAATTGTCTCAAAGCGCTTCAGAGACCCAGAGCCTGACCCCAGAGCAAGCACTTAAGGTGTAAGTGGCAAGAAAAAACTCCCTTTTAACAGGAAGAAACCTTGAGCAGAGCCTGGCTCATATGGGGGACTCTCCTGCCGATGGCCGGGCTGCTCATGCAGCGCCGGAGCCAGAGATACCTGCGGAAAGGTACAGAGGAAGAGAGACCAGAGAGAGACGAGCACAGGACGACGGGAGAGAGAGGACACAGAGTTAATGACGTGGAATAAAGGCTAATAAATGTGAGAGCGGGTCTGAGGAGAGAAAGAAGAGAGTTGGGATGATATGGTACTATCAGCTCTTAGAGATATGAAGCACCATCCATCTCATCTTTATCTATAACTGCAGGAGTAACTTACCCACCAAGTACACCTGACTGAGTGCCAGAGGTCACCCACGTTGTATTAATGCTGTAGCACAAGGACATAAATGGTTTACTGACACTGCAGAGACGTGTTGCAATCTTGCACTGAGTTAACATGATAAACAAGAATAAAAATAAATCTGTCAAAAGAGGAAAAATTAGATTAAAATCAACTGCATGCTTGATAATGTGCAGTCCAACTGTGATGATGTAACATGAATTTTAATTTCCTCCCTCAGGATTTAGGTTAATGTTCTGCAGGACGTATCTCGGAACCTGCTGAAGATATTAAGGAACCCAAGCAATAGAATTAATAATTAACTAAGCAGAAATGTCAAGTGCTCCTTTCTCCCCTTAACAGCTTGTTTTGTACTGTCATTGAGCACTATGTAACTAATTTCCTGTAAACTGTTGATCCTTCCAGTAACTTGTTTGAACAGCAGATAGTTATCACTCATTCCAGTAACAGACACCCTTCACTGTGTTAACCTAAAGCTGTGGTGGACAACAGTTCTCTGAAGCAGAATTATGTAAAAACCTGAGACTGATCCAGGAAGGTGGAGTCTTTATTGTTACTGGTCAGTCAGTGAATGCATCATCAGGTGTTGGACGTTTGCCAACAACAAACTGAATCAGAAGTTGTACACAGACACACGATATCATGACACACATAAAGCTGGAACCTTGGTAAAGTGATCCATCTGTCTTTTGTTTTTTGTAATGCAACCCATCACTTGTAAACTGCACAAAATGTACTTGTGAAAAGGCAGAGTATCATGTCTGTCAAGTCATGCAACATTACCTCAGCATTGTGTCAGAAATGCCATAAATGGTCCACGCATAATGGAAATTGAAAAGGGGAAGTTGAATGCATGTTAAAGGCGGCGGTGTTGCTGGCAGCCTCAGAACAGTGTGACTCTGTCTGTGCGTTTGTGTGCGTTTGTGTGCGTGCTGCCCTGACTGTCGTACGGTAACAGCATCCAACACCATGACCCGTCTGCTGCTCGGAGCCGTGCTGCTGGGAAACCTGGGCGTCTGTGCCACAGAGCAAGGTAACCTCTGATTTGATTCTGTATAATGTCCCTAAATATAATGATAAAGATATAAATCCCCAAATTCCCTCTTAAGATCACTGTTTATGTTTTGAAAATCACTGTGCTGAGTGAGAAGCATCAGCACCGAGCTGAGGGAGTTCAGAGACCTATGGGCTCTGTAACAAAGCAAACCAACCAATAACAGATCTGCCAAATACGAGATCCTACACACTCGAGATCATCTGACGTACCTGAACATCTTGTGCTGTTTACTGAAGCATTATGTCATGATGTGTTACACTTTTTAACTTTATCTCTAAATTATTTCAAGATAAAAGTGAGAATGTCCGTCACCAACAAAGCAGGAAATTCTTTTGTTGAAGCTAACAACAAAGAAATTTTACTTACACAAGGAATCAAAATTTCAAGGAAACAACATGCGTGCCAGGTTTGAAAGAAAAAAAAAAAATTAGCCCCGTGTTTTGGGGAGCAAACACATGTGTCAGCACATCTATGAGACTCCAGTTTTCAAATCTTTTTAAGGACATAGCATCGTGATTCTGACCAGACAGAACCAGGACCGTCTATGCACCATCACTGATCCCTGATCCTTGTTTCTGTTGTCAGAGCCCATATAGCAGCGTTTTGTAATGGATCCACAGGGATTCAGGTTAATTGTGATTAATCATTACCAGGCATTCTGTTGTTATGCTGCTGTATCTATGTTTTAAAGCACTGCTCATTTTTAATGGGTTTAACAGCTTTTGCTCTTTACTTAAGAGTTTTAGAGTATTATTATCATGTGTTATTTATTATTTTTATTATTATCTTATCTCCTGATAAACCACTACACTACATACTATAATTTCCTCTGTTCTAGCGATGCTTGCTCCACCTGCCCAGGTGAGGTTTGACTCTGTGGACTACAAAAACATTCTGCACTGGACTCCGCCCACCAGCAACACCTCACTGCAGTACTACGTCCAATGGAAGATGTGAGACATTACACACACACACACACACACACACACACACACACACACACACAGCAGATTTGTATCTGTACATGCCAAAATTCTGCATTCAAGTTTACTTAAGTAAATGTAAATAACTGTTATCAGAGAAATGCTCTATTCCTGACGTATCAACATGTAAGCGGCATGCTACTGTCATAACAGGTCGAGGTGGAGCTAACATTCACACTTTATATACGCCTGTCGCTTTACCTATGTACCATTTTAAAAACATAGGTTTTTTCAGTAGCTACTAAAATCTGTAGTTACTCTAAACTAACCAGTATCTTTAGAATTTGAATTTGCAGTATAGATCACCTGTAAACAATAGTAAGTTAGTCACGTAGGCTGGAAGCTGCCTAAGTGCATTCACTTCAGTACTATTTCAGGTACTTTACTTAACTACTTCCATTTTCTGCTTTATACTTCTACTCCATCGTAGTTCAGAGGCAAATGTTACACTTTGTATTTCATTATTTTTGTTTGACAGCTTATTATCATTGTTTATTTGACAGCTGCAGGGACTATTTTCTCTGCTGATTCAGATTAGTGACACAAAATATAATCAGTAAATTAAGTGACATGTAACAACGACCCATGCTGTGAACCAAACAGTCACCTCTTCTTTGTATTTGTGTCTATCCCTCTACTCCTCAGTTATGGCGAGACTCAGTGGTTGGATGTGGACGGCTGCCAGGGGATCCAGAAGCATCACTGTGACCTCAGTGACGTGACCTCTGACCCCAGAGAGTGGTACTATGCCAGAGTGCATGCTTCAACTCTGCCCTCCAGCAAATCAGCCTGGGTCCTCTCCCCCAGGTTCAGCCCACGCTGGGACAGTGAGTGTTTACACACCACCACCTCCTCCTCCTCCTCCTCCTCCTCCTCCTCCTGCTGCTGCTCCTCCTTGTCATCCTCTGCAGCCTCTAGTAACAATAAAATCTAAACACACGAGTCATTTAATGAATAACTCATCAATGAATTTACCAAGTTTTTAAGGAAATTTGAGTTACTATCTCAAGAAATATAGTTTTTACATTACAGTCACTTAAAAAATAAGAAAAGAAAACTCAATGAAGTTACCTGCTGCTTCAACTCTCCAAACTATAAGGCAAAGTCAAATAGACAGTATCTTGTTTAAACTGTACTTGAGGTACAAGTTATGAAACACTAACACATGATTTCCCCACGCCGCTGTTCACAGTACGAAGCTCAACTTCCTTCCCTGCTTCCTGTGGCACTTTGATTTCATCTCTCATTATTGCTTGTAGAAAAAAACCCCAAAAAAACAAGATCTTTCTGTCTGCAGCAAAAATCAGCCCACCTGTGCTCAGGCTGAATGTCAGTGAGCAAGGGATTGTGGTCCGTGTGAAGGCCCCCCGACCGCTGGTCCGGAAGATGCACAGCAGTCTGCACTACAACATCTACCTCATACACACCAATGGAAAGGAGGTGCACATTCACAACCACACACGCACGCACACACACGCACACACACCATTCCCACTTTCCCTTTAGTTGGTATCACAGAGTTCTTTCCAGGAAACTTTCTTAGGAAATAAATATTTTAGTGCTGGAACTAAAAATTATTTTCATCATCAATCAGTCTGTCAGTTGATGTTTTGATTGGTCGATTAGTCATTTAGTCTATGTCTCATTTTGCCAGATATCAAGAATGTCAGAAAAGTAGAAAACTCTGATCACATGACTCCACGGTGACGTCCTCAGGTGTCTTTTTCGGGCGAATTTCAGTTTATGATATTAAACAGAAAAAAAGCAGCAAATCATCAAACCGTTAAAGGAATCTGAAATTAAAATAGTTTACGATTAATTTCCTGCCAATTGATTAATCGATCAAAGAATCACTATCACTGTAACGTATAAAGATTTTTGCTGCAGCCTGGAATAACGAAAATGTAAAACTCACACACCTTGTGTACAATAGAAACAAACTACATTTAAACTACAACTACATACTATAACGAAATAGAAGAGGAAGAAGAACTAGAAGAAGAGAGCGGAGGCAGAGGAGGAAGAGCAGAAGAAGAACAAAAACAAAACAACAACAACAACAAAAAAAGAAGAACAAAAACAAACAATTCTTTAATTTCTCCTGTCAGCATCAGTTTGCTGCACAAAATGTCACGTAAAGGCTGTTTCACATGTTCGACTGTGCATCATCGTCCAACACCAAACACGTCCTGAAAATCTCACAGTCTCCCGTCTCATCCTGTCCTCCTCAGGAGCTGTTTGAGATGGACTGCTGTTCTAACAAGCTGGCTCTGAGGGAGCTGAGCCACAGGGCGAAGTACTGCCTCCAAGCCCAGACCGTGATCACCTTGCAGGCCAAGCTTAGCGCTCGTAGCTCCCTGAAATGTGCCACTATGCTCTGATCCCACACAGGTATGATCACACACGCTCATATCTACAGCATAGCTACTGAAATATCTCTCCTGAAGCTCTGTCTCCTTTGTCATTCTTTCTAGAAATGTCTTCTTCCCTTTGTTGAAATAGGAATGAACAGTGAATAATGCTTTTTTTTTTTTTTTTTTTTTTTTACCAAAATTAAGCAAAGTCAAAGTCTAACTATGCAGCTTTGATTTAAAACAGTTTTAAATCCCGCAGCGGTAAAAAGCTGCTTTATCCGTGAGTGTTCTGTGTGACTGTGTCTGTGCTGCACACTAGAAGAGTTGGACAGTACCGTCAGCGAGTGAAAGGTAACCTCTCTGTTGTAACAAAAGATCACCAAAAGAGAAGTCAAGTATCAGCTGTCGCATAACAATCGCCTCAGGCAGTCAGACAGAAAGAGGGAGGGAAAATGAAACTCCTGGAGGAGAAATCTTAGCAGGAGAGTTCCTCCACAATGACTATAATTACCTCTGCCCACTCCACCCTTTTCTCTATTTTTAGTTCTGCACACACTAATGTGTAGATGTGTAGATAATGTAACAGTTATTCCTTTGTGCAGTTCATTTCATTAATCTTCTCCGTCTTTCTCTCCCTCTTCTCCGTTGTCTTTTTTTTTTTTTTTTTAATGTTCTTCTCTGTTCTGTAGACAAGCTCTGCCGACACGATACACTAAGCGAGCAGACTTGTCATCCATCAGTTTTAATCATCCATCGCTACCTCGACGGCTGCAGCCACAAATATCTGTGCCAATAAATGTGATGCACTTTAGGACTCAGAGCATTAAGGATCTGACACTTGAATGATTCCGGCCTCCCGGGCACCGTACCTACACTGTTCCACTTGAGAAGCTTTATTTTTTTCTTTGAAATTTTGTTTACTGTGAAAAGAAGTTTGACAAAATAATCTTAACTCAATGTTCACTCGCTAGTGAGTGGACCTTGAGTTAAATACTGACTAATATCTCGTTCAATTTTATTTTGTTTTACTGTATTTAATTTTTTGGTCTTTCCATTTCTGAGTAAAGCGCAGGGATGGGTGAGCTCAGGCGATGGGGACTCTGTGCAGTCCACTTTGGTGATCTGATGAGTAATTATATACAATATTCTGTGCCTACTAACATTTGAAACAGCTGCTGCTTACTGGCTAAATTGTCACCATGGAGCTATGTGCTAATTGCTAAGTGCTAGAGCTAATTTAAAAGCCTACAGCTAATCTTTTTTTTTTTTTTTTTTTCAATTTCAATTTCTCAGCACTCGTGATTCAATCTTGTAGATCCAGTGATATGTCTTTACATTTCATGACCAGAGTATAACTTTTCTTTATTATATACAGATTTTGTTACACCTTTTTCTGTCACACTAACACAATCAAATGTCGTTTGAATGAGTTACACTAACATACTGTGACTTGTTTTCTGGTTTGACTCACGACCGTGACCTTAGCTTTTGGCAGAGAGCTTTCTGAAAACTGAAAAACTGAGCTGAAATATCAGAGGAGCATTGCTGTGAAAAGTTTGAGAATGTATCATGCCCAATGTACCTGTTGCATGTGTCACACTACAAATAAAAAGCCACAGACGCTGTTCACGCTGCTCAATTCTTTCTCATGAAGCTTTTTTAGTTGTAGGAAACTACACCAACAAATCCCATGACAGTATGAAGGTCAACAATGTGTTTATACTCTATATGCACTTTCTCACCTACTTTGTCTTTAGCCCCCAAACCCATTGGTTCCTACCCAAGACCCAATACAGCCACAAATATACGCTCAGTAGGCAGTTTATTAGGGACACCTAGCTGAAGCTATCGTGATGGAAATTCAGCCACAAAGGAAAAAACAAAAAAAGCAACATTAGTCTTGATTTAGACTTTATTTAAAATGTTGACAAACTTGATACTCTTGATCAATCAGGCGTGAAAATAGCCAATACTGTAAAACGGTTCACTGAAACATTTGTACTCAAAGCTGAATCTGACACATCCAGAGTGACAGAAGTGTTCAGTGATTTAAAGGAAGTGTTGCATTTGCCAGGAAGTCTTGTTATTTGTTCACAAGGAGATGGGTCTTTCAGCAACAGCTCTGCACTGCGCCTCTGAGGTTGTTTGTGAAGTTGTCATATGGAGTACTTTCCTTTGCAAGGACTCCTCGCTAGCAGCTAGTTCATTTAGTGGTTTTGGTCCTGAAGACAGAGAGGCCTTAGTGCTGGTGCAGTTGAATTTGGTCCCATAGCCAGAAGCCTGAATGCACCATACTGATGACTGGTTTCACATATATTACTGCTGCAGTTTGTCAAAAGCAGTGGAATGTTTATTTGGGTATGTCGGGTCATCTTTAACTGTAACAGACAAAACCTTTGTTAACCACTGGACAACAAGGTTTTGTGACTGGACGACAAACTGCAGACTTCAGCTACAGTACCAGTGCATTGTGGTATTTACAGATACCCTTAATTTTTTTTCTTAAATGGGTAAATCCAGTGATATCTTGACTTGATAACTGCACCTTTTAAACAGCTTGATTATTTGCAAGGCCTTTACAGTGTTGGACCTGGTTTGAAACTCAGTGGTCAAAAAGTACAGAACATGTGAGACTTCACATTCTACATCATCATAAGATGCCACAGTGATATAAACATCAGGAATCACAATTATATTTACACCATTTGGGAATTCATATCTTACTGTAAATGAGCCCTTGTATTGTCCTTCAAAAGTGGGACACATTTTCTAATGAACTCTCAAAAACTGACTGAAGTAAGACAGCGATAAAAAGCTGGGGGACTAAAATTATTATTTTTTTTAAAGAGCCCGGGAGTGACCATGGAACTAGGTACAGTATATATCCTGCATAGTCAGACCGCCATGCCATCATCATTCACAGAGGTCCAGAAAAACAAATCAGGATAATGAGCCCATTCTTAATCCAGAGGTTAGTTTAAAGTATAATATAAAAAGGCAAACTGTGCCTTCGCTCTCTTGGGCCAAATTCAGAACTCGTAAATGTCTCCAGACTTTCCTGAGCTTGACGAGATAAGAAAATTGGCTACATGGGGAAACTGTTTGCTTAATGTTACATAAAAAGTGTATAAAGAGAAATAAAACAAAACCAAAAACCTGACTCAGCTAAACGATAACAGTGCAATCAGGTGTATAATGATGGCGACGGGGGTGAAATCGTAGACGCTGAGTAATCAAGTCTAAGTTGAGCTTAAAAAAAAAAGAAGAGAAAAAACAACTTGTTTGCATAAATTACAAAATTGTTGCACATGACAATGAAGCTGACGACATGAATCAGACATGAGAATCTTTAGTACTTGAAGGCACAGGGTCAGTCTGGTTTAACAGTACAGGTATATGCCATTTTGTGCACTCATAAAATTGTCTGTGGTCACTCCCGGGCTGTGTGGAAATCCGTCCACAACTTCAATCTGATATCATGCTGTGTCATCACAGGTCCAGCCAATCAGCCGTCATCAGGGGGATTAGATCATGGTGGGCAGGCCCCCCCGCCCCCCAACCCACTCTGCCGCAGTGTGCAGAGCACACAAAATATTAAGCAAAGAATCCTTTCTATAAATACTCTTAGAAAAATCAATATTAGCAACACATGACCACAACAGTCATTTAAAATTGAATCCAACTTTAACATTTCCTCTGACGACTTCCAGTGTGTTTCTACCTGCATCTCTAAAATCTTCAGGGCGTTTTAGGAGGAAACATACTTACAGCCCACGATCCAGTATGTAAACTTCCCCTAGAGCACAAACGGTACTGCAGCATCGCTGGCTTTCAAAACAGTCATAAAACAGCAGATATGCAATACAACTGCCAGCATTAGACTGATAATGGATAAAAAGAAATATTTACAAACAAAGCATAATGATTCTTTTTTTTTTGTTCAACATTTTAAGGGTACATGCATGCATGATTCTCAAGTCAAAAAAATCTAAAAGCGTGATCGCACAACTTCGAAACTGACATGGAATGTATGTGTCCTGCTGGTTGCTAAGGTAAGGTCAAGTCTTTTCATATTAAATTACCTATAAAAATATATATATAAATAAAAAGGTGAAGGTATTGTGTTGCGAAAGCTGCAGCAGCGGTCAACGTTTAGCTGCACCGACAGAACGAGAAGGGAGGAGGATGACAAGGGAAGGAAGGAAGGGAGGGAGAGAGAGAGAGAGGGAAGGAGGGAGGGAGGAAGTGAGGGAGAGATGAGCGAACGAAGGTGGCAGTCGAGCACTGAGGGATCAGAGGAAGAGCTGCTGATCCAGCTCTGGAATGTTCTGCTCGGTGTTTCTGGGTTCTAGATTAGACACGGCAGTGTGTAAGGCCTCACACATAGACAGGCCGCTCTCAAACTGAGATAAGGGTGCACGTTCTCGAACTCCCTCAGACTTGGTTATGTTCTAGAACTAAGACAATGCTGGGTTCTTTGTCATAGAACTTTTTTTTTTTTTTTTTTTTTTTTTTTTTTTAAAAGCAACATGGTTCCCAACCCCCCCAGAGTTCTAGGCCAAAAATTTTTTCCATATTTTCTGGAAAACCCCC
>JBBMJY010000003.1:6796536-6881469 GCA_037833715.1 Toxotes lorentzi
GAAGGGTGCACGTTCTCGAACCCCCTCAGACTTGGTTGTGTTCTAGAACGAAGACAATGCTTGGTTCTTTGGCATGGGACTTTTTTTTTTTTTTTTTTTTTTTGTAAAGGCAGCCTGGTTCTAAACCCTCCAGGAGTTCTAGGCCAAAAATTTTGTCCGTATGTTCTGGAAAGCTCTAGATTGTATGGGATTAACTATGACCACAGCAGATCACCTCTCAAGGCTCCTAAGAGAGGAACTCTTTCTCCAGCTCGAAGACGGAGGGCCGTCCCGGGGAACTCTGAATGCGGCAAAGAGGCACAGTGCAGTCTCGTTTCTGTCCCTCTGTGTCCATGTCCAGCAGGGAGCAGCCCACCCCCACCTCCGACGACAACACCATGTTTAGGTTTTGTGCCGTCTTCTCTCCGGAGTAGTGGCCCAGGGAGTAGCTCTTGTTGCGTCCTCGCAGCAGGGCCCAGGTGTGGGGTTTGGCCCTGAACGACACTGGCCGTGGTCTGGAGAAGGCCTCCCCGCCAGAGGCCTTCTCTGGCACTACATCCCTCTCTTTCTCCTGCTTCTTCTGTGTGGCTGGAGGAGGCAAGGTGGGTGGGCCATTGGCTGAAAACAGACAGTTTTAGTAAGTAAATATTTTTTAAATCTTATACAAATGCTTTGTCCCTGCCCCCCTGCTGTGTATTACTCACTATTGTGGTTGGTGGTGTATTTCTTCCTGCGTAGTCGTGTCCCTGTGTTATGGTTGCTCTGCTCTGGTGGCTGGCTTTGGGTTTGCACTGGCGTCTGTGTTTTAGCTGCAGTCCTGTTACTCTGGATGTCTGTGGATGCTGCTGGGCTGGGTCTGAATGGCTCTGTGTGATGATTGACAGCCACATGCTCCACTTTTCCAGGGCTAGAGTCGGACACTTCCGCCTCAGACTGCAGGAGACACTTGGTGGAGTTGCATTCCATAATGGCTGACATGGAGATGAGATTGACAGGTTGGGTGGAGGTGTGGTTTGACGAGGCCTCGTCTTTGCGGGAGCGACCACTCGGCGGTGAGGTGCTGCGTCGGAACCGGGTCGCGCGCTGAAACAGGCCCTCCTTCTTCTTTTTCTCTTTCTCCTCACGCTGGGGCTCGCAATCTTCACCAGGGGCTGAGTTTTTGAGAGCCTCCCTAATGTCATAGCCAAGCACAACTGAAGCCAGCAACGAGCCGCAGCCGTACAGCACGGAGTCAGTCTTGCGGCGAGCTGACGTACGCTTCAGGCTGTTGGTGGGGGTGAGCTGTGGGGTGGTGGAAGTGGACGAGGTTGATGTGGTGGTGTAGGGGTCGTCTGGGGTCTCTGGTGGGCCACCCTGACCTGCTGCCCCGGCCCCGGAATCTCCCGGCCCACAATGCCCCCCGGGGCTCTGAGGCTGCTGCTCGTCCCTCCACAGAGGTAGATCGATGTACACCTGGTTGGGGAACTTGAGCTGCTTTGGTTTAGAGCTGCTGTCCGGACATTCCTGGGCAAATGCCTCATCTTTACCGGCCCCCGCTGAAAACACAGAGATGGAAAAGACACACAAATGATTCCTTCCCTATACAGGCATCACTGGTTATATAAGAGTGCCTGCCGCTTGACAACAAGTGACTTCATTGTTGAAGTAACTACATTAAACTCCATTTTAAATCTTAAAAGAAACAAGGACAAGTTTTGAAACATACAGCATCACAAAGCATTTTCAGCTCACCTTGTTCGGCAAACAGGGCAGCGAGAGGGACAGACTTCTGGGACTTCACCAGGCTGGTGGACCAGGGGTTACTGCCGTCTGACAGAGGACGCACTCTGAAAAAGATGCACAGGTACAGAGGACACAGACAAGAAAACATGAAATAGACTTGTCGCTCTGTGTGGGGGGGTTTGTATTGCTATCTTTGTGAGAACCAGTTTCAGTCTGAATCCAGAGTAGTGAAGACATTTCTGCATTGTGAAGAAATCTCAAAGGACTGTTTGAAGGTTAAGGTTAGAATCAGGGTTAAGGTAAAGGTAAGCTATTTAACTGTGATTGTGAAGCTTTGAGCAAGACTGTAACAGAAATGCAAAATGCAATGATTCAGTATTAAAATTACTTTTATTGTAGCTGAAAATAGGATTTTTAAAAAAAATATATTTCAATATGTTGTATATTACTGTATAAAACCAGTATGAGAATACCTAGATATGAGAATGTGGTTATGTTCTTTGAGAACAGGGACCAAATTGTGGCCGATCTGTGTGTCTGTGTGTGTATACACTCTACCTCTCAGCAGCAGCAGGCCTTTCTTTGCTCTGTACTGAACTGGGGCCCCAGGTTCTTCCTTTCTTCTTGATTCCCTTTCTCACGTCATCAAACTCCTCTGGCCTGAAGAGGGTGCTGCGGCCCCATGTACGGTTGCTCTCATCTTGGGTAACTGTGGACACACAGACCAGAAGTGTTAAAACAGACTCAAACAACAACAGCAAGGCGACAAGGAATGTGCTGTAGACATGTTAGTAGGATTACTGAAGGTGTTATGCCATCTGTAAAATATCAGCAGTAATCTTTCACCAGAATAGTAGGCTATTATTTAACTTAGGAGTGTTCTCTCTGTTTAAGATGACTATTTAACCTTTCCATTAGAAAATATCACCAATGTATTTTAATTTCAACACATGTACAACCAAAAAGCAGAAGACACAACTCAAAAAGTTGTTATAAAAGCTTCTTATTCATGTGGGTTAGTCACTGTCCACCAAACATGTCAGAGCAACAAACTAGGGCCATGTTGTATGTTAAGTAACATACTGTTAACAGTATGTAAATGCCATTATTTAATTCATGCCAAATAATATAACACAAAGGGCAGACTGGCCCAAGTCTGTGGCATACACCTCATAATCGTTTCGCTGCGTTTGATTTTCAGGTTAAGTAAAGAACCTGTGAAACAATTTTAACCACCAGCAAACACTGAAGTCTTGTTATAACCCACACATCAGGAAACCCATTCAGCACATAAAATCCCCACTGATGGGAAGTGGTTAGGCATCAAACCATTTCAGGTGTCAAGGTTAGCCAAACACCACATTTAGCGCTTGGTGCTGTTAGCCACAGAGCCCACACCAACACTGCGTGTGGGGTACCCATTAGCTTGCCTTTATTCCTGAGCCCAGAGCAGGCTGTGAGCTCGCTGGTCAGATCAACATCCTGTTGGTAAACATACAAACTGTCCCTCCGAACATGGGACGTCACTGAGGAGGGAAACATACATGTTACCTCTAACCAATGTGAGCATTATGACACAGGTATAGTGGTTAAGATGCTCCTAGCTTGTACCTGCTGTGAAACAGAACATTTAGTACAATTCATAAAACAGAGAAGAAAGCCTACTTGTGTAAGAGTTGTTTCTTCTGCTATACTGGCCCTAAATAAAACATCCAGATGTATATGTCTGTAATTATGTGTGCATATTTTTCTAAATCTTCTGGATTCTGGGCAACAATCTGCACCCTCTGTCTGAATGTCAGGATCTACCATAAATGCTCAAGAGGAATGCGTTCCAGTTATTGCAGGGGCGTTGGCGCGTGACTAACAACATTATCAAACTGTTCAAACAACTGGCTGACTGCTTGTGGCTCTGGAGCTTTTGTGCATACAGCTCTTGCCATTGTGAATGACACTGTTCCCATGTTCCGGGTTCCCATTACATTCTCTGTGAGCTGATGTGATTTCTTCAGTATCATTTTATTTTTTAAATATGCAGATTTGATAATCCAGGCCAAGGCCAAGAATAGCGATGAAGAAAAGAAGGTGACAATCAGAAAATTAAAAAAAAAAGAAAACAAAAACGCTGGACTTACGTTGAATGGCTCGTAGCCGAGGGATGAGTGTGGGGCTGCTGGGAGGAGAGGAGCTGGTGCTATGAAGGCTCCGCCTCTTGTCCATAGAAGGCGACGCCTGCACAGTGATCTTGTGCTGGAAGTCTGCAAAATGCAACATGGACACATTACAAATTCTTCCAATGCAATGTCTATATTGGCTCGTACACTGACAGAGTAGATCTACTGTGGTTTAGCTGTAGTAATGCTGCTCTCAGCAAATTAGAGCAGCATGGAAATGCTGCTTATGCAGGGTACCCAATGAACATCTCACTTTAACCGCCTGTAACTTCCTTCTTGAGGTTAGGCACAATTACAGTTTAGCTCTTTTCACCGCTCTCTCTCTTAGGAACACTAAGTCAAGACATTGGTTCAGTCTGCTCGCTCACCTGAAGGCAGGCTGATGCGGTTTCCATCCTTCAGTTTAAGGCGGGAACGTTTAAATTTGCCCTTCCTCTTCTTCACGTTGGGCTTGTCTTTGTTGAGCTGGAAAATGAGGATGTTGAGCTCTCTCTCCAGCACGTTGATCTCCCGCTCTGCCAGCTGCTGCTCCCGACGCTTCAGCAGCTCCTCCTGAGACTTCTGCTGAAGGGCGGCCCGCGTCAGCTCCTCTTCTCTGGAACGCAGCTCCTGGATGAACCAGGTGTTAAGATGTGTTTACGGTTAAACTGGCAAACAGACTTCTGTTAAAATCTAGGTACACTGACACACTGACGGGGTCGGAGAGAAGACTGATCTTTTCACTTGAGGGCTTTGTGCATCAGTTTGTCTTATCTGAAATTGAACAGATACATCAGACGAGAACAGAAATATTGGGCAAATAGTTTTTTAGAAAAACATCTCATAATGCCTGTGCAACAAGAGAAAAGCTCTTGCAGACAGACATCTATAAGGCAGGTGGGAGTGTATTAGATTTGGTAACTGTCTATAACAAGTTGGTTTCAGGAGATTACTGCCTGCTGTTTCAGGCTGTCTTACACAGCTAAACAGTGTTGTCTCCTCCCATGGCTTACTCTTTCTTCATGCCCTCTATTTTCTCTTTAATTGCTCTCAGCTGAGTAATAATAATCCTTACTGGATGACTTCCATAAAGCAGCTTTACAGTCAGGCCCCTTCAGCCACCCACCTAGACACAGATTTACAGTGGGATGTTAACAGGAAATCTGCCGATGCACTGGCTAATTCCACAGGTAATCTTATGAAATTTGCAATGGGAAAATGTTTGCTAATGCTAAAGGCTAACCTTTTTTCCCTTCTCTTGATTTATGGAAGCTTTACATATTGAGCGAAGTTCATGAGGTTTTGTTGTAGTGAGGTCATCCAGATTAAGGCAATTGAGTGTTTAAGTGATTAATCTGGGTGATTGTAAATTACATAACAAAAAGGTACATGCTCAAAAGATGGTAAAGAATGAATGGTGAACTAATGAAAGCTATATATATATATATATATATATATATATATATATATATATATATAAGAGATAAAAATAATACCTATAAAGGCACATATTTAATCTCTTAAAGCAACACCACCACCTGTAGAGATTTCAGTACCCGTGTCATTCAGTTCAGCATTCGTTGGTCCAGGTCTGTGTGCTGATCCTGCTGTTTCTCTAAACACTAATTAACCCCCCTTTTTAAGCCAGCGACAGGAGACTTATACAGGAAGCAGATTAAGGTCTTAACAAGGGGAAGTACGCTAAATCACCTCGGGATTAATGAGTCATTTTGTTAAATGCTCGATTAGCTTGTCCACTGAAAGTAACCAATTAAACTTTTTAGTCTGTAAAAGCTTTCCCAAGTGATCAAACATGGTTAGACCGTTTCTTAATAACAGATTAGCCAACATGTATCATTACTAAAAAAAAAAACAAAAAATAGAAGAGTAAGAGAATAGTACAAGGTGGGTAGGAGGTCCTCAGCAGATACTGTACAGCAGGTTTACAACTTCCGAAACTCTGAGAGAGAGGAGGAGGAAATAAAACACATTCAACCACCTGTTCAGCCGCCCTCATACTGTGGCTTCACATTTGGCTGTTATGTGGATGTATCTGTGAATCCCATCACTCTACCATACCTTCTCTTTGGTCCTGAGCTCATCAAACATCTCCTGGATCTCCACGCGCCAGTCGTCCTGCATGCTGTGAAAAGAGTCCTGAGGCATGGTGGCCATGACCGCCTCCTCGATGGCTGACAGCTGCTCCAGGATGCAGGAGAAGGAAGGACGCACATGGGGATCCTGGTCCCAACACTCTGGACACACACATTGCAGGTATAGATTGATAAATTAACAAATACAGTAGCAAGCATATATATGTATTGTTTCATCTATGTTAAGCTCTGGCAGTGTACCATAGCAGAAATCAGCATGAACAACAAATACTTAATCTAATACTAGAACAAGACTTCCAGGAATCCCATATACAGGCCTGGAGGAAACTTTGGTAATGAGTGACAAAATTAAGAGCAAAAATGTGTATCTCTACGAAATCTGTAATGGAAAATCTACCTTACGCCCACAGCTACATACATATCGTCTAATGAAAAACAATTCAGTTAGAACTTAAGTAGAAATCCTTAAGACTAAGTCCATTTTATGTTTTATTGTGAATTATATAGGGGGCTAAGGGCTAAACTTTTTTCTCTGTAACTGCATATAATATTGCTTCCTTGGAGAGTAAGATTTCTTGATCATTATTTGATTTTAGTTTTTAACAAATAAAAACTCTCAAACTTACCACTAAGTAATTCTTTTAAAATTATTGTTTTTTAATGACTCTGGAATTTGGTCATAGGGTAAAGGACAAATAAAACCATCGACTTGAAATGTCTTTTAAACAAACTGTGTTTTAGGACATGCTTTCCTTCATCCTGAAGGTACTGTATCTATGCCTCCGCTGGTTTACCTTCCATGAGCTTGGCGAAGGGTTCAGGGCAAGTGGAGGGGATTGGTAGAGTTAACTTATTGACTGCCACGCCATAAGCAACAGCCAGGCCGTCTATCCCTCGGTATGGCACCTCCCCTGTTAACAGCTCCCACAGCAAGACACCATAGCTGGTGGATGAATCACAAAAGGAAATGAAGGAAAGAGGAAGGAATATTTAACAAAGGACTGAGGGATAATGTCACCAATGACTAACAAATGCTAAAAGCAGATGCTCTTTGGTCTGTGTGTGGGTATGTGTTTTTTGTTATACCTCCAGACGTCACTGCCTTTGGAGAAGAGAGATGACTTGATGACCTCGGGAGCCATCCAGGAGTAGGTGCCTGCCGCAGACATTTTTGTGGTTTTGTGCCACTCCCTGGCCAGGCCAAAATCTGTGATCTTCAAGGTCTTCCTCCCGATGTCGTCATTCTCAATCATTTCAAGTAATAAAACTGAAAAGAGAGGGGACAGGGAAGGGATACATTGGAGTGGAATCATGGAGGATATTTGAAGTAGGGTGAGGGCAAAAGATAAATAAAGATACATGAGGAAAAGGGCATAACAAGTGATGAGTGATTGAGAGAAAAGCATGAGTGGAAGGACAAGATTGGGATGAAAGTGACAGATGTGAGGGAGGTGAGAAGAGAAAGGAGAAAGACAAGTAAAAGAGAAAGGGAGATACAAAGAGTGAGGGACGGAGAAAAAGACAACCGTGCAGGTGAGGAGATGATAGTCGATATTCAACAGGGCCAACAGCGGTATGCAGGTCATTTATTACTGTAGAAACAGAAGGCTGACAGCGCCACAAAGCACCTGTCCTCGGGTCCTAAAACTGTTTAACACATTAAAGATAGCCGGAACCCTCCAATCCTTTCTGTAACACTACACTTGGCCTGAGAGCCCTGCCAGAGTGCAGACACAGCCACCTGATGTGTGAAATCAAGACCCTCTACACCAATCACGAGATGAAAAAATAAAATTACTTACTTTCTGACAAAACTGTCCACCTATGATAACTACACTACAAATCAATTTGAGGAAGATAAACAGGACTTTTAACACTTAAATCAAACAAAGTGTATCTGATGTTGAACTTGTCCTGTTAAGGGAGAGTGTCCACTTTAAAATACACACTATTTCATCAATTTTTTGTTGATTGACCAATTGACTCAGCTGTAGTAAAATGTACAACTATAATGAAAAATAAAGAATTGTAATCAATGGAAATTTGAGCAAAAGTTGCCAAGGCCACAAAAATGAGCATTAAACAAAACAACAGCCGACACACAAACAAAAAACTCCCAAGTAAACGAAAGTCATATTCTGTGCAGTACAGAGAACCAGTAAGAGTAAACACTTATCTCTATATCATTAATACACAAAGGAGTCAACAACAAGTCATTGAGAAGATTTAAGCTTTCCAAACGTGTCGCCCACAACCAGGTGATGACTGTGAAGTAGTGACATTTTTTTCGAATGTCCAATTTTCCTTTTCAGCATGAATACGCTTATTCTCTGTGTACTGATACACAAACCGCCAAATCTTCTTGTTATCTATTAACAAGAAGCAGCCTTTTCCATGGAGCGGTGTATCAGAAGCCAAAACAGACTCTTTGATCCTTTCATCCTCTTGGTGTTGTTTTCAACATTTGCTTTTGCTTCTGCCAAAATCTCCTCACATTACAAAACGTCCCATTTCATTATTTACGTGCAGTCCTACCACTGTAGGTTAGTCTGAACAGTGTCCTATCAGATGTGTTGATCCTACAGAATGTCAAATCCAGCAAAGAAACTAAAATCTGAGTCCCTTTAGGTGGTCTGAAAGAGGCACTTAGGTGTTACAGTTTACAATATAAAGCAAACAGCTAGGATTAAAAAAAAACAAACAAACAAAAAAAAGTGTATTGTTGGCGAGCATACACTGATTATATTCCCATGGGAAAAAAGGACGCAATGATAAAGACAGATAGTGAAGGTGTTGAAAAACACATCAAGGCATTTGAGTTTCTTCAGCTGCTGTATCACAAAGTAAATGACTATTTGTTAACAGTTTTCATGAGAGGCTCTGTTAGGGGAGTGTGCAAATACTACTTGAATGAAGAAGTTGCAGTGTGTGTGCTGTATTATCACACACTGACCTTGGACTTACTCCCCCACAGCAGTACTTAAACAGAACCTGCCAAAACACACGTGCGCACATGCTCGCGCACACACACACACCTTTTGTACACTTCTCAGTTTCAGTAATGCAGCTATATTTCACTCAATTCTTAATAATCATCAAAAAAATAATACAACACAAGTACCATTGCTGCATACAGCTAATACACAGTGCTGGATATGAACTAGTCTCTACTCTCTCACATCCATCAAGTCCTCAAACATAATCAATGAACTCAAAAGTAGACATTCATTTTAAACTCAATGTGGCTGCAGCACATTTCTCAGAGATAAGTAAATACATTTACTTGCAACAGGAAAGTTACCATTTTACTGCAACTATTCACATGGGAAACAAATGAACAGACAGCTAGTACCTATCAAAAACAAACTGTTTTGGGGCAATTTCTTTAGACTCATTGAGGATACAGCTACAGAGGCTGATAATTCAGATATTTACTTAGTATTTAATAAGTATTTTCGCACAGCATTTTAACCATAGTGTGACTCCTATGGGTCTCCACTAATAACAGGGGTATTGGTGCCATTACTAGCCTGGGGCACAGAGGGGATCCTCTACCCAGGCTGCAACAATAGGAATTCCATTACAAACAGGTTTCACTGGACCAATGATATACTCCTACTTCCTGTTGTCAAGTCCTCTCTCAGTGATTCCACAGATTCCTCCCAGCAGGCTCTGTAGGTTTATAATGACTTATGATGGCTTAGTTACACAACCTAGAAGAACAGTGGTTTTGGGATAAACCCGTCTATGTTGATTGGCCTATAGAGTATCATGCCAAATACTTTCTTTGTAGCTCCATGATACTTCAGTGTCAGCCCTCTAGAAATTTCTGATAAAAGACCTTGCTCCTGTCTACATGACTCCATGCTGACGTTATGCCACAAAAACACCTTTAAACACTGGCCATCCATTTTGTTTGGCTCCTGGAATCTATTAGCAGCCAAACTAATAACACAAACACACCACACAGCCCCTGCTGGTTAACCTGAGCTTCTATGTCATGTGATTGATGAAGAGGTACATCCACTGCATAAATTTATCCAAGCATGCAGTGCAGACCATAAAACTTCAGACATATGCTTTGTACTGTTTTGGTTCTGTAGTAATATTAAGTTAAATAAGATAGACAATTAAATTAAAAGCAACTGTTGCTGCAACTAATATTTCTTTCATTATTGACTACTCCGCTAATCACTCGTCAACTGGTCAATGAAATTTCTGACAATAGTAAAAATGCCTGCCACAGTTTCCAAAAGCCCAAGGCCTTGGACTAAAGCTTTATTTTATGAATGAATTTTATTGCAGAAATAGCCGATTATTGTTATTATGTTTAAGTGACCCACACAATCTGCATCTAAGTCCCCACTTCTCTGAACTTCAATGTCAGGCTGCAACATTATTTTCATTATCGATTAAACTGCCAATTATTTTCTCGATTTACTTGATTAATCTTTCTGTCCATAAAATTTCATGAAATAGTGAAAAATGCCTTGTACAATTTCCCACTACCCAAGGTGACATGTTCAAATGTCTGACCAACCACTCCAAAGAGAAGCACACAATCATCACATTTGCTTAAAAAATGACAAATGATCCAATAATCAAAATAAGTGCCGATTAGTTTTCGCTCAATCCACAAATCATTTAACTGGCTACTTGCTGAAGTTCTACTTGAATGCATTCAACACCTAAACATCTGCTGAGATACCAGCGGCACTGGTTATTCACTTTTGCTGCAAAACTCTGCAAGGGAGTATACCTGAGGCTTTAAAGCTCAACTCCAGCTAACACAAGACACCAGCTATTGTTTGAAGTCCACCTCCCTTGACCTCTTCACCCTATTCTAACTAATAAGGTTTTCTAACAAAGGTTAATCTCAGCAGATTTTCAATGAGAAGCTCCATTTCAAGTTATTTTGCCAAGAATTATAACAAAGGTAATAATAACAGCAAAATAGTTTTCTGATAATACATATATTTGTTTCAAGATTGCACTCAAATTGTAGAGAAAGGAGCTCTGGCTCTGGCTGATTTCTATTTAAGGTCACCCTAAAAGTCAAGCCCCAGGCCAAACCACACCCTGTACTGGAAAGATAAATCTAGAGCCTGTGTTTAGGTGAAGTATAAGGTTAGCACAGGTAAAGTCTTTACAGCTCAGCTAATGCACAAAATCTGCTGTGGCTAGTGAATCTTGAATATTGTTTTCCTCCTACAGACAAGCTAAAACCTTGTTTGGATAGGATACGTTTAACAAGAGAAGGTGGAGTAATGGTAACCTAATTATTACTTATGCATCTCATGCTTTTAATCCTGCATAAATAGGCCACGTCAGTAAAATGTTAAGAACTGCACACTGACACGCTGTTATATGCCAGTAAAAATAGCCCAAGGTTGTAGCAAACGCATGGAAACTGACATTCTTGAATTTGCTGGTATACTAGTCATTTCCGTGGGCTTGTCTATTCTTCTGTCTTCTGGCAAAGATACTAAACGTAAATACAGTGAGAAAATGTTCTCAAATATTCAGAAGTGGGCCAATGCTTAAGCTATAAATACCCTGTTTACAATAAACTATAATTTAGATTAATAAATGCTGCTGTGTGTATCCTACAATTATCATATAATTACTGTTGGATTATTTGGCTTGCCAGCTGCATAAGATACCAGTGGTGTGTGAAACCTGTTTGGTGTAATAATTACAAATGTGATACTTTGCAACCACTGTCTTGAAAACTTATGTCTGAAAGGGTTACAACTCAGACTGTAAGTTGTTTTCCGTGCTTCTGCTGGATTTTCTCAGTCTATATTTTCTTACTCTTTTGAAAAGAAAATGTTTTGAGGCGGACAACAGTGCAATGCAATTGGAGATGGATATGCCTCCAAGGCAGACCCCACCCTCAGTCCAACCCCCATTTAATTCCCATTTCCAACAGTGGATCTTCAGGCAGACCCATCTTTCACGGTAGAAAGTGGGAAGATCAGAAGCAGAGCTGCTGCCTTCAAAGCAGGTCCCACGCTTCTTCCCATTGCTTTCTCCCCCTCAAGGGAAAAAGAAAAAATAAACTTTTTGGGCAGCGTTGGGCACATGCTCTTCCCTCTTTAATAAACCAAAATGATCTCAAGTTTTACTACTAGTATCTCAAGTGAAATTCCACAAAAAAATGATAAATAAAAATAATAAGCCAATACTGGAATGTTTTAGAAGATGCAGCACAGACATCAATTTGTGTATTTTCAGTAATTAAAATGAAGCACTGATACAACAGTTACCGTATTTAAAAAAAAAAAAAAAAAATCAGAGTGTGGCCTCCTAACTTGACGTGGCAGTATTTTCGTAATTGTGCCAACAGACTAAGCATGAGAGCAAGAGGGCTTCCTGTAGTAAGCAGAAACAAGGCTGCTAAACATTCCCCGACTAGTCTGTCTCTCCCGGTTGAAATGAGAGTGCCCCCAGGCATTCTGGTTGATGGGAAAAGGATCAGGACAAATGGCTGGCTAAATCCATCTATCATGGTCACGTCTCTCCGGGCCACTTGCTCCTTGTCTACCCTCTTCCTCTCCTGATTTGTGTTTATTGAGGCTAGAATTAACCCATAACTAAGCTAATTAAAACATAACACATGTTGAACGTGTACAGCTAGTACCTTTTGCTGCATTTGTATCTATCAATGTGCTAGGGAGCTGCGGAGTGGATTGGTTGATTCGGAAGGCAGCTCTTCTCAGCTGTGGGCCCTTTTCCTTTTCACGCTGCCCTGCAACAATAGGTGCAGTCAGGGAGAGGTCATAAAAAACACAGTGAAAGCATCTCCACTCCTCCTCTCTCCCCTCTGCCCATTCTCTCGACAGAGAAAAGACAGGCAGTAACTGTCTGTGTGTCACCAGGGGTAATTGTGGGAAGCCAGAGAAAAAGTTGCCCTGCAACACCTAGTCAAGCTTTGGTAACTTTTCCTCTCAGATTATACTTATTCCACACGTAGAGCAAGACAACAGCAAACGTAAAGGAGGGAAAAAAGGATCCTCTTGAGGGATACTTTTTCTGAGTTACATCAAGCCTAACTGTTTGCTCCCCTGTGGTGAACTCGTTATGACCTAGTAATGAAAAACAGGGTTTAAGAGAAGGTGTTCTTTTGCAATGCTGTTCCCACAGAAGTAGGGTAGTTCACAGAGAACCCAAAATCCCAAATCTACAGAGATAGATAACTAGATAACTATGTCTGCTTAGTATTCCCATAGCTGATGGTGCAGCAGTGAGAGGAAAGTAATATGAAATGGAAGATGGATGCAAATTACTGTTGTGGAACTGGTAGTCCGTCTGTCTGTAGTTTCTTAATTTGGGTATTACGAAATGTGTGACAGATGACCACAGTGAGAAAGAAAACTTTTTTTAAGAATAAGGTCGTGAACATACACCTTTTTGGACAATCACATTAACAGGATTTACATGTATATTCCTGGCCATTATGATGAGTCATTAATGAAAATAGTTGCCAATTGTCTTATTGCCTGTCACCTAATTGATTTATCAACTTAATCTTGCACCCCTAACTGGTACTGTTGTTTAAAAGCTATGAGACTACTAATGTTGGTTGACAACACTATGATTCTTCACACACCCCTCCTATTTATATTTGAACTCCTGCAGTGTGCTACACATATAGGGTGGGAAATAACAGGTACACTTGTCACCTGCACAAACCCCAGCACTTTGTCTTGGTTACTGCAAGTACTGGGCCATAATTGGGTCATTCAGTGGTGTGACAGTTGTCATCCTAATCTCTGAATTCAACACCTTCCCTCCACTTATCACTTTTCCCATCTGTACTAATATGAGTGCATGAAAATATAAGGAATTCTTTTCTGTGCCAGGTCTTCACAGATCTACAGAATGATGTGTGTGCTGAGAAAGAGACAGGAAGAGAGAGGGGAACACAGGGACAGCATGAGTAAGCCTAACAATGGCCTAAGATTGATGGGAGAATGCTGTTGCACACGCTCCAAACAGAACTCCATCAGTTTCAGTGGTGTTCAAGCACACATTCCTGGCATACTATCTCTCGCACCAAGATGTGAAACTCCAAAGTTAATGTGGGTTATGCGTGCTGGCTCAGGGCCAGGTTTCAGTGTAATTTCTTGCTCTTATCTAATGCTCTGAATACTACCCCTCATAGGGAGAAAAGAAGATGGAAAACAGCAAATACCATCAATCAACAGTTATGAAATTATAATAAATTTATCCAAAATGTATAGCTTGTGTAGCCAGAGCCTAATGTGACCTACTATTAAAAATACAAAAGTCATGCTACTGCATTTCAGTGGCATTTTTTCATTGCAATAAACATGGAAAATATTGTTTAGCTCCTCTCAACTTGTTGAAAACATGAAACCAAAACTTCAGTGATGTTTGCTTGACATGGAGCTAGTCTCTAGAAAAAAGCACTAAATTGCACATATCCATGCAACAGTCTTAGTAAACAGTAATTTTGGATGACAATGGAGCTCTATAACACACAGGCATACACTATATCAGGCAACACTTGTTAGCAGGATAAATTCTTTGTTGATTTTGATCTGTTCACGGAGTTTGTCGATTAATATTAAAAAGAAAAAGTAACTCCAGCATTGTCCTTTCAAGTTTGAAAATTTTGTTGGCCAAAAAGTAGGCATGAAAAATAAGGAGCAAGACGGAGCAGAAAGGAACAAGGGAAGGAAGGTAAGTAAGGAGAAAAATAACGACGTAAGAAGAAAAACCCCCTCAGTTTGTGGCAATAAAAGAGTACCGCTGCTCTCTGGGAGATTAAATATGAACGGAACAAAACAAAACGAGGGCTTTGAGACCCTCCGAGTCCTAGCCATTCTTCTGGCCACAGTAGCCTAGCAACCGCTGCTTGACCAGTCCATTGTGCAAACGTATGTTAAGCTTTTATCCCTCATTAGCAACATTCCTCCCTGCAGGCTGGGATTTTAGAGATTAGGTTGAAAAACACAAAAGAGAAAGAACAAATCTTGCTGACTTCCAACATATTACTTTACAGGCTAATCATTGATCAAATAGCTGTATGTTTGTCTGTGTGGAGCATGTGTACACTGCAAGTTGATAAATGACAGGCTGAGTAGCTGAGTGAAGGTGGAGAAGTTTAGGTGTTTTTCTGCCTCTGTATATATGTACCTGTGTATGTCCAGGAGCACAAACACTGGAGCAAAACAACTAGACAATATATACCAGAAATAGTGAAGTGATAGAGCCACACCAACAGACACTGTGTTCATTAAATATTAAAAAAGCGACAGATTGTTGATTTAAAAAAAAACACTTAATGCAATGTATTCATTTTCTTTTCACCCCCTGTGTAGATAATTCTCACTCCTTTTATCCTTTTTGACTGACCGACGCACACACAACGCCAAGACAGACAGACAACAGGCCCTCACTAGCAGATGCAACAACTTCTCTAAGCTGCATTATTCTAGGTTTTTACTGGGAAAACAACCCAACACACCACAGGGTGCCATTTGTGTGTAGGAGAGTGTCTTTTTGTGAACTCAGTGCCCTGGTTCAAAGCAAACACATACAGCTTCTTTCATTCTCTCTTTATTTAGATAAGACCGTAAACTGACTATAGATGTTCAGACTTCTGACCCTGGGACGATCAACTACCCGCAACTAGTAAAAGTACTGTTGCAAACCGGTAGAATTCAGAGTCTTTCTTAGTCTTGTTTTGTGGTTAGCAGCAGGCTCTAGTGCAGCAGAAATCTAAAATAAATCCAAACTAATCCAAAATAAAACAAACTTAAGAGTTCCCTGATTTCGTTATAGGCCAGAAACGCAATAGGCACATTGTGAATGGTCTCTCCTAAGTTTAGTTTCTAATGCTCCCTACTCATTTAAAGCTTATGCTGTCTCTTGGTCACAGTGAAGTGGCAGGACAAACACATCAACTTGTGTTAGCAGCACTGCGCCTGCTCGGGGGAGTTTGTTTGTGTATGTTCACCAAACATCCGATTAGCTCAAACAGTCTAAACAGCAGTTAAATCCTTTCTCTCCATCTGCCCAATAATTAACACAAATCTTCATCTTAAATAAGACTACTTTTAGGGTTGGGCTCTTCTACACTGTTCATCGCATGGTGTGATCACAGCACATCATACGCACATAAAAAGAACTATTTCAAAGTTTTGTTTCAAACTGTTTGAAAAATCAACTTCTACCAGACACAATGACCAGTTGTTCACATTCAAAATTATGTGTTTTGGCTGTTATAGAGTGACTCTGGTTTATTCGTGTGTTGGAAAAACTACTTATCAAATGTAAACAATTTTACTGGCATGTTGCTATTAGGTCTGTAAGAAGTTTTTTAGATTAACCATAATGTATTTTTATTATTTTCCTGTGAAAGTAAGCCGACTGAAAAATTAGTTGTGAGGATCAACAAGGTTTGGGCTCTTTGTCATCCTTGCATTATCCCCCTTGTGTTTATTACCTGAAGCTATAGCCATGTTTGCAGCATATAAATGTTATGATCACTTGGCATATGTGTGTTTAACCTTCATGCATAGAGACTTCATGGCCAATTCACAGAGGGCCCTACAAATCTGTGCAACGCTAGGAGGCAATCTTTATCCTTTTCGAGTCCAATCAGAACGTCTTAATCTGGTGAAAATGGAGGGTCTGGTCTATGTACATGTATGCATCATCACGTGTTTTGTCTCTAAATTCACACACTGGCTCTCACAGCTGGAAATGAACACACAGAGCAGTATGCCATAGCTGCTCCCCACATGGCCCCAAGTTGATAAGACTCTGGTCACAAAGGGAAACATAGTGTTTGGAGTCACATTACACACATAAACACACCTGAGTTGAAGTGGGTAGCCTATGTCCGTTGATATATGACTCAGACTCTTATTCTCAACAAGTCCTGTCCATTCATTATTCAGTCCTGGGAAACTAAAGTTTGCGGGCCTGTTGTCAATTACCGGTTTATTTCTCCAAACATGAGCAACTGCAGCAACTATGAAACTCTGCACACATTCCCCACTGAATAAACAATCATCCCATAGAGTCCTGTATTACAGAAAACCCCTAAGTACATGTTTTTCTCAATTACTATACCTAGACAGGTTTCCTTTCTGATTTCTTTTAAACTCGCTCTGATTGGTCAGGTTGGACTGACAGTGTGGACGAAGTGTGTCTGGTTATGTGCTTGGTAAATCACTGACTTTATTTGAACAACATTTCAGTTTGGGGTGGAGAGGGGGCTGGGAAGGTGTGTGTGTGTGTATGTGCGTGTGTGTTAAAGGATGAAGGGGTGAGTCAGAGGGATGGGGGTGGGGTTAGCCCAGCTGAGCAAACTCTGACTTTATTTCACATCCTTTTGATGGTATCCCCCACCACTTCATACAAGCACAGACCTTATACACCTATTTAAATCAGTCCTGAGGAAAGAGCAGTACTGTGCCTGTCATGTTGTGAAACATATGTGAATCATGAGTTTTCAGCAACTTCATTTTAAACCATAATGACAAAGCTGTGTTTTCCTAATAAAGTATAAGAGTAAGGTAAACATTTCCCAATGCCCCATGTCATTAATACAATATTAAACAATCACTATCTGTGTGACAGGTTGACACTGGAGTTGCAAGATTGAATTTAGAGATTGTCTGTGGTAAATGGGACTTAAAATAATTATTTTACAAGAGGCTATGGAGTTAGTTAACACTAATAGAGTTACTCAAGCAGAACTGAACCAAAACGCTGCTATAAATAACTAAAGGAGGATGTGCTGCATGTGCAACAGGTGAACGGTTCTCCCGCAGACACTAAGAGGACTTGCTCCTAAAGTTTGGTTGTTCATCTTTACATCTTCATTTCTTAAGCACACACGTACACACAGACACGTACACACACACTCTTTGCTTACTGTTGCTAGACTTCAGGTCACGATGGATAATGGGTACCACGGCCTCCTCGTGTAGATAGTGCATCCCGCGTGCAATCTGCACGGCCCAGTTGACCAGGATGTGTGGAGGGATGCGCCTTCCGGTCAGCACCCGGTTCAGTGTCCCGCCTCGGGCATACTCCATAACGAGACACAGGTTGGGCTCCTCCAAACACACTCCTTCCAGTTTAATAATGTTGGGGTGCTGCAGCATGGAGAAAAGTTTAGCTTCTTGTTTAACACTGCCGGCGGTGGCTGTTATGTCTTCGTCTGGGTCTTGGCGAGCAGCCTTCACGGCAACTTCTTGATCTTTCCATGTGCCCCGGTAAACTTTGCCAAATCCACCCACGCCTATGATCTCCTCAAGTACCAGTTCACTGAAGGGAATCTGAACGGGCGAGCTCGGGACTCGCTCTCGTGCCCCTACTGACCCACTCGTAGCTGGAAGACGGTAAATAGCAGGTTGGTAGGTGACATAGTTGGAGGGGAAAATCCCGACCCGGTGGTTGATTTTACCCGTCCACCATCCCTCATCCCCGGAGATCGCTGCGTCCTTGGATAGGACCTCCACCACGTCCCCTCGACGGAGGCTGAGCTCATCCTCGCCGCTTGCCTCGTAGTCGTATGCGGCCGTCCACAGGGACCGAGTCGGGCAGAGCGGGGCAGAGTGAGCCCACGCCCGCACTGTGGGTGAATCTGTCCAGGCATGCTCCCCGGTCCCACCGCCGCCCGGCCGCCCTTCACCGTTTGGGAAAGCGGCCTGCGAGACATCCATTTCTCGGTGGCCGTAGCCGCACCATAGGGTGCAGAGCTTTTAGAACAAAATAAAAACTTTAAAACAGTAAGAGGAAACTTTTTGAAATACGCATGCTGTCATATCTACGAGGCTAGCTGATGAGAACAGAGGGGAAGTCCCAGCGCAGCCCACGGGAGGGTCAAACCGTGTCCAAAGTCCTGTGGGAGAGAACCTCTACAACTCTACATCCACGTCGCACTCCGGTGTGAGGGTGAATAACTAGCTAGCGGGGTTGCTGGCTAAGATTAGCTGAAATACTTAACGTATGTCACCACTTTATAGACTGACGGCTGAACAGCGATACAACACTGGGGCTTAACAACTGAAGTCTTAAATCTCAAATAACCTCAGCTACGAGAGAAAGGTTTCTCCACAACATAGTCTCTGTCCCCACTTCATGCTAACACGAACAAGCTAAAGTTAGCACTCTACCGATGGAGCTAAGTTACTGTCTTCGCAGGTGCCGCAAGAGGTGCACCTGCACCGGCCACTCCGACCCAAATAAAGTGAGGCTCCGAGGGGCAGGTTTCTCGGTCAAAGTTGCCAGTAAATCTCATGTAGTCACCGAATCCCGAACTGTAAAGTTCGCTCATTCGTTTGTGGACTTTTAACAAAAAAATATCCCAGACTTTGGGCTAGTGGGTTAGCTTAGCATAGGTCAGCCCGTTGACTACTACAGCAGTTGGAAAAGTTGCTCCTCTCAGCTTTAAGATCGATTATTCCCAAGTTTATTTCTCCGCCGGTGATGTGAAGAACAGACGAAGGTTGAACGCTTAGAAGGCGCATCAAACATCCTGGAATTCAACGCAACAATACGGGAATAAAAACAAGAAAAAAAAAATTCCGTCAACCTTAATCAAAACAACCCCCCCCAGTCGCCGTTGTCGCCAAGCGGAGTTGTACCCAGCAGTGGATAGTCTGCGGGACTCTGCCGCTGATCTCGGTGCTGGCAGTGGTGCCCCTTGATTGGTAAGTCCGGTGACACGTGACCGCAGTGTCAGATGAGGAGGGAGGAGGATGGGGGGAGGACTGGGGAGGAGCTACTGGAGGAATGTGAGAGGAGAGCGCGCCTTCAGGGAAATTATGGGAATAGTGGACCATATAATCACACACGCACATGCACACGCACATTTTCTTAGTCTTCACCAAACAGCAGCCACGTGAAGGAGAAATTTCACTGAGGGTACTTTCACACAAATGACATAATATACATATAAATACTACTACTACAGCTACTATTACTGAATCAGCTGGTACACACACAGAATTTCACCCGGGTTTCTAGTGGCTCTCTTGCACACTTGAATGCAATGGATGAAAGACAGTACACATATAAAGCTCCACAATAACAGCAAAGCTATACACTCAGTTGGCAATTTATCAGGACCTAGCTAAAAATAATTCAGTCCCCTTCATGGAGGTGATAATGTTAGGTTTTTACTGAAATTGTTTTAGAGAGGTGTTGATTGAACGTTATGATCCTTTTTGAAGATGTAGACTGTGGTGCTGTTGAATTATATTGTGTCATACAGAACAGTGTTTCTGTCATTTAGCCTGCACTCACTGGTAAATGGGATGGACAAAATTATAGAAACATTTGTCCCTATAACGCAATACAGTTCAGCAGCTCCACAAGCTGCTTCCTCCAAAGCAATTATAATCTTCGTGAAGGTAGGATTTCTTGCAACATAACATAACATAACATAACATAACATAACATAACATAACATAACATAAAATGACATAACAACATATGGACATATAGCTACACTTCTAATAATAAAATAGAATAGAATACAATAGAATTGAATAATGTCTGATAATTATCGTTTTTATAATGTGTAAGCTACACATTATGCATTTCCTCTGCTCATACATAGCTTATTGTAGACACATGTACATATGTGGACCTCCATATAGTCAACACATACCATGCACAATGGCTTGATCGTATGTCTGATTTTTCCTGCAAACCGTTTGGCTGCGTTTGTGCGCAGCTACACACTAAAGGTGGGAATCACATAATAGGAAAGGATGGAGAGGGGGGGAGGCATAGAGAGGAGGAGTGGGGAGGGAGGGGAGGCGGTCAGAGCTGCGCATCTGTGCAGGCAGCCAGGGAGGAGAGGGAGAAGGAGAGAGACGAACAGGACAAGATGAGGACCGCGGCAGCGGCAATGGACGAATCGACATTGGGATGGGAAAAGGCAGACGAGAGGACAACACAGAGGAAGACCGATGAGGCATGAAAGAGAAGGCTCAGGAGACGCGCTGTATCACCCCAACATGGAGGCGTAGCGACTGTAGCAAGTATTAGAGGAGATCATTTCATTGTAGCCTAGCAGCAGCAGCAGCATCATCCGTCCGTCCAACCTGAGCGGAGAGGAGGAGAGAGGGGGAGAGATGGGCTCCCAGGTTGTGCAGACCCTGCGTCAGGGAGTCTGGGCATCTCTGACCGGGGGCTGGTACCACGAACCGGACCAGAACAAATTCAACAACTCCTGCCACCTCTATCTGTGGATATTTCTCCTGATGTTTCCCCTGTCGCTCCATCTGGTGAGTTTTTATCAGGGAACATGACGTTCAAGGCCGCGAAGGGGGTGTGAGGTGTTCACGGTACCTATAGGTAACATTTTCTGAATGCGGTCGTTTATCCTTCCTTGCATAAACATGCAGAATCCAACACCCTTTATTGTCTGGTTGCTACTGGAGGAAAGAGGCTAGAAAAACGGAACTGTCGCAGTATTTCTCCCTGCACGCAGTGACGGAACGCATGGCTGCTCCTGGATGAGGCAGTGTGAGAGCCAGGAGCAGAAACTGTGGTTCACAAACATTTTTATGTCATGGCCTTTGAAATAGGTGCAACACAGGCTGCCTCACTCATAGCGATACTATCCTGAGTGAGGAACTTGGATCTGGGATTTGAGCCCTTTGCCTTAAAGATCAAATATATGATGATACAGTTGATGTGGAGGAAACATCTCAGTTTCAAACTGATAGAGGCACTCTCACCTTTTTTCTTTCTGCACCATCTCAGCTGAATGACACATCAAATTAAACTCCCTCTTTGAAGGGACATCCTCCATGACGTTTGAGTTCCATTGCGTGGGATGGTGACATGAATAAAGGGAAGAGTTTCAGCTATAGGTCAAACATCTTGACCCCAGCTGCTAAAGTATGAATGCTAAGACATAGTATTTAAGTCCAATCCACTACCTCTTGAAATTAATAGATGTTAGATAGCAACAACAGCCAACAACTGCCATTTACATCTGATCATGCACTCTTACAATGTTAACCTTTCTGTTATTGTATGTGTCTCAATACTTTTATTTTATTATCTTTTATAGCCAGATGAGATATGATTGATTGCAGATCATGGTTATGTGATGTGATTGATCCCCGCATAACTTAAGTCTCTGTTTTAGACAGTTAACCAAGGTTAATTTGCAGGTGCTTGACATCTACCATCTAGTTATCAAAAATGTGTCCCCCCATTAATGTGCTGCTCAAGTCCACTGAGTTTAGATCACTTCAAATTAGCCATCCATGGATGCGGCAAGGAAACAGATTGTGCTGTGAGAGTCATAGTCCAGACCTGTAAGAGCTTTGCCTCTGAAGTTATATTAAAATGTTGTTACCAGCAGTTTCCACAGTCTGTTTGAAAACACTCACTGCTTCCCCTGCGAAAACAACACAAGCTCTCTGGGAGAGATGTTTCAAATTTCAAGTTTATTAGCACTTTGTCTGAAGGTTGCCCAGTCGGCACAAGATAAATGATGATAGAAAGTTGAGGGATGGTCAAATACAGGCACAAATGCAACTGGACAATAAATATAGACTGCAAATTTGTACCTGCAGACACTAGCCTTCATATCCACATCAGGAGCTCTCTCTAGACCAGTATGACTCATGTATCAACATGGTGCCGATGCATTGTCTTTAATCTTCCTGTTCTTTGCTAAGGGCCATTGCTCCCCTGGGGATCAATAAACTTCATTAATCTGCCAATTATTCAAATTAGAGCTTGTGGTTCACTGAGCCTGTAATGCACTCGGGGGACAGTGCGGCTGTGTGAGTGAATAAGCTTTGCTTTTTGCAGAATTTCACCTACATACAATCAGATGAGAACAGACAGTAGGTGCTTTTCCATCAGGAACAGACTGCTACACACTGAAGCATTAAATCAAAAACTGCTCTGGCGGAGTCTGGAGATGCTGATTTGAATATGATGAAGCTCTTCTCCTCCCATCTCCACAGGCCCTGCCCCCTACCACCATAGCTTTGAGCATCTACTGCACCTCCATCACTGTCTTCTTCATCCTCATCAAGCTGGCCAACTACCGGCTACACCTGATGTTCGATGAGGGCGAGGCAGTGGTCCGCAGCAGCCTCTCTGACCTTAGCAAGGCCCAGGAGAAGAAAAGCAATGCATCGGACTCTTGCCTGCCCGCCAGCATCAGGTAAACTCTCACAGGTACACTTACAATCCTGAAACTTCAGTATGCAGTATGTTTAAATTCAACAAAGTGGCATTTTTGCTACTTGCTCCCCTGCCAGGATCAATCATTACAAAATCTAGGCCAGAGGGCTAAATCCCAAATGATGCAACTTAATTATTAACGTGAAGTTGTACATTTAGGCCTGAGACCTCCTTTCAGAGTAATGATACTAAGTATAGTATAACTTCTCATAACATGCTTCACATCATCTTTTTACCATTTTTAGTCTTTTTCTCCCTCTCTATGTATCTATTGTTCCCAGTCCCATCTGTCTTTGAGATCAGATCACCAAGTTGGGGGGGGGGCCTATGTGTGGGCCACTGTGCTCTGACACATTTAATCTGCACAAACTAAAGGAAATCCGTTGCTTCCTGTTTGCTGTATGAATGTATTTCTTTTGTATTTCTTCATAATATTTGGAGTTTATGTAGAGAGATGAAACAGTGAGCCTTGATTCAAGTATTTTTACTACTTCCTCCGCTCTATAAATCAGTGTCTTTTAGTATTACAAACATGAAGGACTGAGAGTGAAGATTGGAGGATTTTCTATAAAAGTGACAAATTGATGTATGTACTTCCCCAACATTTTGTCTCATCCTCTTCATCATTTAATTTCTCCCATGTCTCCTGTCTTTGTCTAATAGAAAGAGCAGCACAGTCCCCGACAGCGTTGCCATGACGATGTTGGCTCGTAAGCGTCCCAGTCCGGTGATCCAGGTGACAGTGAAACAGACTGAAACCGACCCGGGTCTGATTGGGGTGGTGAGTGACAGTTAAAATATGGACACCTGCCAATATGAACATACAGTATACAGTGCAGAAAACACTGTTAACCTGCATGTTGCCCTAATTTTAATCATGTGTTTCTGAATTCTCCTCCACACAGGACTGTTCAAAGTCAGATGAGGTGAAGACCTTGGAAGGTGATAATGATCTTTCTCTAGGTTTGAATAAGATTCAGATGGGTAACTGTTAAAGGGAAAACCTGAGTAAATGAGTGGAGAAACATAACAAATGCAGATGATTCTACTCAGGGCACGACACAGAATAATAAACTTTGGCCTTCACAGTCACCAGGAGCAGGTTTCACAAAGACAGACTTTGACTATAGCTTACATCTAACCAATAGTCAGACTTTCGATAGACATCTAAATTCACCCGTTGCACAAATCTTAAGTAGGACTAATTTGCAGTGAATTTGATGTGGCAGTGCTCAGAATGTCTGCTAATTCATCAGGCTCAGGACTCATTTCTGTATGTTTATATATATAACAGGAAATTGCCATCTCATCTCTGTTTCCCTTCTCATTAGTCATAAGACTCACGACTGCTACAAATTATGATGCATGTTTTTGCGTTTTTTTGTCATTTGACCTCACTAGTTAGCAGGTGCCGCTTGTCGTTGCCATGGAAACATGGTGCTTAGTGCTGAGTTAGCCTGGAGGCAGGGTGGCTAACTTTTGAGGCTTAAAAAGACTCTTTATTTCTTTGAAGCTGTCTAACTTGCACAAGGCCAATATAAGACTACAAAAACTACAGACTGGTCTAAAATGTCTTTGTGAAACTGACCCATGATGTCAACCCAGCTGAACATCTAAGGGAGATTTTAGACAGAAGTGGTCTCTGTACCAAGGAGACTGAAGCTGTACTGGCTTCTTGTGATGGCCCAAAACCTTACAAAGACACTTTTAGGTTTTCCCTGTAATTTGTCACCCATCTGCAGGTGCTGTTACTCACAATTACAAACATGAGTGCATGCGCTGTCTTGAAATAATTCACTGACCTCATTTTTTTCTGATGAAGTTTCTTATGAAGCAACTGTGCTTTGGAAGTCTGCATGGCAAGATGCATAATCTGACTAATCATTAACTCCCGTTGGAAATACAGGAGTAGAAGGTCACGAACCAGTCTGGGGAGGTTTGGTTTGTTTATGCAGGGTAAATTCAAACATTGCTTCTAACATATTTTTCACATACAGATAACAGTGATTTAGTTGTTGCTCAGGGCTTAGATTATCCCTGTATGTTACGCTAACCCACCAAAAAGATAACTTCACCATCTAAAAAGATGACTTCCTAATCTTAATGCTAAAAATGTCACTGACAATATGGCTCAGTAATAAGTGTACATTTATAGAGTGAAGACAGGATGTAGAAAGGCAGCCAACTATAGCTCAACATTTAAACTCAGGTCATCATCAGTTAATCTCTAGTTATTGCAGGTGTTGAGGCCTTGTATGTTATTTTGGGGGAACAAATACTGTATTGTCAGAGTCAGTCATAGTGGAATCCAGCCCTGTTCCTCTTCCTTAATGCTATGATGAATATGGACAACTTCCTTTTCTGCAAACACATCATTGTTTTATATACGCTCAAGCATGCACAGAACTAGCAGCCAGCCAGTTTGCCAGCTGAAAAGACCAGTGACCGCTTCCAGTATATTTATGACCTAATGCACTGGTGATTAGTCAGAGCAAAGTCAGCTGATCAAAAAAGGGGATACATTCACTATGGTGCATTGCGTCAGTCGATTGCATAATTGTGACAAGCCAAATAAATAAATCACATTTCCATGGCAGGAATTTTAGCATTAGAGCAGTTTTATTATTATTACACTTTAAATCTCCAATTTCATTTAATTTCATTCCAGAAAAGCGTGAGAGTGCTGCAGAGGAGAAACCTGTGGAGGAAGGCGTGCACCCAAGCCCAGAGCCTTCTCCAGATGACCTCTCTAGCCCCAATCCTGACCAGGCCGCCCCACTGCTGCAGGCCCAGCAGAGACCCCCATCCCGAGCTGAAAGAGAAGAGATGCAACCTGGATCTGCTAGTGGGACGGGGAAAATTGATGCAGAGATAATTGAAACTGGAGCTGTGAAAGAAGTAATGGACAATCAAAGCCCTTTGACGGGAATTGACAGAGAGCGATCAGAACAGGAAAGAACAGCAGAGAAAGACTCAGAGCAGGACAGAATAGAGGAGAAAGATCATGAGGACAAAGAGACTACGGACAAGGAAACAGCTGATGAAGGTCTGCCTCCCTCCAAGGGAAGTGAAGATGAGAGCATAGAGGAGAGTGAGGAGCAAAAAGAGCCCTCAGATGCCAACAATAACTCACCAGATACTCCCAAAGATCTCCAGGAGGATTTCATCGACGTCCCAGAACTTCCTGTACAGGTAGGCCTTACAGATGTAGAAGCAGATGAAAGTAGTTATTTTTGTTTAATTTGACATACTGGGACCTTTGCATATGGATATATGTGACTGACCACCAAAAAGGTTACCGTACCTTAATGAAAAGGAATGTATCTGTCAGTGAAATGGGATTATTTTTTGTCTCTTGTGTTGTCCGTCAGGCAGAGCCACTGGAAGAGACGTACTGTTCTGATGAGATCGAAGTGGTTCTGGTAGACAACTCTGGGCCCAGGCCTACGTCGGCTCACCTGGACGACAGTGACACAGTCAAAATCATCATCACCATGAGCTGTGACCCTCAGACTGCTGCTCAGCTGGAGGAGAGCGTCAAGCAGAGCATCCTGGAGAATGCACAGGTAAGAGTCATTCTGGGCTTCTGTTTTAATGACTCCATGTTTTTATAGCTGCATTATTCCATCAAATGGAAATATTCAAAACATCTTTTGCATGATTTTTTACACATTTCCCCAAAATTCTTTGTCAGCGGTCATCTGCTTTGTGATCTCCGCTGCAATTTGAAATCCATTTCTGTGGGTTTGGTTGATGTCTGGCTGCACAGCATGACTTTGAAATGACTGATCCACCGGCAGGTCAGTTCACATTGAGGTGTTGTTACATGTAAGGGATAGTGTGTGTGACATGTCTGTGTGTGTCCTGCAAGGCTCAGAAGGATGCAGGAGAATGTCACATCAAGATCCCCGTCATCACCTTCGACTCCCCTGAGGAGGAGAAGCAGGAGGTGGAAGAGGGAGAAGAAGCTGCTGGCTCAGAGGATGACCCCACCCTGAAACAGCAAGAGTCAACGAGTCAAAGTGAAGAGTTTCACCTTTGTAAAGAAACAACCAGCTCTGAGTCGACCACACTTGGGTGTCCTGATCCGGACCAGGAACATCTCGGTCTGCAGATGACTGCTGACAGCACACCAAGCCCACAGCTGACGAACGATAACAGCTCTTCTGGTATTGATGTCCACTCCCATCCTGATGACACAGACCCTCTGGATCCTAACATGGATTCACAAGGGTTTCTGCGTCTGCCGCCAGCTCTGGGCCGCTACGGGCCTGGTGGAAGGACTCACATCCGGGGACTGAGCATGGACAGTGGGAAAGATGCCGTGCTGCTTTCAGACCGCTCACATAACACAGTATGTTGGCAGTTTAGGTCGAATTCTATTTCTGTATCTTTATTCTAGCTACCTCCATCCATCTGTCCATGCAAAGATGCAAACATTTGTCTCTCTATTAGACCACCATGACCAGTTCCAAGTCCGATCTGGAAGCAAAGGAGGGCCAGATTCCCAACGAATCCAACTTCTTGGAGTTTGTTTCCTTGTTGGGGTCCCTCAGCACCAGAGGGGGTGGGGCCAGCACACAGGAAGAAGAGGGTCCGGAACACAGACAAGAAGTAGGAGCTGCAGAGGAACGTGAATCTCAGCAAGAGGGTTTGTTCCTTTACCTCCACCTCCTTTATCTACACGTTTTAGAGGCCCTGCACACCCACTCACAGGGAGCTGTGAGTCAAGTCTATATACACACACACATTCATGAGAAGAAGTAAATTCAGGCAACAGAAGGGAAAACACCTGTTTGGGTGGAGCATGGGGGTGTACGGTCTTTAAAAGGCTAGAGCTAATGCAGATGTGTAGACATAAGTGCATGGAAAGTGCAATTTCAACTGGTTTGTAAGCTGCGATTATTGCTCATGCTGCATTATTCCATCAGGCATATAAAGTCTATGTTGTGGCTAATTATTGGTACATAGCTATACAGTACTAGTATGTTATTACAATATATTAAATTCAACATGGCGTCCAGACTTCAGGTTATTGTGGTATATTTAGCCCTTCTAAGCTAACGTTGGGTGGTTGGTCATTAAGTCATTCAGCTATTACAAACCACTTTGATCAAAGCGCACAGCTTGTGGTGGCAGCTAGTGGGCTTGTAGACTTTTAATTAAATGAAAAGGGGGATTCCTCTGGTACTATTTAAACCTGAACTAAGGTTCCTACAGCAGAAGCAGTGGAGCAACATTATCATTCATTTGGAGTTGCTGACATCAGATGAATGTAACTCATGGATTTTTTTTCACTCTCCTTTTAGCTCTGTTTTTTTTTTTGTCTCTACCAACTGCTGAGGGAATTTTTGGTCTGAGTTTTTTCTTTGAAAACAGCTTCCTGTTGATTAGAGAAGTGAGACTGAACCAAAACAGTATAAACCAAAACAATGAGCTGAATGATGCTAAAACTCAGTCAGGTGATGATTATCAGTGTGTTTGTCAGTATGAGCAACTCCCTCCATCGGTAACATAAAAGTTGTGATTAGTGCAGCTTTTACAGAGTTGTCTCACCAATAGCCGGGGCTTTACATTCATTTTTAAAAAATGATTCTGTTGATTTAAGATACCAAAAAACACTTCGATTTGATCTGTTTGCAGAGGATCTGAGTGCGACCTCTAGACCAGATGAGACAGTAACAGAGACCAATATGGAAAACAAACCAGAGAGACCCAAACCACCCACCAGCCTGCCTACCGACACACTACAGGCTATACCACCCACACACATCCCAATAGTCTCTCCTGAGAGGTACGTATACCTGTAGCATTACAAACAACTGAATTCGCTCAGACACACACACATTTTCAATACTTATACAAACTTTTCTGTCACCAGTCCACAGACAGACAGAGAGAAGGATCCGGACTATGATTCCCTGCCCTCACAAACCTCTCAGTCAGAGAGCTCCATGCTGCAGGTCATCTGCAGACCAGAGGCTACGAACAAAGAAGAGGCCTACACCTTCCATACTGTACACAGTGAGGAGCTACCCTTGAACAAAATGAACAGTTAAAATGATACCAGTATTTACATATTCTTCCCAATTGTTTCTGGAAATATGTATTTTCTTTGCTGGTGCTAAAAACTACACCCAGTCAGTGTGTGGGGATGGTCTGATAATATTTTGATCTTTTGCACAGATTTACAGTGTGTGTGGGAGGCACTGCCAGCAGCTGATGGCTTCCCTTTTGAAACAGCTCAAAAAGCTGGCAGATTAAATGACATATTTCTGGAACGGCTCCAAGATGTGCAGCTGTTCAGTTGTTTAGTCATAGCTGAGTCTCTGGTGTCTGTCTGTAATGTTAAATAAATCCCACAGTTATGTCTCATTGCTTATCCAAATAGAAATTTTCTGACAAGTTGTCTGTGTCTGCTTGTTTCACCAGGAGACAGGCCGCGTAAGCTGTATGCAGAGAGAGCCCTCAACCTGCCACTCGGAGCTGAGCTCATCACTGGCAACATGTGGTACTGCTGTCAAATCTTTACCCCCCCCAACCCGCCCCCGCCCCCCAATCTTCTCTTCCTTTACCTGCAACAAGCTTTTTCTTTTTTTGTGTTCAGTTTTTTCTCCATGTTTCCTCCCCGTGTTTCTTGTCCTTCCTTCAACTTTATCTTACCACCTTACCTTACTATCTTAACTTCACATTAATATCATTAGCCTTGTGTGTGTCATCAGTGACCTGTTATCGACTTCTTCCAACTCGGAGTGTCAGGACGGCCTGGTGGGAGGTCACGCTGACTGCCCTTTCCAGCGACGCATCATCCCTGCACACAGGCTTCGGCCACGAAGGACGCACCCTGAGATCTTCCAGGTGCCCATCTGCTTTCACTTTTTCTTTGTTGTTCTGCATACCAACAGCATCCATTCTCCCAAAAAGTGGTTCTTCAAATGTTATCATGAGGATGTTACATACGTTTGCTAGGCCTCAAGGATGCACACAATGTGTTTTTGTCAGAATCAGTGAATGTAAACATAATGGTTTGTTCCAAAAAAAAAAAAAAAACAAAACAGAAAATGATACTTAACAAATTAATAAATTCATCTGTCAATGACTAGGTCAAATAAAAATGTATTATTAAACAACAACATAGAACAGTTGCCAGTTCAGTTAGCAAACAATCAATAAACAGATCAGATATTAAAGCAACTAATTACTTCACAAATAACAAAATTCAACCACTCAGTTTTGTGTAGAAAAATAAAAAGCTGAATCAGTCCTAAGATCAGTCCTGAATCAGTCTACATCACAGCTGGATGCAGACCAGCAGCTGTGACATAATGTGCCTGGATCAGTTGTTGAAGCTGAAGTAACATAGACTCGCTGCTGAATCATTAATACACCACTTTGTGTGTGTGTGTGTGTGTGTGTGTGTGTGTGTGTGTGTGTGTGGACTTGTGTGTGTGTGTGTGGACTTGTGTTGTACATTGTGAAAAAGATGTTGCTCTGTGTACCTACAATGACCCTGACAGCGTTTTGAATTATTGTACAGTGGAAATCATAAAGATATAAAACACCAGACTCTTTATGTTTCCTGTATCATTGCAGTCGAATTCATGTGGGTATAAATTATTTGTGTTTGTGTGCAGGAAGAGGACTCTTTGGATGACTCATCAGAGACTTCCACTCAGGAGAAACCGACCAGGAAGATTTATTACAAGCTTCAATTGTTTCCTGGGAAGTGGATCAACATTTTATATGACCGACTAACCCTGCTTGCTCTTTTGGACAGGTAATAAACAAAACCCTCTCCACTGTCACAGGTTGTCAGGAAAAAGTCTAGAAAAGCTTTTTTATTGTTAGATGTTTTCCCTGTGAAACAAACTAATTAAAAAGGCTGCGTTGTTTCTTACTGACTTTTTAAATCTAAAACACTCTTATGTTCAAAAAGCCATTATTGCACCATCCATTCTGTCAATATCACTTCATTTTCTGTCAGTTTTGCTTTGCTTTTAAATACAGCCACAAATGATCATCAGTTTTGTGCAGGGATGATGCTGTTCTTGAGCGATGTTGCACTGTATACTTAATAAGCTACCGACTGCACTACTGTAGCCCATCTTTACTTTTGAATGTTCTGTTTTCATATAGAAACCAGGATGTTCTGGAGAATCTAGTTGCAGTCTTCATGGCATTCCTGGTTTCCTTCCTCGGTTTTGTGCTTCTCAACCACGGCTGCTTCAAAGACTTCTGGGTCTTCCAGTTTTGCCTGGTCATCGCCAGCTGCCAGTATTCCTTACTGAAGGTAAAAAAACAAAACAAAAGAAAAACCTAAATCTCTGTGGAAGACAGTTGGAAAACGACAACCAAGGAAATCAGTTTTACTAGTGAAACCAACTTGAATAGGAATAAATGACATGTGACCTTAAAATGTTTTCCATCATGACCTAATGTGGATTACAAGTAAAACTGACTCCAGACTTGCCAGTTCCTGTTCGCTCCCTCTCACCTCCTCTCTCTTGAACTGACTTGTATCACTGCTGTTTTCAGTTGTTTTCATGTTGTTTCAATTTCCAAATGGTGATTCAGTGCATGTTCTCCCTGTGTCTGCGTGGGTTTTCTCCGGGTGCTCCGGCTTCCTCCCACAACCCCAAAAACATGCACATTAGGTTAACTGGCTACTTTACATAACCCCTATGTGTGAGTGTGTGCGTGTGTGGTTGTCAGTCTTTGTGTGTCGGCCCTGCGATTGACTGGTGACCAGTCCAGGGTGTACCCCGCCTCTCGCCCATAGTCAGCTGGGATATGTTTCCAGCTCCCCCCGAGACCCTGATGGATCAAGCGGTATAGAATGAATGATTCAGTGTTGGCTTCTGTGGTTCTGTTTTCCAGAGTGTTCAACCAGATGCGGCTTCACCAACACATGTGAGTTTAATGTTACTTAATGTCCTTGAATCTCAGAAGAAATATTACAGATGAAGAGAAAAAAAAAACTTGTAGAAAAATCATATTAGTTTGCGTGATAACTGCCAATATGTAGGAAACGTAATGTCCTTTAATTCCTGTTGGTTAGTTTCAACTTGTGACCGTTGTTCCTCTTTAGTGATGCGTGTTGTCTGTCTTTGGCATATGATGTCATGAATTTCAAAACAGTTCCCTTTTCCATATCAATAATTTGGCTGTGTTTTGACTGATGCATCAGCGATGCGGTTGCATTGGACCTGATGTTTTTAGTTTTGGCATGTTACCGTGAAAACACATGAAAATTCAAGACACATGGGCATTCAACCTAATAAGACCCAAATTTGTAGCCGTGTTCATAGTATCATCCTGCTGTAGCTATTATATCACTGTGTAAATCAGGCTGAACCTCCTAACATCCTAATCTGCCTGTGTTCACGTGTGCATCTCCCTAGGGTCACAACCAACTGGTGGCCTACAGTCGAGCTGCCTACTTCTGTATTTTCTGTGCTCTGATCTGGCTACTGGAGCAGCTGCTGAGGCGGAAGGACCTGCCTGTCTCCACCCTATACGGGGTCACCATCGTCTGCCATGATGCATTGCACTTCTTACGAGACCTGTTAGTGGGTAGGGATAAGCAGCACCTATTTTATTTGTTGTTGTATATTAGTTATTGCATTTCCCATGTGAAACAGTAATTAACAGAAATGTCTTTATGCATGAAACAGGTTTTATCTACTGCTTCCCAGTCACCTTCCTGGTGGGCCTTTTCCCTCAGATCAACACCTTCACCATCTACCTGCTGGAGCAGATTGACATGCATTTTTTTGGAGGGACAGGTTGGTAAAACTGTTTCCAGAACCTCAATGGATATTGAATTTGAATCTTGTGTCTTTACTGGGTGCATCTGTGGATTTGTAGCTCAGGCTTGATTCCTGTGTGTGTGTAATCTGCATCGATCATATTCAGTGTTGTCTCAGTTATTTCTCTATAACAGTAAATATTCATGACTAAAATGTAACAACAAAAAATTTGATGTATTTTCATCCTTGCTCTAATTTGTGTGTCTCAGCTGCTACGAGTCTCATTTCTGCAATCTACAGCATCCTCCGCAGTCTGATTGCTCTGTCTCTGCTGTACGGCTTCTGCTTCGGAGCTCTCAAGGTACAAATACACAGGAAAAAAAACAGAGAAAATGCCTTTTCCCCTTTTTCTATTTCAGAGTTTTGTGCTGAATTTGTGTCCAGGGTCATCCTTCTGGTTATTGGAATAGAAGGAGACGGGCAGTTATAAATAGCGTGCAGCCAGGGAGTTTCACTGGTGGAACTAAGCAGAGCTGCAGCAAAAAGTGTTGCTAGTCATCCTTCAAAAGTGACTGCAAGAGTCTGACTGGGGGAAGAAGCTTTTAAACTGTGAAGATCTAAAACAAGAAGTTTTAAAAGGTACATGATGGCGTGATTCACACTGGTATATGTGTGTATGTGTGGTTACAGGAGCCGTGGGATGAGCAGCACACCCCAGCTCTGTTTTCTGGTTTCTGTGGCCTTTTGGTGGTCTTCTCCTACCACCTCAGCCGGCAGAGCAGTGACCCTTCTGTATTAGTGTGAGTATATATGTGTGTTTAGTGCTTGCATGCACAGACTAGGCCTGAATTTCACACAAGCTGAGAGTTAAATGTGAACAAAGTGAAAACAATCTTCATAGACATCATTTTTTCACTTTTCCTCATTCTGCCCAAGTAGTTTCATTCTTTCATTCTGAATCTGGCCCATCCTTCACGTGTTACATTTCCAATTACAGAACTCTGATCAAGTCAAAGATAATGCCTGCTTTGGTCGAGAGTGAGGAAGAGGAGGAGGAAGCTACAGACATTAAAGACCCACTGCCTGAAAAACTGCAGAACTCTATGGTAACTAAAGATTAATATTGAAATAAACAGATGTAATGTTGTTGTTTTTTTTTTCATCTGTAATATTGTTGGTGGAAGATGATGAGTTCAGGTTATTATCAGCCATTTGTAGAGTTTTACTCCTCTGTGCATTCATTGAACAGTTTTTATTGTTTTGAATTGCAGTAGCCCAGAGCCAAATTTGCTCAATGCCTGTTCACAAAACTCATTAACTCTGTGCACCTGAGTTGTGGAATTTATGCTTACTGTATGTGAGACCACTGTCTTAAATTCTGCTAGCGAGATAATAAAACAATGTTTGCTGTCAATCATTGTGTGCGATTACAGGGAATTATGCATCAGAGAAAAGAAGCCTCCCACCGCCTTTTACAGTATTAATGGGGATTGTGGAGCTCTTAACTCTTCTCAAGCTGCTGTGTCTTTGATCTCTGAAAACTGAAGGCTCGGAACGATTAGACAGAAATAATCACACACCTAAATGAGGCTGACAGACAAATGAGTTTCCATTCAGTGTGGATTATTAATGATTGCAGTCCCCCCTCCCTCTTGTGCTCTACAGAAGGAGATTCTGCTGTCGGATGTCATCGTGTGCTCTGTTGCCTACATCCTAACCTTCGCTATAACTGCGAGTACTGTGTTTCTGTCTCTCAGGGTGAGATTCTCAATTCCTCTTTTTATTCACTGCCTTTTACTTTTCTCTGTTGCATTTTGCATGAACAGTAACTCAAGTGTGAGTCATTTTTTAGATATCTTATTTGCTTAACGTATCATCATGTTTCCTGTGTCCAGCCCTTTGTGACCATTGTGCTGTACGCTCTGGCGGGGACAGTGGGGTTCGTCACCCACTACCTGATCCCCCAGCTGAGGAAGCATCATCCTTGGTTGTGGATCTCGCACCCAGTTCTCAAGACCAAGGAGTACTACCAGTTTGAACCCAGAGGTCAGCATACCTGTTCTAAATAGGAGTTGTCTTGCAATGACTTACTAAGTATGTAAACCCCTGGATCAACTAGAAAACATGCAGAGAGCGAGCACCATCTTCAAGATCACACAATTTTCTAAATTTGTTATGTGAATTATATAAAATTTTTAACTCTTCTATTTATCTTCTGTAAAAATTCACAGTGATAGACAGCAATGATGAGCCTTGATTTTTATGTCAGAAGCGTTGCTCTAGGGATGGCGGTGTCAGACAAATATCCCTGTAACTACAGGATGAATCCATCTAACTTTGGTGAATCCATGGTTTTTCCTGTAGTGCCACCAGCAGGTCAGTTCTCTCGTGTCTAATGAAATAACTACATCTACAGGATGGATTGGTAGATAATGAATCCTAATGACTTTGGTGATCCCCTGACTTTTCCTCTAGTGCCATTAATGAGGTGTACATTTGCTATTTTGAGTCAAGGACAAAAACATTCTCCTTGACTGAGGTAAACAGGAGGGGTGTTTTCATCATGATTATGACATATCAGCGTGTTTTCCCTCACTCAACAGCAATTAAATAACAAAAAACACATGCTCCTAGAAACCTTGAACTAGGTTTCTCTGTGCTCTAGAAAGCTATAGTATTCTGGTCTACTTGTGTAATGTCTTTATTCTTGCTTGTGTTGCAGAGGACGCTGTGCTGATGTGGTTCGAGCGACTGTACGTGGGCCTCCTGTGCTTTGAGAAGTATGTGGTGTATCCCGCCATCGTGCTGAGCGCACTCACTAATGATGGGTTTGCCCTCAGTCACCGCAAGAAGCTGGGAATCCAGTGAGTGGACACATTCAGCCACAAACACACAGCGTGGTCAGAGTGTGTGGGGTGAACCAGATGATCTGTTGAATCTGTTGTCTGAACTCTTGTTTGTGCCGCCTCCAGCTGTGATGTTCTCCTGACGACAGTCGCCGGACTGAAACTCCTGCGTTCGTCCTTCTGCAATCCCAGCTTCCAGTTCCTCACTCTGCTCTTCACACTCATCTTTTTCCACTTCGACTGTCCGCACGCCTCCGAGAGCTTCCTGCTGGACTTCTTCATCATGTCTATCATCTTCCACAAGGTGAGAGGAAGATTGTCTCAAAGACACAGCAGATGCAGTAGGGATGTAACAGATGTTTCCTTATTTTGTTAAGTGACAAAAGTTGTATGAGTTGAATAACCGACTCATACTTCTAATGTTTCAGCATCCCTTTAATACAATCACCGCTCTGTTGATCTCTTTCATAGTGGACTTTGTGTGTGTTGCTGTTTCTATCCAGATGCGTGAGCTGTTGCTAAAGCTCCATTTCATCCTGGTTTACATCGCTCCCTGGCAGATCGCCTGGGGCAGCGCTTTCCATGCCTTTGCTCAGCCATTTGCAGTGCCTCGTATCCTTTCTCTAAGACCTGTATGTGTGTGTGTGAGACAGTGTATCTGTACCTACTTGTCTGTCCTTGACTGGTGTGTGTGTGTCCAGACTCAGCCATGCTGCTGCTCCAGACGCTGCTCACCACTGTCTTCTACACCCCGTTGGCTCCCTTCCTGGGCAGCGCAATATTCATTTCCTCCTATCCACGGCCCATCAAGTTCTGGGAGCGAAACTACAAGTAAGGCCCAGACAGAGCGTTTGAGTGACAGTCCAGAGGTGTCACTGAAAATTATTTGCTTGCATTGTGAGTCTGGATTGAAGAAATCTTTTCAGGACTAAACCCAATGAGTCAATCATACTAGCAAGTGTTAAATTAATATCTGTCATCTAAATCAATATTTAACACCGCAGAAGTGAAGGACATTGCTGATCACTAATGGGTTCTTGCTGTCTGCATATTTAGAAAGACGACAGTTCTAGGATTCTGGACTTCGTTCTTATAATTTAGGAACTTTAACAAATAACAGCAAGCTTTTGTGTGTGTATTTCTCACATCTGTCTGTTTTTTATTGACTCAGTGACGAATCAATCTCATCTTTTTGAGCGGAGCTTGACGGATTAGCACACAGACACTACACCCCACCCCCTCCTCTCTCTCCCTGCCTCACTCACGCTTACACAACGTAACCCCTCTGTTCCCTCTTACTTATTGATGTCAGAGACTGTTTGTACTTCAGCTCGCTGAAAGCACTCCATAAATACTCCTGCAGCTTTGTTGTGCAGACGACATGTGATTTGACACGAAAGTAGCCTGTGATTATATTTAGACTGAGTTGTCAGTATTTGAACTCGTGACATGAAAACCACTGACAGCATCACCAATGCAGGAGTCAGAAAAGCACATGTTTGATTCAGGTTCCTCATCTTAAAATATTTAGATTCCTGTATTATTCCTGATTCCTGTAGGGGTGTTAATTTACATCTCGTGTGATTTGTTTTGTTCCTCAAAGGGCACTGAATAAGATGCACTATAAGATATTCGAGAGGACTTGTTCTTGATTAGTGCTTTCTTCTTAAAGTGATATTCATCAGCCGTATTCAGTCTGCCATTTTAAAACAGCTTTCGACTTGACTCAAAGCTGATGTTGTTCCATCGGCTGCAACACTTTATTTTACATGAAAAACACTGGGGAATGGTTTGTCACCATAGTATAAATGGTACCGTGGTTTTTACTGTTTTCTGCCTGTCTCCTGTTCCTTGCAGCACAAAGCGTATTGACAACTCCAACAGCAGACTGGTGTCTCAAGTGGATAAGGAGACTGGTTAGTTTTTCTTACACTTACATCAGTTATAAGCTACATCTTTTTTGATATCCTTTGTGTCAGTGTTTTGAATTTATTAAAGCTTTTGTTTTTCCATATCAAGGTACAAATTATGTTCTTGTAGGAGGGAAGCAGCCAAACTCTGCTTTTTTGCACCATCTTTTGATCTGTCCATCCATCTGACCATTTGCCCCCCATCCATCTTTTGCAGGGTGTGATGATAACAACCTAAACTCTATTTTTTACGAGTACCTGACTCGCTCGCTGCAGCATTCACTCTGTGGTGACCTCATGCTGGGCCGATGGGGCAACTACAGTGCCGGAGATTGTTTCATTCTGGCTTCAGACTACCTCAATGCCCTGGTCCACCTGATCGAGATCGGCAACGGGTTGGTCACTTTCCAGCTGAGGGGTCTGGAGTTCAGAGGTACAGTTTGACTTCACACCTTTCTTCCATTTTCCATCTCCCTGTCTGAATGGATGACAAATTAACAAGGTGTCTCACCGTTAACCTCCATCTCTCTCTATCCCAGGTACATACTGCCAGCAGCGAGAGGTGGAGGCCATCACAGAGGGCGTGGAGGAAGACGATGCATGCTGCTGCTGCGAGCCGGGCCACTTGCCTCACATGCTGTCGTGCAACGCTGCTTTCAACCTGCGCTGGCTGGCCTGGGAGGTGATGGCCACCAAGTACCTGCTGGAGGGTTACAGCATCAGTGAGAACAATGCTGCCACCATGCTGCAGGTGTACGACCTCCGAAAGCTGCTCATTACCTACTACCTGAAGGTACGTTTTCACCTCAACCCGAGACACCCAGGAGAGGGGAGTATGTGTATTTACTAAGTCAGTGTGTTACAGGACTACATGTAGAAGGTTTTCAGATGATTTTAAGAGCAGCTTTATACATATTCAGTCACCCTTTCTCCAGTGGCAAACAGAAAATTGAATATTCCAAGAAATCCCTCCCAAAAGGTTAAAAAGTTTAATTGCCAGAAAAACCAATATATTATGCATCAATCATAATTACAAAATGGCAGCTTGCCAATAGTGATTCCAGATGTGGTCAGCAGCTGAAACGCACATTTTTTTTTCTTTTGCTTTCCTTGTGTTTAGTATTTTACTTTTCTCTGATGGTCTCCCTTCACAGAGTGTTATCTACTACCTGGTCCACTCCCCCAAACTGTCCACATGGCTCAAGGATGCCACCATCCAGGAGGCTCTGCAGTCCTACACCAAGTGGCACCACATTGAGCGCGACCCTCAGGTGTTTAGCGTGAAGATCGATGAAGACTACGTGCACTGCCTGCAGGGCGTGACGCGTGCCAGCTTCTGCAATGTCTACCTGGAGTGGATCCAGTACTGTGCTGGAAAGATGGAGACGGTACATCACTTAAAAATGATTCTATCAGACTTCAGTACGGGTTAGAGCAGCTGAGGGATTATCTACAGCTGTTTATCATGGCTGCAACTATGAATTATTTTCATTATTGATTCATCGTTGTTTTGCAATTAATGCATTCCATTCTCCAAAACTTAAAACATCAGTGTAGTGTCATAGAAGGCAAAAAGTTTGTCTTTGTGTCTGTGTCCAGCCTGTGGACAGTGATGAAGACTCTGCTCTGGTAACTCTGTCTTACGCCCTTTCTGTCCTGGGGAGGAGATCCCTTGGCACGGCATCACACAACATGTCCAACAGGTAAACCTTGTTCAAGTCAAAGAACAACACACATGAATTAATAAATCATCTGTGAGATAAAAGACAGTTAATCAATCCAAAAATATCACAGTGTGCTTTTCTGCATTCAGAAAAATTCTGGACATCTGTTTTATGTTATTTATAAAAAGCAAAAATTACATAATTATACAATTTTACTGGATGCAAAGGTGCTGGACAAACAGGATTAAGATCAGCTGAAATCCAATCTCACTAGATATTTACCTGCGGTTAGACGTACAGACCAGAAGGGGGCCTCAGCATCTAAATCTTTAAACATCCACATCACTGAGACAGATTTCTGTTGCTGCACTCAAATGATTTTTTGTCTTTTTGTGGTTTATGTTCTAAAAAATATTTTCATAACCTTTCTCTCTCTTTTTTCATCTTCCTTTCCCTCAAATGCTTTAAAGTCTGGAATCATTTCTGTACGGTTTAAACACCCTGTTTAAAGGCGACTTCCGCATCGCCACGAAAGACGAGTGGGTTTTTGCTGATCTGGACCTCCTGCAGAAGGTGGTGGCCCCTGCAGTCAGAATGAGCCTCAAACTGCATCAGGTAAAGTGTACTGTGCGTTTAAATGGCTGCTGCTGTATCTTCATGCTGGGACTGAGATCCTGTCTGCCTCTGCCTGTGTGTGTTTCTGTCTTTGTGTTAATTTTTCCTGTCTCGCTCAGAGACATCCTGTTTGTCTTTGTAAATGTTTCCTTTTAACTTGACTAATCTGACTAAATTTGACTAATTCTTCTCTCCTACATATCCGCAGACATCTGTGCATTACTTAAGATTTCTAATAGCATTTTAATGTTGGCCATCTCTCCTGCCTGGAATAGACATCTTCCTAAAATCTGATTACCTCCTACAGTGGTCCATCATGCCTTTCCTGCCCTTTCAGGATCACTTCACTTGTCTGGAGGAGACCGAGGAGGCTTCTATCTTGTACGAAGCCATCACAAACTACCGCAGCAGCCTGGTCATCTGCCACGAGAGTGACCCTGCTTGGCGTAAGGCGGTGCTATCCAGCCGTGACACGCTGCTCACGCTGAGACACATGATCGATGACGGCACGGACGAGTATAAGATTATCATGCTATACAAACGCCACCTCAGCTTCAAGGTCATAAAGGTGAAAGGGCAGAGGCTGTCAGTGGAAACGGGGAGGGGTTTGTATGTGTGAGAAATTGTTTCAGTTTTCAGGCTGCAGAAATGCCAGAGATCACACGTGTAGTGGAGTTTGAATGCATGTGTCTCTTACTGCCTGTAAGGTCTGTCTGGTCAGCTTTGTAGACTGCACATACCATGACAAACCTCACATTAACTTGGACAACTTGGTTTTGAAGTTCATCCTTGGTGTGGAACCAAACGACCACCACAATCACTTTTCTATCTGTGTGGCTGAACAGGAAAGTGTGGCCTAAAATGTTTACCTGATGATGTTAAAGAAATAGATTGAAATTTTAGGAATTATGCTTATTTACTTTCTTGTCCAGAGTTAGATGAGAAGATCAATGCCACTATCATACCCATTCTTAGTAAATATGAAGCTACAGGCAGTGGCAATGGCCCAAATAAAACAAAAAACTAAGTAATATTTTCAGTTAGCAATAAAGACAGGAAACAGGGGAAACACCTACCCTGGCCCTGTCCTGAGGTAACAAAATCCACCTATCCACCTAACTCACACCACACCACATGTTTTACACATTGCTTTTTGTATAAATTAAGCAAATAATGTGTTACTTTGTGAGTTTTAGAGGTGCTGGTGAGAGGATTTTTGACCATTGGACAGAGCCAGGTTAGTTGTTTCCCCCTGCCTCCAGTCCTTATGCTTAAAGTAAGCAGATGACAAAATGGCTCGGCGTAGTTAAATCCTTGAAAAAGTCATTTTACCATCGTGTTCTCTGGGCCTTTCCTGTGAGCTGCTGTATAATCTCATCTCTTCTCTCAACTCTGCAGATCAATAAGGAGTGTGTGCGAGGTCTGTGGGCGGGCCAGCAGCAAGAGCTGGTGTTTTTACGGAACCGAAACCCAGAACGCGGCAGCATCCAGAACTCGAAGCAAGCGCTGAGGAACATGGTCAACTCGTCCTGTGACCAGCCTCTGGGATATCCCATGTATGTGTCCTTCACAGCTATGCTGCCACATTTTCAGTGCCAAATGGATAGAGCGTGGTGCTGGCATTACAGAGATTAGGAATGAAATAGAAATGTTCCTATGTCTTAAACAGTTTTGATTGACTGTTAAACTTCTTTATCTTTCTTTACTTGTGTCTGATAATATGACATTTTTTTAAGGTATGTGTCACCACTGACAACATCATACGCAGGAACACACCGGACGCTCCGCAGCATCGGAGGAGGGGCTTTAAGTCTGGATGCCATTCGTTCCTGGCTCTGCTCTAAATGGTTACGGTCAGTTCATTACCTTGCCTCCTTGGGCTCAACCGCCTCTAAAATTTTATTTTTGACTGTGCTCTTCAATTAACATTCTTCACATGATTAATGTAGAGAACACAAAGACTCCCTCATCATTTTTTTATTCAGCTTAGTCTGTTGGGTAAAAAGACAGTCCTTTAACTAAAAGGTCATGGGTTCAGTTCCCAGAACAGCCATCATCATCGTCTCTGAGAGTCCTTGAATAAGACACTCTGGATAAGAGTGTGTATTTAGAGCGCACACTCAAAGTAACAATCATCTAACCCCTAATTTCATCTGAGGATTATTGCTCAGAATGTCCTGTGTCGTCTGCAGCTAAGATGTATTGGCATGATCAAAATCTTATTTCATGAGTGAATTTTTTAAAATTCATTTTAACTATTGCAAACATTGATGCAGAGTGGGTTTTATTAAGTTGATTACCTTCAGCATTTCTCAGCACATTATTCAGTACAACATGTAATGTACAATATGCCCATCACTTCATTCACAGCCCATATAAACTATTTTAAAACACACAGAAATCCACAAGACTTATTTGCAATTTAGGAGGGATTAAGGCAAAAGTAATGTCAACATCAACCCCAGATATATAGCATAATGAAAATCTGTTGAATTTAACAATGTTATACAGTTTTGTTTCTACAACCCCATCCAGAAATAACACATGATTTTCTACAGCTAACTACTGATCAAAAGCACATTTAGAAGTAACTTCCATACATTTAGAAAAAGTAATGAAGTATCAAGCTGGTTTGTTGTTTGAGTGGTTTTTATTGGTATTGGGTTCACAGTAAATCACTCTAGATAAGGTGTAAACTGCACTGTAATGCTCCGGCTGCCGGCTGAGTGAGTGCTTCACTGTGGATTTACAGATATTGACTCAGTGGAAGTCAGTGCTGGGGAGAGACATCCCTGCCAACTTAATGTAGTTTTAAATACATGTACAGGGAGGGCAGAGTGGGAGGGCAGCCAAACCCTTTGACTTTCTGCTGTTACAGCAATGTTGCTTCTTACTTCCCTCCTTCTCTCTCCTCCTCTGGCTCTACATCCTTCCCTCACTTTCCATCTCTCTGCTTAGCTTTCCTTCTAATCCCTCTTTTACACATTACCCTCAGCATAGCTTATTGTATAGGCTCTGCATTAACCTCTGCAGGTCAGTTAATGGGGTGTGTATGTGGATATGTGTGTGTGTTTGTGGCTGTGTGGTTCTCTCTTAAGCTTCTTAGTGGCTAAGTTTTTCTTTCACATTAGACTGTTAATCCTGTTTCATCTGCCTTGAGTTAAACGTGTTGTCTTAATTTCACTAAGTAGCCAGGGAGCCAAGGAGACGAAGTGCGCCTCCTCAGCCCGAGTACATTTAACTAATTTAAGAGGAAGACTGCACTAGTGTGTGTCACATATGCTAGCACAGTTACGTAACATCTCTCTCTGAGCGTAAGTTTGTGTGTGTGTGTGGTTAACCAGCTGGAATAGTCAAGGCTTGCTAAATTTTTGATGGTTTGTGTCCATTGCACTGATGTGGACATGAATAAATAAATCAGCACTGTGTGTTTTTTTGTGTGTGTGTGTGTGTGTATGTGTGTGTGTTCTGCAGGGTGCGTAAGGACAACCTGACCAGCTGTAACAGTGGCGTGAACATGGAGGATGTGGACTGCGGTGCCGGTGGGTCATCCTCCCTGAGCCACAACCGCCCGTCATCCGTCACATCCAACAGCCTGAGCCTCTACCAGCACAGAGCCAGGACAACACACAGCCACAGGCACCACAACTCAGGTACACACCAGCACACACACAAATGTGTCTTATTTACCTTGTGGAAAATCTCTGTTTATTACTTTTGTTCCCGAGTCCCTTACTGTCACCTTAACAAGGACCTAATTGGAATCGTAATTATTATTACATTATTTTTCTGTGGCTCGACTAACTGATTAATCAACTAATGATTTTAGCTCTAAATAAATGATTAAAGTATGTATTGCTGGATGTACTGCAGCCAGGAGAGAGTACCGCAGTCGCTCAGTGCAGCCTCAGAGTCAACGTCCCCCCGTCAGCAGCCAATCAGGGCCCATCCTGGACTCAGGCTCCACCCATGGGCTCGTCCAGCGCTTGTCCAATAGTCAGCTGTCCTTCAACACGTCCATAGCCTCTATATTCTCCCAGGTATACTCACACACACAATGTTAATTTTACGTTTTGTGTGCCTTCACTGAGAGAATAAAGCAATGAGAGGATCCTTCTCTCTCTTCAGGTCCCTCGACTCTCAGGAGCAGGTGGGATCAGCTCGCAGCTCCAGGCAGCACAGCATCAGCAGCGCTCCAGCCAGGTAAATCTGTCTACACTTCAATACATACACACTTTCAGTTGGCAGCCTGCTGTCTCTGACAATTGTTTGCGCATGAGCATATTTGTGTTTTCTGTTCCTATGTGCCATCTTACAGTATTATTGCATATGCAAGAACTTTATTTTCTCGCTTTGCGTTGACTTTCCCCAGGTCTCCTCGTCTTCGTCCACGCTCAGCCTGCTGTTCGGGAAGCGTAGTTTCTCCAGTGGCCTGGTTATCTCTGGGCTGTCTGCTGCTGAGGGGGGAAACACCACCGACACGCAATCCTCATCCAGCGTCAACATCGCCATCGGGCCCTCACACAGGTCCAGCAGTAGGGCCACACAGGTAAGGAACAAATCAATTGGCAGACTTGCAAAGTCTCTTGTAAGAATTCAATTTAAAGGCTCATGACCCTTATGAAATGCACACTTGTATATCAAAGCATACTTGTGCAGTTTGAAATCAAGTGAGTTGGTTCATAGGTCCATGCTTCGGTGTCCTGGAGTTCAGTCCAACAATGGTTTTAAAAAGTTTGTGTCTTTCCGTTTCACAAGCAGGTAAATTTGAGAGCCATTGGAACAAGATGCCATATATTCTAAGAAAGACCCTAAAGGGCACATGTAAAGGGAAAATAGAACTGGCCAGAGAATAGAGGCCTGTGGGACTCCAGAGGGGAGTAGCTGGGAAGTGATTGATCAACAATGCTAGCAGACTGCCCTTAGATGATAATTTTGTAATGTTGGAAAAAAATCTATTGTATTCTTTTAATTTGGCTTGGGGTGCAAAGTAATATAAGTACAATACAGGCTACAAACAAAGATTATTGCTCTAATGTGCCCGTGCAATTCCTCCTCTCTCCTCCTGTCTTTCTCAGTGGACATCAGAGCCATACGAGAGTATAGACGCAACCCATTCCAACGCCGCCATCACGGTGAAAGATGGCACTCAGTCAGGAGACCGAGGCTGCAGCCAGGGGCTAGACAAGACCCAGGAGGACTCAGCGTCTGTCTCAACAGCTCCAGAGGCGACAGATCAAAAGACTGTCTGAAAGAGAGAGAGAACACACACACACACACACACACACAACACACACACACACATGAGAGTGCCAATACTCGTGCCCATGTACAGAGAGGACTGTATGAAAAGTCACACATATACACAAACATACAGAGGATTGTATGAGAGAGCACCCATGCACACAAACCTGCCTCCTCTCCTGTCCTCAGCATGTGGTCTCACCCTGAATGTAAACAAGTCTGAAAACATGATCTTGGCTCCGGTTGATGAATTAAAGACGTTTTTAAATGAGGTTGCCTTTTTCTACCTCTGGTCATGTCACTGGTTATGTTAATAGGTTTTCTTTACATGTGTGAGTTATAATGGAAGCTTCATACTTGGTGTTTTTACAAACAAATGCCAAACATTCCCATTTCTCAAGTTTGTGTGGAAGATTTTATTTTAAATAATCTTTAAGCATTTCAAATTACTCAAAGCAAATCATTTAACAAACAATGCTGTTTATGCTTCCGCTCTTCAGGAATTTTCCAGAGTGAATCCTATAAGGTTTTAGGCCAATATGCGATCCCTGAGATGTTTTGGCCTGCAGTCTGATTCTGTTCTATTCACATTATCTATTTATCTATACGAGGAAATCTGTACGAGGAAAAACCTTTGAGGATCACAGTACTTGACTATACATATTTGTACACTGTGGCTGACTGAAACAAAAAAACAAACAAAAAAAAAAACATTTGTGGAGGAAGTTGACACTCAAATCAACCCTATGGGATAGAAAATATTTCACATTGTGGATATTTTATGAGCTCCCAGTATTTTTTAGACACAATATATACATTTTCATGTTGGGAAATAAAATGTATGTAAGTATGATCAAACTATTTGAATAAAATATAAAAATACTTAATAGAAAATCCACAAGATTATATTTATAATTTCTGGTCAAAGGTTTCTGAGCGTGGTGAAAGGTGGTTTGGTGAATTCAGGACCTCATAATTCCCAAAATCCTGGCTTTGGCGCTGAGCTGAATTAGCACTAAACACAGTCTAAAATACAGCTGAGGCAGATGGGAATGTAATTAGTTTCATAAAATTAAAAAGTTTATAAAAAGTTTATAAAAAGTTTCATAAAACAAAAATACCCTGTAATCCATGCGATAGTTGTTAAGATATTTCAGTCTGAACCAAAATAGGCCGAGTGGTGGACTGAATGAACAACAGACCAATATTGCCATCCCTTGAACCACAACACTAGTGTTTTTTAAGCCCTAACTGTAAAACTATTTCTGGCTAATAAAAATACTGAGCAAGTGTGGGAACCATCTTTACATCCAGAGTTGTAAAAAAAAAGTTAAAAAGAAAGCACCCTGACAGTACAATGTTAACTAAAACTGTACAGAATCTGAAGGCTGTAGTTAACTCCCACACCTCCAGTCAAAGAAAGACACAGTCAACATTTGGCAAAAATCTATTAAGTATTTATTGTAAGTTGTTACATTTAGATTTCTTTCTAGCAGCACTATTTAAATACAGATATTCAAGGGCAGTTACCATAGATTGGAGATTTCTCTTAATGCAAGATGTCATTGTGTAAACAAAGACAGAGACTGAACCGTAGATCAAAATGTACCACAACTGAACACGCTAACGTGATGGCAATTCGTATGAAGTTAAAGGCCGATGAACAACAATTTTTTGTCTTTTGAGATAAAAGAAAAAAAAAAAGCAATGACAGAAACAAACCTCCTGTTAAAATAAGTTAAAACAGTACAAAACAAACAAAAAAATAGTGAACAGCTTCTTTTGTTACACAGTTAGAATTTCAGTTAGATCTGATATGGTTGCTCGTAGTCCACATCACTCACGCTTCAAAATGTTCAGTGTGTCTGTTTACAGAGTCTTCAGGTCTGTTGGTTACATGTCGATGAAGTAGATTATATGTGGATGATTGGTGAACCCACGACAGCAACGTGAAAAGACAAATAACAAAATGTGTTTCGTAAAGGAACATTTTGAGACCAACAGAACATGTGATTTTCTATTCCAACAATTCCTTTGACCCTTTTACATTGAAACAAAAGATAGATAATAATTTTGGCACATTCTATCCACCAAAGAAGCATTGTTGTTCTTACTGGGACAGTTGCATTGACCGCTGTGTCAGGAAAATTCAACCTTGTTTTTCCTTATATTTTTTATTTATTTATTTTTTTTTATTTTACAGCTCAGTATTTTATTCTGTTTTTTTTCCTTTTACTTTCTTTTCTTTTTTATAAGTAATAGACATCTGGGAACTATTCATTCACTTTACTCGCCAAGTCTTAGATGAGAAGACCATCACCACAGTCTGTATGATAAATATGAAGTTGGAGGCAGCAGACGGTTAGCTTAGCTTAGCAAAGCTATTTCTTGAATCGACATGGAATAGTCCGACACATGCTCCCCCACACAACCATTTTAAATAGAGATTTTTACCTTGTTTTTTTTATGCATCAAACAAGTGAGATAAAGTTAGTGAGGTGGACTGTGCCAGGATAGCAGTTAATCTTAGCTAGCTAGTCTTAGCTAAGCTAATGTAACCGGCTGCTGGTTGTCGCTTCACAGTTAGCGTAGAGAGCGGTATCAAACGACACACTATTCCTCCACACTCATCACAGTTTAACTCCAGTTTCACACAGCTAGTGTACCACATTTGCTAGACTCATGCAGAGAATTGCCAATACCGACACAATAAATGTTCGTCACAATGTACAAATTTCTTAATGCTCAGTGCTGTTAATTTTGTGCCAGCTCTGTCTTGATGTACAGATTTACAGCCCTGTAAGACAAGGCTAGATGAGATGAGTCCCTCCTGTGTTATTCTACAGCAGAGGACAGTGTTTCATCAAGACTGGACTAATAAGATAGAAAAGTCTTTTCAATGCTACAGTTAAGAGATTCCTGCATCTCAGGGCGCTTTAGACAGCAATGCTAATCAAGGATCAATGACCAGTTTCCTTTGGTAAAATTCAAAGTCATGATGAAAATCAATCAGATCCTTGGGCAGCACGACCCTGAAGGCTAGGGACACAGTGCTCTGAGATGTTCGAGGAAGTTGCACAATCTATTGAACTCAGGAGCTCACTCTTATTGGCTGCTGTTTGAAGCTCAGATTTCAAATCTGAAAACTAGGAGTCACATGCAAGAGAAATAAACTCCACTCCACGCTGCCTTGTTGACCACGAGTGACCTCAAGGATAAAATTTCACCTGCCTTGATGTAAATAAAACAGTCAGGATCTCAAGTCATCGTCAAAAGTTGTCAAGCAGCCAGTGAAAAACAGTGAAAAGTTGAGCTTGACTGACCAAAATTCTTGATTAAAAAGCCCGCTGCGCTAGCACTGTCCTGGCAACATTGCCCTGCAAGTCATGCATGTGGAAATAACCAACCATAGTCTATATTTGTTAATACAAAGAAGGTCCTTTAGTCATTCTGGTAATTCATGAGACACTCAAAACAAGAATTAAGTACCCATAACCTTCAATATTAGTGAAACATACTAGAAGAAAAATATGAACCTCTCAAAAGAGTTTCTGATATTTTTAATTGTCTGCATACTGCAGTACTTGAATACATACTCATACAGTATCGTTTATAGCAAATAACTGAATTATTTCATTTATTTAGCAAAAAGCATGCTGAATAGAAAAAAATGTCACTTTTTTTAGTCACCTAAAGTGACAGGAGAATTCTTTTTTATTATCACCTGCGGATCATCTCTCAACGACTGTGATCTATCTACACAGGCATGACAAAAACCAAGAGGCTTAGGCATCTAAATCAATAAAGAGAAAAGTGATTGCCTAAAACTTTTGAAAACCAACTTCAACCAGTTCCTGCACAAACATGATCTCTTTCCCAAAGTAACACAAACACGTCCGGAAGAGGTACGAAAGAGACGATATGAGGGTGTCAGTATTCATCAGTGTGATTTTTGCTTTAAAAGGGGGCCGTCTCTGCTCAAACTGGTGTTAACAGTGTTGCATGTGTGATGTTACAAAGAAAGTGAGACAGACAGCGAAACAGAAAGAGATCTTGAGGTCTGTTGTGAAGCATAAAGAGGCACCAAATCCAGCTGAGGGAACACACAAAGCAGGTTTCAAACCTTTTTTAACAAAGAGTTTCAAACCTTCAAATCAGTCGATAAACCTGTCGTCCCCTAGCCACGATGCACTGTGAGGAATTGTGGGAAAAATCTATACAATGTCAACTCTCTCGTTTCCATTTCGGATCAGGAGCTAAATTGTCTGTACAAATAAAGAATAAAAAAACTAAAAAAAAAAAACAGAAAAAAAAACCTCAGCTCGAAGCTAAAAATGACTCATAAGAGCTGAGTGAATGGTCTCCTAAGTAAGTAACTCATTATTGACTTTTCTTACATTTTGCATTAGTGGAATATAGAATAGAGAAAAGAAAAGAAAAGAAAAGAAGAAAACCCACTTTTGCTGATGTGTCCTGCATCAAAGCTACTGTATTCACACAGTGATAGTCTGACTGGATGTGGCTACACAAAGAACAAGAAGTTGAAGAATAGAAAAATAAGTTGCTGCTGTTTGCTGATGACATGGTGCTGCACTCATTTGATTGTACAAATTCACAACGGCTGTGCAGTGTCCACTGACAAACAACAAAAGGATAGTCACGATGACTGTGTTTATTGTTTCATGTAGCAAGTGGCATTTTTTTTTTTTGTTGTTGTTGTTGTATTCATGATTCATGCGTATGGACAGTGCACATTTCAAAGGCAGGTACCATTGATGACTCATCTTGTTTCCAGGTTTGCTTCGACTCAGCCCTTCAAAGTGAGACTATGTAACTTTTGCAAGAAGAAATAAAACAGTCAGACTCTTACAAATAAAAAGTTGAATTCATAAGTAGTAAAACACACCTGCGCTCAATTCAATACGCTCAATAGTTTTGGCGTTGCAGCCTGACTTGGACTGGTGTGACCACCAGCTTGCTGACTTTATGATTTGACTTTTCTCCGCTTGTGCTGCTTTTACACAATATTTTATAATTTGCCCTTTTCCCTTAACTGTCACTTGTGGCAACATGGCCTTTGTTTAGGAAAGGTTACATAGTCTTGCTTTTAAAATGACCAAATGTTACAGTGAAAAAATGACAAGCCCTGGATAACCCGAATTCCTTATTTAGCTCACAGGCTGGGGCTGGATAAGAAATATTTGTCTCAGAGAGTCATGATGTGGTTGCTCCTTGAATAAATAAAGTTTTTCCCCCTCAGTTAGGAACTACTGCACAGATCAGCTACTAGTGTTGTAGCCTGAGTAATGAGAGTTTTTTTCCTGACAGTCAGTCAGTCAACTTCTCAGTCAGTCGCCTAACTGTCAGTTGAATTCCAGTTGTCTATTATCATCGTACCAAGACTCCAGCACACAGCCACATAACGTCAGACAACAACACATTTATTTGTTTTCAGCAAGGTTTCTTTTTTATCATCACGAAGGCATATACTATTTTCTCTGTATATTACTTGTTTTATATATATTTATATATATATATAATATTTATATAGAAACAAAAATAAGCGTACATTTTTGCTGAATAAGATTGAAGAATATCAGCAAAGGGCAATGTAAACCATGGTCCATCTAAAACAGGTGAAAGGTGCGGTAGCTCGCCCTTTCCCAACTCACCCACAGTAACAGATTTGCATAGGCAAAAATGGGATTAGCCCTTAGACAGTGGATTCCTGAATTCTTTATAGAGATGCAAAATCTAGTTCAGCTCAACACAATTAAAAACAAACATACATACAAACAAAAAAAAAAAATAATGTTGACTAGGCCAAGCTTTCTTTAACCCCTCTGGTCATATACATAGTCATTTTTCTGTGCACATTTTTGTTTACAGTGTTAGGCTTCAAGTAGATCTAAAAACAACTTGTACATTGACAACTAGATGTGAAATAAATTAACCAACATGAGAGGTAGTGAAAAGCCTACAGAGACGTTTGTTGTTGTTGTTGTTTTTTTTTTTTTTTTATACAAAGGAAAAAAAATAAAACGTGTCAGTAAGGCCAAAGCTTCGCAAACCTCCTCCATCCCATCAGGACACTTCAGCTCTCAACCTCTTTTTTTTTCTTCTTTTTTTTTAAGTCAACAAAACCACAGCCACGTTTCAAAAACTCACTCACTTGGAACCCATGGTAATTTAAAGACAAAAACCTAAACTCAGCGATGACACTACATCACTTCACATCATCATCATTGCTTGTAAAATCCACATTTGAAATGCAGTTATTAAAAATAAACAACCGTGTACTTTTCCCCACTGTGTAAAAGTCACAATAAATTAAGAGGAAAGGACGATAAGCAGAAAATCTGGGTTTCTGCTGTGTGTGTCCTCCCTGTAAAACACTCCCAGTTTTTAACTCATGACTGTCCATTAGCACTGGGCAGAGACTGGTGCCAGCCTTAAACCTGCTGGCTTCTCCGCTCACACTGGGGACACTTAGCTCCCCACTGCTGCGAGTATTTAATAAGGTACACACATCTCACAATTTATAAATGTAAACTTGGTTTAATTGCACCATGATTTCATTATCTGGTTCTTGGTGAAACATTCTCATGTTAATAACTGTATAGACTTAGCAACAAGGAAACGCAGCTGTACTGCAGAAGAGGGATTTGTCTGCAAAGGAGCTTTGTGAGTGACAGGCATTCTTCTACTGACTCAAAAAAGTTACAGAGTTGTCCAAATGCAAACGTCTAAAATGCTTATGTTTCCTGGAAATGAAAACTTGCTCCACGGAGTAAGTGTGAAAATTGATCCTTTAGTATCAGAACTGGTTAATTACTCTGTATTTCTCTGCTTCTGATCAACTGGGCGCATGCATGCACAGCTCTTCATTAAAGCAGCTAAGCAATATCAACCAAGCCCTTATGGATATTAATGTTGTCTGTATGTGAGTACTGTATTGCCAAAGGTTAAATAGAGTATCTTTTCAATAAGGAACATTACAGTGATCACCCATCACTGTTGGGTGATTATTGGTTTAGACCTGACTTCTTGACTTTACAGTATTAATTTTACCGATTCACTACCAATACTTTGTGACAGAAAGCTTTTGTAGACATATGTTAGCTTGGTTTTGAACTGGCAGCTTCATCTAGTTACTGCAAGTGAAAAAGAGTCTGCAGGAAAAACTCAAAATCCCATGACTGAAAAGGACCAATGTTTCGCTTTTTTTTTTAAAAGATAAACTGAATTATCTGTTTCCATATTTAGTTCCACCAGTAAACCTCCCAAATGCAAACTAGAGGCAGACAATTTCTTGAATAATCCAACAGTGGCATTAAAACATCTGGAGTATCCTGAAAGTTGCCATGGTTGGTTATTTGTAACATAACCTTCTGACATTCAAAACCAAGCTAAAATAGTGGGACACAGTTTCAAATAGACTCTATTATCACTAACTACATCCAATTGCACTTCAGTATTCTTCTAGACATCCTGCATCCTCTACTCTTGAATTTAATCTAGCCCAAACTTGGCACGTGAACTTCAGGTAGTTAAAGGAGGTGGCAACATGGATGCCTACATTTATCAGTGAGGAGTGGCACTGTTTCATTGACACTTTGAGACTGCACTAAACCACCAAACCAAGGCTTCAGCTATCCATCATGTGACATGATGAATACACTCAGAGGCCCAGTTTATTCCAAAAAAAAATTAAAAAAAAAAGCATATACTGCATTCATGCACTTTCTACTGCACGTCCACAGGCCAGGAACAAAGTTCATGTTCAAATGTTCACATCATCAAAAAACAAAATGTCCTTTTATATACTAAAAATGTTAATGGGACATTTGGCAAGACCCCCTTAAAGTTTTTTTTTTCTAATTTTTTTTTGTGTGCAACTGTACCATACACACACATAACCATTATCATCGCATGCTGTCAAAGTCAGATTAGAAAAACAAACCAGAGTGTGTGAGGGCTGGCAGTGGGATGGAGGATTAGCATGGCTAGCATAAGATGCTAACTGCTTGCCTACAGCATGCTGAACCCTAGTTAGCCTTGTTGAAACGGCTAGCATGTTAGCATTTTTATGCCAACCCTTTTCATTTACTCTGGTAAAAAAAAAAACATCAGTGTCTTAAATGGGCAGCAGCTAACTACCATACACTCTCCCAACTTCATCTGCCGGAGAAACAGACATGCATCGGAATGACGGAGACTCCACAGCCTGGTGACATCATCTCTGACATCATGTTTTGCACCTGGTTCACATATCTGCAGCGAGATACTGGACAGCCAACTCCCGGGGCTGTTATATTACCTACAGCATATAAAGCTAAAGCCTTACAGACAAAGGCCAGGGCTCAACCACCCTCTCAAACACATCAGTGTCTGCTGCATCTCCTTATGTTCTCCAAGCAGAACCAGCTTTCCATAATGCTCAATTCACGGTGAAACACTACAAAGTAAACCCTCTTTTCCTGCTCAAGAATTTCAAAATGCAGATGACTATTTGTGGATCAATGTGGGTTTTTGTTTTTTTTGTTTTTTCAATTTTTTTCTCTCCCCCACACTGGGCACCTGTGCTTGTCAGGCTGTGATGGTCTGAGTTGGAGGGAGGAGGAAGGGGGAGGGAAAAAAGATGGGAGGTAGGGGTCGTTGGACAAACTGTGGCTGCTTTCCAGAAAAACTCCAGCAGCGCCTGTGCTGCCTTTTCTTACATGTAAAGGCATTGTGATTTTCTCAGTAGAGAGATTTTTGTCTAAAGTTCATGAGTAATAATAATACACGTAGCTGCCCAACCACAATTCTAGCCCTTACTTCTCCCAGTTAAAGAATCCTAGAGAAGGAAAGTGCTTGGACGGACGGACGGACGGATGGATGGACAGGTGGATGGATGGATGGATGGGTGCTGCTGCTGCTGCCATTGCTGCAGAAGCCATCAAACCTCCTCAATAAAAAACTGCAGTAAACTTAAAATTGGCAGAAGTGTACTTTTTCCCTTCACTGAACATAGACAGCCATACAGAGAGACAGGTCCCCTGTCTTAATACATCTCAATATTCAAAAACGGTTGCAGTCCGCGGCTTACATCGTCAAGCTACTGTAGAGAGAGAGTTACATGCAGAGCCAGTGCTTCTACTGGTTAAATGGGCAGAAACGCCCCAACTCCAACAACTAGGCGTCATGTTTGGACAGTAAAGAAATTAAAAACAAAACAAAATTAAACACAACTGAGGAATGGAACAGAATTAGAAAAACAAAAAAAAATATGAAAGAGAATGAGTAAAGAGAGAGAGAGAGAATATTAAAGTGAGGGTAGAAAGCATGAGGTCTAAATATTACAGTACAGGAACAGTTGGCTTGTCCTTTTTGTCTCTCTCTTTCTCCCTCTCTTTCTGTCCCCACTGCCTGAGGAGTCCTTGTCCACAGGTAACCAACAGCAGGCCATCAGGTTGGCCCTTTCAACCAACAGCTGACACGTGGGTTGGCCAGTCAACCGAAACAAACAGCACAAATTGCTAGCAAAACAATCACTGGTCAGCATTAATGATCTTAAATTGACCAATAACCAACCAGCAAAGGCCGACCTGGCTCCAGTGGAGAACTGGATATAAATTGCTTAAAAAATATAAATAAAAAAACAACCAGCTATCTCGGATGTCATTCAGTCTTTTCAATCAAAAAAGAGGGAGAGATTTTCCAAACCCGACTTCTGGCACCATAGTAGTATTTGAAGTTTAAGTAGTAGTCTCGTTGGTGTACGATGGCAATGAGGGAGGGTGGAGGGATCTAGGTGTCGAGGCAGGTGCGCCTCCTGCTGGCCAGGAGGTCTCTGTAAACGGAGGAGTTGAGGAAACGGGGGAAGGAGTCGCGGTGCATCAGGGTGTAGATCTGGAGCTGGGCCTCCTCGTACATCAGGTTGCTGGGCTCGGCCAAGCTCTGGTTTATTCCTTCTCTGACCCGTGAGTCCAGACTCACCTGGAGTAAGGAACACAAATTTGGTTATTAGGATTCATCCTCTAGGGACCTTGAATGTCTGCACCAATTGTCTCATAAGCTCATCCAATAGTAGCTGAGATATTTTATGTCTGGGCCAAAGTGGTGTACTGACCGAACAACACTGACACTGTCATCTTTAGAGCTACAACACTAGTATGGCTAAAACTGTCTGCTTTCACCTCTCAAGCCTTAATTAAAATGACTTAAGAGCACCTTGTTGTCTTCTGGGAGGAAACAAGGTTAAAATACCTTTGATTTCACAAGAATTTTGAAAAAAAAAGAGTTTTTTTGCTTGGATTCTGTGGTGGTCGGTACCTCTTTGGGTGATAATATGGATACGTAGTCTTCGTATATGATCCTGGCCTTCTCATCCACCACGGAGGGATTCGTCTCCTTTTTCAGCTCTTCACAGGCCAACCAGAAAAGCAGGTTGTCCTCGCTGTACTCCGAGCGCAGGAACTCCCGGAAGACCTCCCGGCCCTCCAACGAGCGCAGCATCATCTCAAAGCTCCGTGACCACGACAGAACCTCCTCTAGACTGGGGTGTCTACGGTCGGACATTAAAAACAAACAAAAAAAAACTATCAAATAAAATGAAGACAACGATGTGTGTGGGAATGACAGAGGCGCACAAACACACAATCATACTGACACAAACATGCAAGACTGGACTCACTGTTCTTCTGCAGCTTCGATACTGTCCATCTTGGTGCATGTCTGTCGTTCGCTCCTCTCCATCCTGTCTTCATTCCTGGATTGGAGACAAAAAATTATTTTTCTTGCCAAAATAAAAAACCAGAAATAAGTCTGGCAGTTAAAATGGATACGTTTGAGTTATCACTCGACTGACTAGATGGAGAGTTCCAGTTATATTCAAATTCATTTTCATCCACTTTTATTTACATATTTGGTTTTAAAGCTGTTTCCTATATAAATATGTTGGCTTGATGGACCACCCCTGAACCTGTTTACCATCATGCCACCTCAGACTCTGGGATACTGTGATGGTCGCTTTTTTTTTGCAGTTTTCTGACATTTTGCAACGATTAATCAATTGATCGAGAATATAACAAGCAGATAAATCCATAATGAAAGCGACTATTAGTTGTTAGCTGTTAATCGCAGATAACGTTGCCATATACTCAAAGTCGATAAAACAATTAAGCTTCAGTGAAGGCCTTTATGTAAACAGCTGAAACACACACGGTAGCCTCTCTGTCTATCGCAGCTCAGTCACACTTGCTGAGTCCACAATGCAACACACACTGAGCTGTCTATTTTTGTCCCACCATGGAGGATCTTTCCTTCCTCTTGCTGTCTCTTGTCAAAGTCCCCATTGTGCGGCAGTAATGGGCTAAGCTAGCCACAGCCCCTGGGCGCCCTCACAATACAGCTAAATATACAGGCTGTTCTTCACAGCTGTTTTGCATGTGATGTGTGGATGGAAATAGAAGGCACCCCAACCAGATAAGGGCCTTGTGTGAGGGTGGGTGAGGAGTTGGAGGGTATGGGGGTGAGAGTGGGGGTGGTTGAGCGTGTAACACTTTCGTACACACTCACCCTCAGTCTCTAAAACTTCACCGCAACAGCAGACGAGATCTCCTGTGATTCACAGACTGTCACAGATCTCTACTGCTTGACTCGATATGATAGTAAAAAAAAAAAAAAAAAAAAGAAACACAGAGGACATTCAGTGATTTACCTATAACTCATACAAAGGTCTCAGCTGTGTAACGCAAACCTGCCCTGAAAAGGCACATTGTCCGTCCCAGCCTTCACGCTAACATAAATAAACTTTTAGGGTACTGAAGATCGTTTTCCAGGCTCACTCTGGAGATGCCGACACCGGCGTTTGATTGAAAAACTCACAGCGGAGTCACAGAGCACTCACTACCCAGTCCACAAGCTGCCACCACTTCAGATGAAGTGGTGTGAAAGAAGCAGCACATTCACCATTCACTGCCTGAAAACAATGTTTCATTCACTCCTCACTCCGGGCAAGAGTGCAGCCACAGTGAGGCAGCTGTAGGAGCTGCACAGCAGCTACTGGTTTTGGTGCCTTGCTCAGGGGCAACGTGGTGCAGTGAGTCTTTGTGCACATTTCTGACCTACAGTGCAATTTCCAAGTAGGACACTGACACGTTTTATTATTGTGTTGGTTGTGCGGTATATATTAAAGCCTCAACTTTTGATTATTTTCATTATCAATTCACCCACCCATTATTTTCCTAGGTAAGCAGCACATAGTTTTGTTTTATAAACCGTTCTAAAATGTTACAAAATGTAGTTTAACAGAGTTTAATTTCAGATCCAATGAACTCAAGCAAAAACAATGAAAACTCTACTGTCCTACTATTCACACACTGAACTGTTGTTATTTAAATACAGTAATATGACATAAAAATGGAAATAACTGTGCTCTACTCTGGATGATCCCACTGAGATTCAAATTTTAATTGTTTCAAAGTCCTGCCCTTCTTCTTTATATCATCCCACCATCTCATCCCCTCTGAAACAGCTGTGTGGTGGTGTAGTAAGAAGATCGACCATTGTTGAACTAAAGACACTGGGTTGAAGCCAGTGCATCCGACACGCTGAAGTCTCTGGATTACAAGAAACTGAGCCAATGTCTTACACCTTATCAAATTCATTATGCCCCCAAAAAATAAACATGTCACTTCAGATGAATGTCACAGAGCCTGTGTGCTTCAGTACTGCTGATATACAGTGAAGGAGAACAGCCCAACCTCAACTAGCATGCCCTGTTAAACCTGCTGGTTTTATCTCTCCAACACTGTCCATGACTAAGGTGAGACAAAAAACACAGGCTGCAGCAACACTGAGGTCTTGACAACACTCTCACTTGATGGCTGTAAATTTTCACCACTGCGTAAATTTGTATTATTTGTGCAAACATTGGTAGAACTTATAACAAGTTCAAGCAGCACAGCTTATGTTGTGCTTTGTGCAGGGAACTCCCAATTTTCCTTATCTGAACCCAGGGTCTGAAGACAGAGGAAGCCCTCTAAGGCAAATTTGTGATTTTCAAACTGACTAAACCCAGGCTTCATAATTTTTCAACTGTTAAAATATGGGTTGGTTTGCAGGAAGGCTTAATGGCTCCCAGGCTGGATCAGGCACCAGCAGTATAAAGTATAAAGTATAAGTATAAAGTTGAATTGAGTTGAATTTCTAGGGAGCTCAACAGCAGTGTAACATCACAGGTTAAGCAACAGGATTAAGGGCAGGACCAGCTGTTTGTTGTTTCAGGCACTGGGGGAGAGTTTGTTTTTTTTTATAAAGAAAAAAATAAATAAATTGTACCTATAAATGTAATCTAGTGATTAGGTTATTTTAAACCAGGAATCTCTCTATATGACTTTATGATCAAATATGATCAAATATGTTTAATTCAGATATTCCTTTGGAGAGATGGTTAAAATTATAATTGTTGCCCATAAGTTCTCCTTTGTTTAAAGGCAGCTTCAGATAAACTCCACCCAGTGTGTCATTTATGTTTCCAGTTAATCTCCAATTTAAAAAAGTTACTGGCAGCTAAAATGTCACCAGATGACACCATGCCACGTAGCTGCTACCGCCTTCAGGCCTTTGCTTTTTGTAAAGTGCTTCATAAAGAGGCCATAATGTATTTAATGACTGGCAATAAAATAAATTAACATTAATTTATATAAAACTCTGGCTGATTACCACCTCAGCTTAAAATTAAACATTTTTGTTTTTACCAGTGAGATTCTGACTCTTGAAAAGTACAGTACAGAAAAGTAGTATAATATTTCATTACCAGAGACACTTGCAGCAGCCACACCAGCAGAGGCAGCAGGTGTTGGGTTGGGGCTGTCCAGGGGCCTGGGGTGGGGCCTCTATGTGTGCCGCCTGCCTTTTTCTCATCTCCACTCCACTCACACTCCGGGGCTTCACAATGGAAAAAAATTTAAATAAATAAAACCAGTTAAATACACTTCAAATGATTAATAATGTAACAGAGACCGCAGCTGCAAATTTGGTCCCCCCTGTTTTACTTTTGGCTCACCAGCAGTATATCTTATTAGAGCGGGAAAAAATACAAGAAACTGTGTGTGTGTGTGTTTGAAAGAGAGATGAAGTGAGAGAGAGCACTCAAGCAGGACAGAGAGGATTCCCTTCCTTGTACGGTACGAGGGTTTCTGGCATTAAGCCAAGGCTTTCACTCGGCTTTGATAGACACTGCACATACATTTCAATGGGCACAGGCACAGACAGGAGAATCGAGGTCTACACATCACGTTCACGGACAGACACGTGCAATTAATACACAAATTCATGCACACGCACACTCACGTTACCCCAGCAGCTCTTTCTACATTCATCCTCTGCCTTGCCACAGAATGTGCAACATCCTTTGCACAGGCAGGAGATGAGCATTTAAACAGTGATACACCGGAAAAACTATGTTTTCCATATGTGCTACTTCTGTTCTCTGAAACCACAATGCTGCAGCACCCTGTGGTCATGTGACCACAGGGTGCTGCAGCATTGTGGTTTCTGCTAAAGCTCTGATGTTTGTGTTTCTGAAGTTTGCTCTTTAATGTTTGAGACAAGCAAAGAAAATGTACAGTATGTGGTAACACTTCAGTCTACAGGCAACATGGCTGCGACGCCGGTCTCAGACACAGCAGCGCTTTGTACTAAATGCTAACGTCAGCATGCTAATATGCTCACAATGACATGCTGATGTTTAGCAGGCATGAGCTTAGCATGCTGATATTTGCTAATTCAGCACTAAGTGCAGCTGAGACTGATGGGAATGTCAGTAGTTTTGAAAGAAACTAGTTTAATGCACAGACTAACACTGTGTCAATAGAGCCATCTCATCATTTTACTGTTGAATTTCCTCAAATAATGATGTTTACCTCCATTGTACTGTAAAACTGGCTGCCTTGGGTTTCGAAGATTTGTTATAATTTCATAAAATATCACTTTCAGCTACTGCAAACTCGGGTATGAACTGTGCCAACCATCTTAGTCGAAACTTTCCCGAACAGTTTAGTGAGTCTGTTATTTCTCTGTCACTGCAGCTACCTCATCTGGTTTACTGTACTTAAGCATGGTTTGACCTGGACAACTAACTCTGCTCTTCCTTAAAGTCTCTGTGGACAATCCTGTGCAGGTCATCGCCGGCGGTTTTCCTCGGCCTTTACAGACACTTTGAAGGTCAATGTGCCAGCAGCCTGAGCCTTGCAGGGAGGAGGGATGTGCGGAGCCACTTTAACATCACACAACAGCCGTTACAGGCAAAGACAGCATTTTTCAACCCTAAACAAAAAAAAAAACAAAAAACACCACCCTCTAAGAACTCATTGTAATACATGAGATGATAACAGTATAGTCTAGTAATGCTATTTTTCATCTTCCTCCAAGAAGGAGATAGAAAACACTTGGTTGGCTTCTTATGAGCTACATAGGCCGGGAAAACCCCTATCCCACTGTGCAATAAGCTTAAACTAGCTCTCTCCCAGAAAGACCAACGACCAACATTTACAACAGGAAACACTACGAAGATCGGCTAAGAAGATGCTGTCATGTCAGAACTAATTCTTCTCTTCTCGCCAAATAATGAACACAAATTCCACTTCACAATTTGGGGCATTTAAGCTTAATCTCACAGAGGGATTCAGTGTGAAAAAGCCACTAATTAACCGCTGTCTTGTAGTCTGGGAATCAAAAGTACAATCAGTACAGAACTCTTACCTGTAACGTCATGGTTCAAATTAAACTCCTCATCAAACAAAAAAAAAAAAAAAAAACTGGGCTCCACTACCAACAGAGGAGCCTTCTCTCTTCGTTCTCGCTCCTTCTACTCTGCACACAGACATGCAATTTACTACAATGATGATACATGGCAGGTAAGGCTGAGAGGACGTGCCTGATATGCAAATGTCGTCGCCTGACCAGTGGAGTGGTCTTCAGTTATTCAGCGACAAGGCAGCATCCGTGGTAAAACAGGCTGCCGGATGCAAACGACAGTGAGGGTACGGCTTTGTTCTAAACCCGGAGAGGGAGGCCGCATTGACAGGACATGCAAATATGGAGTGGAAATACAAATAAAATGAGATGAGAGGGAAAAAGCAGGAAAAGGGACCACAAAACAGAGAGCTATATGAACTGTCTTATATGCCCCCCCCCTCCACACACACACACACACATTTTATTAATTTAGACATAACTTAAATTACATGTGGAGGAAAAAAAATTGAAGTTCAAAAATCAGCCACAAAATCACAAAAGCCAAAGGATGAGCCATAGATAAATTAAAAGTCTGTTAGTGAGTAACAACACACAGGCTAAAAATCCTGTTGTGTTGTTTAGCATTCATCATGGCACTGCGCGCTGCCATTGTGCCACTACTGGGCACCAGGCTACTGGCAGTGTTGCACTATTTGACTGACAAAACGTGACCCAATCAGAGCTTCGAACCTGCCCTGTCAATCAAACTAATCAGAGCAGAGGAGGAAGCAGTTTATTGGAATATAACCTGAGGGTTATATTCGTGGAAGATGGAAACTGGCACAAAAAGAAGCCTGTATTGTTTTTACCCAGCCAGTTCAATAAAAAGTAGCTCAAACTGGGCGGAAAACCACCCAATCTGGCAACATTTGCTACTAGTCACAAACTGAGCCTTTTCACATTAACAAACTGGGTGGAACATTCATTCATAATCTCCCACTCGTAGGCAGTCACCCATGCGCAGCGACAGGTTATGTCAGTGAGAGCTCTAACTGAGCAGAACTCCTGGCCAATGAGTGATACAGAACTGGGAGTGGATCACGCTTTTGTGGGAGTTTTAATATTTCTTTACTGCTTTTCCATCCAAACTTTCATCATCTCATGTTTTACCAGTGAAAAAACTGTTTTGTATCTTGGTTTTCACTCCATCAAGGAAAATATGCTTAGCCTAAGATTACAGGTAGCAGCATACAAGTCAAGTTGTAAAAATGATCTTGAATTTTAGTCTTATACTCCAAAATCACTGAACTGATCAATGAAGTATCAGTTAAAGTATTTTTACACTGTACCTTAACACATCTAATGGAATGAACTAACAGACGCCTTATTAATGATAATGTTAATCAACTCTAATAATTCATAATAATAATTCTGATAGTTGCTAGAGATGTAAAACTGGGCCTATTTCACTTAGATTCTCTTGTTTGTTACCTAAATATTACTCAGTGTCATAATTTATGATTTTTTTGTTTATTGTGCAATAAGAGGTCCACTGTGAGAACACAGCGGATGCACTGAGGTGCCGTTTTGTTCTTATTTTATACCTTTCAACACACACAAGGCAGATAACGGATTGGGCTTTGCTCTGATATCTTTGTGAACTGTGAGGCTTCACATACTGTAGACGTGTGTGATCAACTGATTATGTACAATCAACGGAATCTGATGCAGATTGACGTCAACTAAGCGCACAGGTGATCTAAGGATGCATCTGAGTTCAGTCTGAAATGTGTGAATATATATGTAAATAAGGAATTTCAAACAATTGCTTGTGTTTGCACTTTGTCATCATGGCCTGTTTATACACTGATGGAGGAAAAAAAAATCTGATTAAACTTTAAACTGGTTAAAGTAAGCGAATATTTTTCCGTCTTCAGTGTAAATACTGTAAAAGGGTTGACAACTCGTGTGGATTTCCTATCAAACAAAAGTAAAATTTTTATATTAAACATCTCCACAATAACTAATTACTAATAACTCCATCCACTGAGAAAAACTTTGGCAAAACTTTTTTTTTAAGCTGCATGGTGTTTTACATTGTGAGACATTTTACACCTCATTAAGGAAAACGTACACTGGGTCTTTTTCTTTATCCTCATCTGAAACTTTTTAAACACAATCTCCCTCTCATTCAAACAACGTAAAGTTAGACATATAATGTCTCCTTTGGACACTATGACCAAAAGGAATTACAGTCATACCGGACAGAAGTCAAACTTACCATGAATTAGTGAGTTCCTAAAAACAGGTCAGACAGAGCAGTCATGGCGTGAGGTAATAGGTTGCTGGACGATAGCAGGCTGGTTGACAGAGTGACTGACTTGTGGGCTGTCTGAGCGACTGTTTGGCTAATGGACTGGCTGTTTGGCTTGCTGAAGATGTGGGGCAAGGCAAGGAGGTTCTTTTCACCACAGAGAAGAGAAGTTACTGGTCTCACCATCCCTGACTGACAGGCACAGAAAGGGACATGAGAGCTGAGGTGAAAGTGTAACTACTTCCTCTCCTTGCTTCCTTATTTCACTCGCTCCTTTTGTTTCTCTCGCCGTCGCCTCCTAGGCTTCCTTGGATCTCGGTGAAAGGGTCATTTATGGACTTGAGAGTACAGGGAGCAGCTAAAGTACAGCATCTGAAAAAACACACAAAGCAAAGAAAAACCGGTTTTACAGTCAGAATCAGGACAGAACCAGAGAAAAGAACATTTTCTATGGTGACAATAATGAGGAAATATATTTGCTGCAGAGCCTTATGTTCAAAACATTTAAAACTCTGTCACTACACATTATAAATCTGTAACTATACTGGTTTATCAGTTTTTGAGTCTTTACACTTCCAATAAAGATATACTGTGTCAGTCAATATTCATCTTTTTTACATAAACATTTTTGATGCAAATTCCTTCAATCTGTTGTGTGACCAGACTTGCGACTAACATGTACTGAGCAGGAGTCGACTGTTAATCACTTCGGTCATCGGTTAAACGTTAAAGTTATTTCTACTTTGTTTCCTGCTCATCAAAAAGCGACGATTTGATGCTTTTCTGTTCTCTGTCATTGAAAACTGAACATCTTTGGGTTTTCATGTAAGTTCTTCTAAGATGTTTCAGTTAGCTTTGGAAAACTTTTTCACAGTTTTCTGACATTTCTATGACTAAACATATGATTGATTAACCTTATAAATAATAGATAGATTAATCAGTAATGAAATAATTAGTCGCAGCCCTATACTGTTTCTAAACTGCCAACATATACGCTGATACTAGTATATATCTGTGTTTAGCTAAAGGATGTGGTCAAAATGAGATGAAATAAACCACATTAAGAAATGAATGAGGAAATGAACCAAATGCAGCAAATGATAGATGATATACTTAAACACACATCATGGAAGGGATTAAGCCCATCACTGGTGCCACAGCCCAACACTCAATCACAGGCAAATGGCATTTCCTGGGTTTCACATGGAGCCACCATCCCTCCCATATGACACGACATGCTTTCTCAGTACTGTTCTACAGTAAAACCATTCCCTTATGACAGAAGCATCGATATCTGCTCATGCCAGTTTAAACTGGTTTGAAGACAAAAGTTTCCCTTGTATATTAAAAGTCTATGAAGACTGATTTTGCATAGCTGTGTGCAAAGATAAGGCTTTTGTGTTGTACTTGTGAGATTTTCAACTGCCTGTTCCCAGGAGGAAGACAGCAAGAGTAACTTTAGAAACATGCTTCCTAAAAAAAGAATCGAATTACGAAAGTGCTGGGGCAGCATTCGTGGGATGACTGTCTGTATTGTGTCTGAACCACAGCTGAAATAATTAATTAATAATTAATTGGGAACTATTCTGAAAATCGAGAAAAGAGTTCAGACAGTTTTTGACTATTAAATGATTAAATCATTTAATGATGATTATAACTAATGTAAATGCAGCTGGGAGTCCATATCACATAATCACACCAATACAGCAACCATATCACAACCAAAAAAACAAGCACTGTAGCTGTGTTAACTCTGCAGGATTTCACTCTTTATGTCTTCAGGGATCATTTAGGTGTTGGTTAACTCTGCCTCTGTAGACACTAATACTGTAGTGTTTCAGTGTTTTAAATATATACTAGTGTGCAAATGTTTTAGGTCCTTTAGCTGTTTCGATTTTTATCCATCACACAATAACAAATTCAATGTGCAGCATGACAAGAAGCCCAAACATACAGGAAGAGTCATAAAGAGCTATCTTCAGAGACAACAGACGGTCTGGTCCCCACAGAGCCCTGACCCCAACATCATGGAGTCAGACTGGGACTACATGAAGAGACAGAAGACACTGAGACAACCCACAGAAAAACTATGACAAGTTCTCCAACATGTTTGGAACAACCTACCTGCCAAGTACCATTAAAAAACACAGCACCAGTTCTCCTCTGCACAAATGTACAGAGGAGAACTGGTGCTGGTTCAAAGTCAAAGCAGGGTCATTGATTTGATTTAGTTTTTTTCTGATACTGTACTTCGTATAAAGTTATCCAGTAAGTAAAAACTATTATTATTACTTTTGCACAGAACCTCCAAGTAAAATATCTCTATCTCTACAACTGCACTCTTTTAAGCCTCTCTGAAGGAAGAGTAAAATCTGAATGAGAAGAATCAGGAAGTCATCCAGGATGTAGTGTCAACATAACCTGGGCTCCTCTGACTAAACACACCCATGGGAAACTGTAGTGTGGGTGCTGCCTCAGCTGTGCACGACCTGATCTCGTTCCAGTGCATGACTTTAGAGGAAAAGGGTTTAAATAACTCTGTTCGGTGGCAAAATGAACCGGAAAGTGAGGAAGGTGACAAGACGGTGTATGGGTGGAGGGTGCTGTCGCAGCACCGGATCTGTTGCATCTGCCCGAAAGGCCCGTGCATTTCTTCAGATAAGAAGTAGGCAGGCTCGTCGGACCCTGCTCTCTTCCTCTGTGCACTAGCTCTGCTGGCTAGCTGCTGGGCTGGGTGTTTTGCATGGTTTCTTCTGCAGCTGTCCGAACCGTCTGAGCCCAGCGGCTGCAGGTCCGAGCAGCCGGGAGAGGGGATCCCCTCCCAGGCGGCACCACGGAGCGATAGCGCCGTTAGAGAGAGAGGGCAGCGAGGTGCTGACTGTCGCACCGAATTTTTCCAGAGATCAAACACCATCCACTTTCTTCTTGCTAGCTTTAGCCGACAGCCTGAGATCCGCTATCTCTCGCAGCGAGAGGAGGCGGTGGCAGCTGAGCAGCAGCTAGCGTCGTGCTAACGTCAGCTAGCCATTCCGTGTGGAGCATTAGCGCAGAATAATCAGCATCTTACCCCTTTACGCTGGGCTGTCAGTGTCCTAGGGTGATAGGTGTGAAAACGCGATGTCCCGATGCTTATTTAACGACATCGTAAATGGGAATCCTGCGGTGTAATGTCCATCGCCGCTGTTTTTCTGCCATCCGCCCCACTTCAGCACCGAACGCCGCCGAGCCCCTGGATGCACTGCGCAGGCGCGCTGCCACCGCTGCTCTGTGGCTGCAGTCGGCGAGAGGATGCACTGCTGAGGCTCCGTATACAGCCTAACGCACACACAGGGTCACACTACATCCCCGCTGTGCAACAACGACACCGCCACCCTCCAAAATATTCATCTAGAAACGGTGTTACGTTAAACATCACACATTTCCAATTCAACATATTCCAATTTCGTCTGTTTTAGAGACAGAGAAACACGGTAAGTTCGTAATGAAGTTTGTAAGACCACTGTTCGTAGCAGAGGAAATTTATCCTCAGATTTGAGCAGTTTCCTTGAGGAATAGTAACTAATAGTTTAATTTATGTCACATAAATTAAGTACTCCTTAGATTTAAATGATTCATCAATAAGTTAGGACTTGAGATACATGTCTTCTACATGTACAGTTTCTATCCATCCATATCTCTGCTATACATGCTGACTTGGTTTCATCTCGCATCCAAGAGGCTTCTTCAGTTCTGGTGCCGTCTCAATGAAAATCACTGACCTTCTCAAAGATTGCACTTTGCAGATGCGATGTCAGTTTCTGGAGTAATCGCTAAGCCTTTTCATTCAAACCTTCAGTGCTGAAATGGACCTGTCTCACTCTCTCATTCAGTATCTGGCTCTGAGCCTTCTCTAGGACCATTTCAGTTCTGCGGCCTTTCATTGTGGAACCTAGACGTGGGCTGTTTGGTATGAGTCTATGTTGTTGGCATCTTTGGTTGAATCGTAGGTGGTTGCTGTAGTCTGCAATTTCCCTGGCTGTCCTCTCATACTCCCATACCATTCTGAGAGTGCCCATCCCAAAATGCTTGCTAAGAGAAACTGAAGAAGTCTCATACTTGTCTATAATTTATTATGCATTTATGATCATACTACCAAATATTTTACATCTTTCTACATTATTCTCAGACAGACCATAATAACCTGTACAGGACTGTGGTTCTCTCTAGCATGTTGCTGAACTCAGTCTGAGACTATGAGCCTGTGTTTCATGCAGTAGAAAATAAAGATAGAGAGACAGATTACAAAAACATCTCCTCAGTAATCTCTTTTAAATTGGCAGTCATTTTATCTGAGGGCAAGCAGCAAGACCTGTAAATGCCTGTTTGATTCTTCACAGCTGCAGGAGAGTACTGTAGAATCCAGTGAGAAATCCAGACTGCTAAAGGCAACACAAATTTGCCCAAGTACTCCTTAAATGTAAACGATTTATCAACAAGTTAGGACTTGAGATACATGTCTCCTGAGTACAGTTTCCATCTGCTATACAGCGTGAGAGATCTGTAAATGTATACACATGGTGAACCAGACGATTTTTTTCTTGACTTCATCATCCTTTTCTGTAGCTTTTTTACACACGTCATCTGCTCAGTTGAAGTCACATTTTCAAGAATGACAAGAAGGACGTGTGAATCAGAGTCTCTCAGTTTGAACAATATTTTCCTACTGTTAACACAGGGGGGCACCAAAACTCTGCTCTCTCTCTCTCTCTCTCTCTCACACACACACACACACACACACACACACACACACACACACACACACACACACACACTACTGCAGCAGTGACAAATCTGTATGTGTGTAAATCTACCTGTTAACACTGCGTGAAAGAAAATCACAAGAACATTACTACCGCTACAGTGACAATTAGTGGCTCTTAGCTGTCAAATAAGAAATTTAATTGCAACAATAATAGGCCAGGGTGCGTAAAGACACCTGGTTTGGTGCTTTTAACATCATTTCAAAAGGCAGAACTGTTTATGAAAATTAAAAAGACTCCTTTCATGGAAATCATGCTGGAATGGAATGGATGTATTTAATCGATTGATTTACTGTCTGGTCGTCCTCCATCTGTAGGCATCTGACACGCTCTGTATTTAGATATGAGGTACTGGGACTCTAACCAGAGAAGATGTTGAAAAGGTCATGTGAGAAAAGCCAAGATGGAACACGTGTATGTTCCTTGACACTGTTGGATCATTAATACTGATCTGAAGTGCCCTGGATCAGCTCCTGTTTCCTTTCTGAGGAGGACTGCATTGATTTGAATGTGAAAAGGTCAAGAGCTACAAAATCACTGCTCTGCTTCATTATGGCTCTCAAACATACAGCAGTGAGTCCTAAACAAGACAAGTGTGTGTGTGTGTGTGTGTGTGAAGCCATATGCTTTGCACTTGCAATGGATTGTGATTAAGATGAGTGTGCGAGCATTTGTATGTTTGTAAAGGAATCGTCATGTGTGAAAGAAAGAGGAAAACAAGAATAAGTGAGCCAGTATGCTTCATTTGAACTGTCCCCACACCCCACACCTTTTTGATGTAAGAACGATAAAAGCTATAATCTGACATTTATGTAGCGACTGTCCAGGCGTGGAGAGGTGAGAAAGAAACCAGAGTCTGACCTTCTCCCTTAAACCTTCTATTTTTATTCTTTATACAACATTTTTTGTCACTTTTCAGGTGTGACATCCGACCATTTCTGTATCTTTTCAAAACCGACGACCCAATATTCACTTCTACCTCAGAGGTGAGAAGAAAAGAAGGGTTTTCATGTGATCAGGGCAATACCATGAATGTCTTCCAGAAGCGACTGTCTGAAAATGTGCGTCATTGTTACAGAGAGTTGCCGTGTTTAGATAAAAAAAACACTCGGATATAACAAACACACAAATCACTGATGGTTGAGGAAAAATAAGTTGCACAAAGGCACCTTACACCCTGAAACCAAGGGGAGATCTCCTCAAACAAGAGACTTTGCCCTCAAGGCACACAATTATGTGTGTGAATAAATGATTAAAAAAACAACAACAAATAATTCATACTTATTTTAGTTTCACACTGTAATCCCAGTGTTTAATCATTAATGCATTTCCTCCATCTTTATGATGGCCAGTTTGTCACTCCGCCTTTAAGTGTGGTTCAGATTAAGTGTAAACACTTGAGTTCCAATGTGGTCAGACAACATGTCGTACAAACCACATCTTTTCTAGTGTAACCTGACCCTTAGAGCCCACAGCAAAGTTAGCAGCTCAGTGAGGCTTACAACAACAACCTTAACAAGCAAACAAAGCAAAGTTGTTAGGATACACTGACAGGGAGCCATAAATGTACAAACTTTTGTGGCAATCCATCAAGTAGATGTTGAGATATTTCAGCCCGAACCGCAGCGGTGGATCAACATTGCCATTCCTAGAGCCATGCTGCCAGCAAGGCTGAAAAAAGAGGATGTCTATCCCTTCAATCAGACCTTAACCTGCAGACCCCAGTACCATCCCTGCTCCAAGATGTGTCAGTGGAGTTATCTTTCACCCTGTGGTCATTGTGATTGTGTGATTCATCAAGCCACACTCAAACAGCCTTCTGGGGCTTTTCTGGAGTTAGGTCGTTTAACTCCTGCTCATATATATGTGTGCATGAGGGTCAGCGAGATATGGAGAGAGGCGGGAAGAAAGAAGGTGAGAGACAGATGGGCATGCAGAGAGGGGTGCACATGGTGGTTGGAGCCTGCAGTCATACTTATGGTAACTGTCTGCTTGTCTGAAAGTCTCGCAGAGAAATCATGACGGCTGAATACACACTAAGGGTCGGGCAAATCAATATCTCACAAGAACAGCAAGTGTCAGTTTTCCTCAGTGTGTGTAGTCAAAGTCACTGTGGGAGAAGCAATGATTTTACCTGGCTGAGTCTGAGTCCAGAAACAAAATCAAAGGGCAGCTAAGTTCCATTCGATCAAGAACTACACAAATCAAATGAGTGTACTGTCCTTTGTAATACACAAATACGAATACTACCCACTGGCTCACATGCTCATGCCTCCCTTCAACTGCTCAACACAGAGATGTTCGTATTATCTACATTTTACATTACACTGAAAAAAAAATAATGAAAAAGAAATTAGGTGTCTGTTAAAGATGCAAGAGCTGAGCCTCTCATCAGATCTGTCAGGCTCCTGTTCAGTAATGAATTCAGTTTTGAAGCCTGCCCAAGCAAGTGTGAAGTGCTGGTAGATGATATAAGACTTAATAATCCTCTGTCTGTTCATGACTTAGCTGTAAAACTGCGCTTTCTCTTAAATGTAGAAATTGTGTATTTTGTGATACCCAACACAGGACTGTAACAGAAATTCTGTGGCATTTTACTGCATTTATTTAGCCCTCATTCAGTGTTGCTCTGGTTCAAACTTCTCTTCCTCCAACATGTAGTGGTTTCAACTAAACTCATATCTTTAATAATTCAGAGCATCACTGTTTAATGCTGTTTTGTGTGGCATTTAAAACAGCTAAATATAACATAACACATAACATATCTATCATGGGCACAAGGCACAATTTGTTCCACTTCAGTGTCTCATTTTTACAGGCAAATTTCCAAAGCAGAAATGGAAAACTAATTTCATGTTGGTTTCCATGGCATTTCTGCTTCCTGTGATATAGACAAACGAACGGTGGAAAGGAAACAGTGGTTACAGCCTGGATTCGAACTCCAAATTGTTGCGGTTACCTGGTAAGGATCTTATCTCAGTCAGACAACGTGACAGCTCTGAAATTGCCCTTTCACAGGATTTCACCACTGCCTCCCACAGAGTATCTGTGCTGCTGTCCTGAGGCCTGAATGTCAAAGCTGATTTGTCAAAAGCAGGAGCCAGGCTACAGGAGCAATGTATTTTGCCATGATATCAGATGGATGTGGTATGATATTTCTTTAGATGTTAATGAGGGGAGGGGCAGCAGTGTTTTTTTTTTTTTTTGTTGGGTTTTTTTTTGTATGAAAGTACATTGTGACTCTGATACTGCATGGGTTCAGTAACATCTACTTGCATATACATTGCAACTTTGTAGATGTACATTATTATTTTAGTCTTTTACAACATAATGACCACACATCCATTTAATGTCTATGAGCGAGAAGAGTATTCTTGATAAAAGGTAAACAGTCATGGGGATGGTCTGAATTGCTGCTGTGAATACCCTCTTCAACAAAGACAGAGTAAATGGATGTAATGGTTAATGGATATAAAGCGCAGACACGTTTTTATTATACTTCCTCCTTTCTTTCTTTGCTTTTCTGTCTTAGGCGATATATCCCATTATGAATGATGTGTCCTACAATGTATTTGCAGTGTGTTCCTGTGTGAGAGAGCGAGAGACAGTCAGAGGGAGATTAAAAGGACAGTCTTACACATCTAAAAACATAAAATCTCCAACACAATGGGAACAGGACAACATTTTCTCATACCCCTCAGACCTCTTCCAGTTTTTATTATTACTTTACAAAAATGTGTCCACATTGTAAGAACTGAGAAGGTGTAAAATGTAAAGCACACGCAAGGAGAAATGCTTGCCTCTCTTTGGCTGAGTAACCTCAGTGGGAACACAGCCTGGGTTTCTCTGCTTCAGAGACAAACACAAACTATTATTACTCCGTTCTGGTGCTAAAACTGAAGAACATTATAATACTGATGTTCAAACCATACAGTGGAGCAGATGGCTAATTGATATTATCAGTAAAGGACTTTCCAGTAGATGCAGGAACAAAATGAGAAATGCTTTAAGCTGAAACATGGGTCTCCAGACTATGGAGAATTGTTATGTATTAATGTCACAGCCATGTCAAAGTTAATTCAAATAACAGGGGATAAGGTGGCGTTGGGAACCAGCCAGTACAAGATCACATTCTAACCCACAGGAGAATTGGTTTTACTGAGAGGTGTTGAGGCAGAGTACAGCCTTTTTTTCACCCAAGCTGTTTCTGAACCACAAGCAGCTGAAAATACAGCAGAGTTTTAAATGAGTTTCTGTGGAAGTCACCCTCAGCCTTTAAAGTTACAACTCAAATACTGATTGTTTGGAAATAAATCCCCGTCTCAGTGTTTCCCATTTAATTGGACACGTTTCTCCAAGGGTTCATGCTCTCAGCCAACACAGCCACAAAAAACAGACTCTCAACTTTGCCCAAACAGCCTACAATCGATTGCTGCTATTTACTGAGACAACTTTAACAATCAGGTAAGTGTTTTTTTTTTGTTTTGTTTTTTGATAAAACAATACATTCAATAACACAAAGGGCTGCTGATGGTAAAACTTGGTTAGAGGAAAGTTAAATGGAATTTAGTCCTTGATGGGATCAAATCTTTGTCACAATGTTAACAAATGCATGTGCAACATTTCACTGTTTCATCTGTTAGTTTTAGCAAAATGTTTAATATGTTTGTCTATGTGACACAAAATGTAAGAAAAGCTGACCGTCAGTCACATGTTGTAGGTGTTTATTATAAACCATTTAAAATGCGACAATACATAGACTCACTGAGCACTTTATTAGGAACCCCTGTACACCTGCTTATTTATGCAATTATCCAATCAGCCAATTGTGTGCCAGCAGTGCAGTGCACAAAATCAAGCAAATACAAGCCAGGAGCTTCTGTTAATGTTCACATCCAACATCAGAATGGGGATAAAATGGGATCTGGTTCTTACTGACTCCTGTCAGTCAAGAACAGAAGTCTGAGGCTGCAGCAGACACAGGCTCACCAAATCTGGTCAGCTGAAGACTGGAAAAACATAGCCTGGTCTGATGAGTGTCAGTTTCTGCTGAGGCTGCAGATGGTAGGGACAGACATTAGTATCAGCAACATGTATTCATGGACCCAACCTGCCTTGTGTCAACAGTCCAGGCTGTTGGTGGTGGCATGATGTGGTGGGGAATGTTTTCTTGGCACTTGGGGCCCCTAAATATTAATGAATCATGGTTTGAATCCCACAACTTATCTGAGTACAGTTACTGACAATGTGCATCCCTCTGTGGCCACATTTGCCCAGTTTCTAATGGCTGTTTCCAGCTTGGAAATGCTCCATGTCACAAAGCAATCTCAAACTGGTGTCGTGAACATGACAGTGAGTTCAGTGTATTTCAGTGGCCTCCCCAGTCACCAGATCTGAATCTTAGAGAACACCTTTGGGATGTGGTTGAACAGGAGATTGGCAGCATGAATGTGCAGTTGACAAATTTGTAGAAATGGTGAGATGCGGTCATATCAACACAGAGCACAAATCTCAGATGTCATGAAGAGCTTAGGCTGTTTTGAAAGCAAAGTGGGGAACTACCCAGTATTCGATTATAAGTTTGTTTTCTCTGAAAAGTAGAGATTTTGACCATGTCAGAGTTTTCATTTGACATCAGTCAATACATGGCGATGCCGCAGAGCAGCAGGATTTCAGCCTGAAATTCAGCTCTGCAGTAAAACGGGATGAGTCAGAGCTCTGGAGCTGTCGTCTCTCATCATTTATCAGTGAAATGTCAAAACCTGTCTGCTGCAGAGCACTGTTTGGGCACTGCTGTATCAACCAACCAAACACACACACACATACATACATATGCACACATACTACCTCTATTTGGCCCTCACTCTCTGAAGCTCTCTGTCAGACCTCCTTAAAACGACATTAAATAATTCATCCTCCTGCTGAGAAGCTGCGCTGAATTCATCATTCATTGAATCTGCCAAGAGACACTGGAAAATATTCACCAGCAGTTTTCCAAGTCAATGAGTCTTTCCATCTGCTCATGGCTGATTATCAAATTTGGAAGATACTCATTTGAAATAAACATCTCAGTTTTCTTCATTAAACTGTCCAGATGCAAAATGTCAGAGATAGTAATTTGTAGCAAATTCGGTTTTAGTAAAGAAAACTTGTTTTTCCTCTAAGTGCCTCCAAACTCTCGAAAAACAGGCAAATGTACACACACATGAGGATGGCCTGTCTGACCTTAGTTTTTACCAACGTTTCTCAGAAAATTCTCATTCATTATCCTTGGAGGTAAATAAAACAAACTTTCCACCCTTAAGCATCTTTTCATACACATTTTGCGGTGTTGCATGTTTGGTAACTCTGGAACCTTTGGGATCTTGACTAGAATTTAAAGTCCTTGTTTGACATTTTGCACTTCCCCTTTTGCCAAGATTTAAATGATTTAAACTCCTCTTATATCTGTCCATTAAATATCATATGAAGCCATAGCACAGGAAGAGTTTAGCTTAGCTAAGGCTTCCCTGGGCTTTAATGAGCTTGAAAATTTGAACCCACCAAAGGCCTGTGGGATGGAAATGGCTCCAGAAATGTTTACTCAATTTTTTCTCTCTCATCCACTGTTTTCTCTCCAGATACTTCTACAATTTGTCTGAAAACCCATAGCTTATTGCACAATTTTCCCATTATGAAGGTTTTGCGGGGACGTTTTCCCTTATTAGTGCTCTGGGTCCAAGGATAAAAGCTGTCAAACGCTGCACAGATTGAAGCCCTCTGAGACCGATTATTGATTTTGGGCTGAATAAATAAAATGGATTTGACTTAACTTATAACCTTTGGCTTCTGAGAATTTTGCTTTAAACCCTAAGGCACCTCTGCAATCCTGCGATTCCTGCAACATACTAAAAACTGCAAACACTTTAATTTTCAGTCAGATTTTTTGGGGGGTTGCATTGTAAATATGGATTGAGCCATTCATCTTGTGCTCTCTCTGCAGTGCTCCTGAATGAATTAATCACATCATATATCATATTCACGGGCAAATTTTCCAGGGAGACACCAGCTATCATGAACATGACAGTGCAGGAAATACTGATACTCTTATGAGTATTTGTGTCATATGTGAGTGATGTCTTTTTCAAAGAACTCGATTTCTCTAAGAGAAAAAGCAGCAGAAAGAAATACATAAAGGTTAACAACTGTTTTAAAGTGTGGTTAAAATACATATTGATGTGTTAAAATATGCAGTAAGTAAAGTTCATAAGGAAGTTACAATAAATGTTTAAAAATTGTATGAAATAATAATTAAAAATGAAGCAATGTATTTCATTTCATGTCTTAAAAGTTAAAAAGCTGTAAACTCTTGTAAGGGATCTGTTTGGAGAGATGTTTAGGATCACATGAGAGGTTGACGTCCATGTTTGGGTCACGTGATCTGCCAGGAGGATGAGGGGAAGAACTTGACGGAGGCTTGGGGAGAGTTTTTTCTCTGTCGATGGGGATATAAAAACGTTTGTGTTTCTGACGTGTTTCCAGGTATTGCTAGCAAGGAAATCCGTTTGGGGACATGTATTGTCAGTCACAGAATTTTTGTTCAAAGTTTTGATTTGTTGTGGACTGAGATAGCTGCTCGTTAGCTAGGCGAGTAGCGAGGCTAACACGACGGACTTTTCGCTGACATCGAGCTAACAGAGCTAAGGCTAGCAGCTTCGTCGGGAGCGTTTGTCTCTGGATGGACTGTTTTCGACCTGAAAACGGGAGGCAGCAACCGGACGTCTCTCTGGACGGACCAGGGGCACTCAGAGTTCTGCTAGCAACAGTGGACATCCTCAGGACATCGTCACTCTTCCTGTATGCTGCCGTTTTGTTTCCAACACCAGGGTGAGGGACCGGTAACCTTCTCTGTGGACCACGCATTTCTGAACGGTATGTCTGCTACGATACATATTTATTTATTTATTTATTTTCTAGGTATTCATGCAATTTCAGAGGAAAATGGTATGCCTTTGAGGGAATAAAAGTGATATGTATTTTTATATTTTTTGTTTTGTTCATTATTATAAGAAATGATCTCAATTTAAGATACCTTCTGTGTGTGTGTTTATTGCATTGTATTGGTATTACCTAGTGCTAAAAGACATTCCACCTCAGTCACTCAGTCACCTTAGTAGTCTCAGGCTAGACAAATTAAAGTATTTTACATCTCTACAGTTGATTTATGTCTCCAAAACTGATTATAAGATTGACGTAATCTGAATTAAGTAAGGGGTTGCGGAGACTAGAGAGATTAGGTATTAAAAAGGTGCTCATGTTCCAACGCTGACAGCTGACAATGAGTGAGATAAAAAACAAAAATGCGGTCATATAAAAAAAATATACTGTTTGTGTGAACATAGTATTTTTTCTTTTAAAAATTCACTCACTTTGATTAGACTAAAATGTATTTATCTGTCAAATAAGATGAAAAACAATACACTTAATTGGTGCCACAGATGGCAAGATGTGAGAACAGAACCAAAAGACCAGAATGTACAGAAAATGAATCCTGTGCTGGTGATCCTAACTACAATAATTTCCCTCCGACTTGTTTTATGTAGGCTTTGACAATAATTTGAGCCTCATTCAATCTCTGCCCGCCCTCACCAAATGTTGCTGCCCATGACTCACAACTGTGTTGGTTACCATGGCTACGCTTGTGACTGTGTCACCAACCGGAGGGTATACATCATATCAATAAACTAATAATTGTCTCTTTATCCTTCTCACCATCCTCTCCTTCTGCTCATTACCTTTTCACCTCCTCTTGCACTCTGCTCTGCTTCAGTCCTCGTCTCTTGTCCCTCCCCTTCCCCTCCTCAGGTCCTCTTGTCCTCACATGAAACCTCAGACACCAATGACTTGCTGTGGAAATGAATTTCAGCAGGTTAATGTGAACAAAAGTAAAAAAAAAAAAACCAAACCTCTGTGGTCACATGATCTCATGGTCCAAATATTATCCAAATTATAGTAATTTTCACTTAGTAGTTGAGTCTGCTATTCACATGCTGCATTTAAATTGCCTTCACCTCAAATAATGCAGCATGTAATGAAACATTACTGTTAACAGCTTCATCTCATTGATATCAGTCTTAATTTACTTTTCACTCTCTAAAGGAGCTGTGTTAGGTGTTTGTTGTAATATTAAATTTCCAGTAAACATGGATGTTAGCAAAGCAAATGATTTGGGACTGAAATCTTAAGGACTGCAATAGGATTCTCTATATTACATACATTTACAACGTATTTATTTTAGTAATTAGGAGTCTAAGTGAAAGTGAAAGTCAAAATAAGGTTTTTCTTACAGCAATCCATCCATGAAAGGAAATGTAGGTAATTGCAGCTATTTCTGATCTGCTGAGACTCAATTACTTGGTTCATTATAGGTACAAAGTACCAGTCGTGATTAGAAAAAAAACTGTGAGCAGGTATGACTCACGACACTGCTAGCGTTGATGGGAAGGAGGAGGGGTTAATTACTTTCGTGATCAGAGAAGACACTCTCGGGGAAGTATCTTTACTTGAATTTTCTCTGAAACTGGCCGAAGTGAAGCCTCTGTACATTTCTGCTGCCCTGAAAGAGCCCTATCAATTTTACCACCTTTCCTTTATTGGACACTGAAAATCTATTCCACTTTCTTCACAAGTCTTTTCATTAAAACAAAACAGGCTATCTATTAGTTTAGGGGGAACTCAGCCTGGCAGATCTTGAACACTTTTGGCACTGACATGCTTACCTCCCTTTGCTATCGCCTCTGCTCAACTGTTATCTCAGCGCAAGTCTCCGTGAAAAGCATCTCCTCTCTGTAATTAAAAAGCCTAATTAAAACCAGAGGGATGATCTTCCTTCGAGTCCCTCTCTGCCCACTTAGAGCAGAGAGAGGGAGGGGAGAGGCAGCCGTGAGAAACCTCTCATGGTGAGGCTGTCGGCAGCGTGACAGACTGACAATCCGCCGGGAGGCTGAGCCGAGGCGGGATCAAGTCGATAGCTACCATCATCACCATTTCTGCAACAGCCTCTTTAAATCCTAGCAAACTAATTAACTACTTCATGTGGGCAACATCTTCTGCAAAGGAAGTTCGAGATGAGTAAATCATGCCTACAATCCAGCTGTGGCCCGCTAAGTGCAGCAAACCCCACAGGCTCAATCAGTCAAAATGACGTTTGTGCGTTAGACCTTTCACACTCATCCAGCTGAGCTGCTGTGTTTGTCGTCCTCACGCCTCACAGTCTGCTGCTATGAAGAAGCATTCAAAGAACAAGGGATGACCTGTAGATATCTACAGGGAACAAAACATGAAGATGGAATGATTTTTTAAAAGAAGCTTTGTTTTTAATGTACAACAACATAGATAAATAGTTTAATAAAAGCCCTTTCCATTGTGTCTCAAAATGGCATTACCACGTTCTCATTGGGCAGCTTTAATAAAGGTTTATGTGGCTTTGTTAATGGTTACAAAAGAACTTAATAATGCTTTGTGGATCAGTAATGGGCAATTGATAGAAAACACTTTGGGGTTTTCAGGGTGTGAAAACTTTCTGCAGCTGTTGTTTAAACTCCTGCAGCATGATGCTTGCTTTATCTTTTCATCTCTTTAGTTCGAGAAAGGAAGTATGCTGCAGTGTCTTGACTTCTCTTTAGAGTTAGATGAGAACATCAACTCCAAATTCACATCTCTGCATGAGGTATGGAGCTAGAGCTCAGAAGGTACAGCCTAATTTTGAATGAAGGCATACCAGAAAGTGAAAAACCCATCACCATTTATTAAGGACTTCATTGACATATCCAACTGTATCATGGATGGCTGAATTACAAACATTTATTAAGGTGGACCAGTCAGGGAGCTGGACTGTAATTTACTTTAAACTGAATTCTTATCACTTTTACTGGCGATGTCAAGGGCTGCAGAGCAACTTCATTCACTGGGGGAGCAAATTTACTGAACATCCTCGTGAAATATTAATGCAGGATCTGTCTGAACTGCACTGTTGATGTATTTCTTCAGTAACTCAGGAAAGCATTTTGTCCCACGGTGCATGCATTCACATAAACACACACACCAGTAGAATGTTTTTTACTCGAAGCTTAATGAATGTATAAAACTATGTTGACATTTAGATGTTGTGATCCATGTGGATATGTCTTGTCCAAACTGACAGATTATTTTGTCTTTTGATAAGAACCTATTAAAGGCGTTTGTTGTGCCCCCATCAATCTCAACTAAAACTTCTTTTTCTTTTTCTCTTCTTCCAGCTGCTCGGCAATAAATCACACAGATAATTTCAGAAATCCCAGACCATAATTCACAATCTCAATTTTTGGATTTGTTGGTTTCATTTCAGTTTCCAGTGGCTCGGGTGATCAAGATTAGTTATGTTTGTGTAGTTCTGTTACATGCACATTCACAGAGACCACATTCAAACAGTGAAAATGAACCAAATTGTATAAAAACAATGTGGTTTTTGTTTTACACAGGCAGAGAAAGAGGTGGAAGTAACATAACAACATAACAATTACCCCTGTACAGTATAATGAGGTAAAAACAAAAGCAACATTGGAGCAGCTGCAAAAAAAAGAAGAGTTGCTGTGGCATCAATTGCTGACAGATTAGCGTGTTTACCTGTTAAGTGTTCTATCAATATCACATTATGTTGGTGAAACTGATCAGGTGCTGGTTTTGCATTATTTAACCTGCAGTTTAAAGCTGGATTTCAGTGTGTGTGCCTCTAATAAGTATTGACGATATTGTTCCTTGTGTAGTTCCTCTTGTGTTTTATTGAGCTGCAGTGCCTGTGACTTTGTCACTGTTCCTTAAAACGATGTCAAGATTCACAGAGTTTAAAAGTGAGGGCAGACATACACTTGCATTGAATTAGTATTTACAGTTTCTTGTTGACTGATTTAAAAAATATGTACAGAAAATGTATTTAGTGCTTAAGAGAAATCAATGAGAGAGAAATCAAAATCACACCTACTATTCTCCAGCTATAACTGTTTGGCCATCTAACAGAACTCCTCCTTCCTCTTAGCACACAGTACAGCTGAGGATGATGGGAATGTGATTAGTTCTGCAGGTATTTTGTTCATTCACCAAAGTATTGGACAAAATGAAAATTTGACCCAAAGGTGGCGCTAGATGAATCAGTGGATTACCAAAGTTTCTACAGCTCATCCAAGTCAGCAGGATTCATCCTCTGGAGAACAGGAATGTTTGCACCAAATATATGGCAATCCATCCCATGGTTGTTGAGCTATTTCAGTCTGGACACAAAGTGGTCGACCAACCACTTGGCGTTACCATGCAACCACAGTAGCTAAAAAGTCAAATTATGAATGGAATCTTTACTGTGAGCTCTTCTGCTACACAGAAAATGTCTCTGTAATCTCCAAAATGCAGATGAAGTACCGCTATAAATGTCACATGAAGCAACAGACCAAGAGGACGTGCCCACAATATAAAATTATTGGATCTGCAGTCAGATTCAGTTTATGTGATGAGACATTAAGTGGACTCTCACACACAACCATGGGATATATTGTTTGTACATTTATGTTAAAAAATCCACAGCATCATTAATGATTTCACACAGCAGTGTTGTAAAATCCACAGTTAGCTGAAGATTAGTATTTGAAAGGTGTGAACTGTGAGATTCTGAGACCAACTGCACATTCAGGCTGCATAGAGAAGTTTTTTTCTCTCTTCTTCTCTCCTTAGTTTAATTGGTTTCTTTTTCCCAATGATGCGGAGAATGACACTTGGAAACCCTGAACTAAAAGACCTTTATTACAATAATCTGTTCAGGGGTTTTATCATAGTTTCACAGATGGGTGCATCTTTTTTCCTTTTGTTTTTGGTCCTCCTACTTTCCATCTGAAATTTTACCCAAACTCACATTTTTTGTTTGTCCTTTTGAAATTATAAACCCAGTGTAACTGATTCATCATTATCAACAGGGATTTGTTTTTAATCACCTCTCATTTTCAGGAATTTCACTTAATTAACCATGAGACTGGTTCAAAATGGAAAGTTCGACCTGAATATTTCTAAATCCTTAATTCCTGTCATGAGGCAGGTTATTGCCAGGATGTTATTGCTGCCATTTGTTTGAGGAATGATGGTGTTGTTTTCCTGGAAGTGTACTGTGTATTCACAAACAATTCTGCAGGGATAGAGATGAAAATCTCCTGCACACCTTCAGCCGCACCACTTTGGATGAGCAGGCAAAAACATGTTGATTAAAGATCAGTAATAGCAGAAGCAGAAACAGAAGACTTTATTATTGTTTGTGTGTGTGTGTGTGTGTGTGTGTGTGTGGACTCATCAATAAAATGAGTCAGCATCCTTTGGGGTTTATTACCCTCATCTCTTCGGCTTGGCTGCGTACGGGTGATTAGGAGAGACACCCTGAAGCTGTTTTCCTGGAACACAGTCAGTCTGTGTGTTTGTGTGTGTGTGTGAATGTGTGTTTGTATGCATATCTACCATGAAGGGTTGTTGTTAGTCCATATAAGGACAACAGTGTTGTATTTGCCAGGAAAACTCACTGAAACATCTGTCTCTCTCACTTTTCTATCACTGTAGCCCCCTGAGTGCTCTCTCTCTCTCTCCCTCTCTCCCTCTCTCTCTCTTGCTCTCTCCCTCATTTTTGTTTGTTCATCTCCACTCAGACACCATGTAATGGTTGTTTTGTGGCAAATGACTGTGCACCTGACAACTGTAACTGATGCTTCAGTCTGTAATCTGAACCAAATGCCACAGTGGTGAAAATGTTCTGTCGCTTGGTACAAACACTACAACATGTTCAGCCAACACACTTAGTTTCTGTAAGTGATAGGGCAAAGAAGAAACTTACCTTCTACTTTTTTATGTTTGTTTTTTAATTGCAGAACTGAATGGAGTCAAGACCCTAGAGAATACGTGAAATGTTCAATGTATGGATCTGTATTTACATGAACTTAAGATAATTTTTTTCTGTATCTTTTCAATCTTTTTATTCTCTTTTCTACATGTGGGAAATAAAATTAAATAATTGACTAAAACTTTAACCTGAATTAATTGATTTCTTTTGCCACCTGGGGGCAGCGCAGTAAGCTGTAAACACAGCACTGACCCATCGTCACCTCATAAAGTTGATACGGCAAACATGTTAGCAAAAATCATTTCTTTTGAGTCACGTTTGGGTCCACCTGATAAATCTAAGTCCAATATTCACTCTTCTCTTAGATCTGTTTAGGCCACCAACTCCGAGAAAAAATGAGGGAAATATCTGACTCATTAGCGGCTACATGTTTACCAGCCAGGCACTAATTTTGTCTGTGGGCTGTTTCATAGTGGGCAGGCAGAATACAGTGGATTTTTGGGAAAAAAAAATCACTGAAGCTGCCTGCTGAGACTGGAAATGAGATTGATGAGACCAGTCAGACTGAGCCAGAGCAGTAAAGCAATGGTCTGTGAAACCAAAACAATTAGCTGAAAGAGGCTAAAGCAGTCTGTAGAGCTGAAGCTTGCAGAGTCAGTCATAGACATTTGATTCATTGTCAATATAATAATATGGATTAGTGCAGCTTTGACAACACAGTTGCATTTTCTAATTGAAAAAAAAAATATTACAGCGATGTTTGTCACTTCATAGGGTTTTATTTAACCTTCACATAATGATATGAGACTGCTATTCTGCTGATAGTGGAGTTTTTAATAAAAACAACTGGCCCAAATACAGTTTTTGTGGGAATTCTGTCTAAAGTCTAATGAATACAGCATGAGAGTGCAAAGTGGTTTAGATACATTAAAGAAAATTGTAGCAGAAAGTGTCGGATTATTGTATTTCATATATAAAGTCTCAGCCACAAGTTTTCTTGATTCTCTGAAATGTCTTTAACCAACACATCACAACAATCATACAGTTTTCATCCCCACTCAGCTTTACTATTCAGCAGTGCAAACCTTTCATTATAGTCAATCATCATTTAAGCATTCAAAACACTGGAGAAATACAATTACTGGCCCTTCAGTTTGGCTGCTGGCTGAAAAAAGGCTACGTCCATAAACACTGCACAGATGTACCCATAAATCTTATAAATTAGTTTAATTTAAAATATTTATGCAAATATGTGTCAGTCTGCCCTTGTGACTGCAGAGACAAGCCCATTTATCTTGTGTTTTGCAGATTTCCTCTTAAAAATGAATGAGGGCAATTTGCTTGTTGACCTGAAGGTCACTAATGTAAAAACAATTTTCTGAAAATGTGCTCAAACTAAGTATATTCATGTTATAAAGGCAAGAAGTAACTCCACATTTTTGCCAAAATCGATGCAAGTGGAATATTTGCGCACAACCTGACTTAACCTGACACTTGAGTGAGGAAAAAAAAAAAAAAGAATAGCTGAATTCTCATAAATTCAAATGCTGGAGCAGATGGGAAGCCGGTGATGGATATTCAGAATGAAAGACTGCAATCATGCATGGAGGAGAAGGTGCTATTTAAGTCCCATGTTTAGCTGGATTCAGTCTTCATACTAGTAATTATGGTTGCACAGTATATGATTACTAGGTTAATGGAACACATTGCTATAGAAAAACTTCTGTCTGCCTTAACTTCTCTCTACTTACTTACAATAGGAATCTGCTGGCTTCAAAGGTGTGCTTCTCTTCTTTATACAAATCAGAATAAAGGTAGGGATGCAGGTATTTTTTTAATTTGTTTTTTATTTCAGCTCTTTATCTTTGCTCCATTTTCAGTCTAGTGGTAATTTTCTAGACGTTGTGGAGGGAACTCGAACAGTAAAGTGCAATTGCGCAATAACAGCTGTTAGCTGCAGCTACCACTGTGTTTCTCTTTATTACTATGAAACACAGCATGCCAAAGGAACCATTCTTCAAAATAAGAGCAGTTAACAAGCGGCAAAAGGCAGAAGTTGTTGTCATGCCGATTATTCCATGGTGGTATGGAGAATTCAACCACGTCTAATAGAAATTGCATTTGTATACAACTAATTTGCAAGGGAACGGAACGCTGACAGGATTGTGTTTTCTATTAACATAAACATAAAGAGGAAATGTTGTTAATTAACATGTCTGGCAAGTAAAAATGTGGAATGCTGAACAAAATGTTCACTGCTGCTCCAATCTTGCAAAAAGATATCCACTTGTAATGCCTACAAGATTATTGTTTTTTTATGGTTCTGTTCAGACACTGGCTGCACTTGGTGAAGGAAAAAATGTGGTCTTGGTTTAATACAGGAAAGGTCAGCAGTGACTTGAGACACAAAATGTTCATTAAACTTTTACCGAAACCACAATCTTTTCCTAACCTTAGGCAATGTGTTCTCGTTGCTAAGGCCTAAACACAGATGGGGGTCTGACTGTAAACCCTCCGGCATGAACATCCTGCGCTTTGTACACCTACCATTCACCCCAACCACCTCCTTGCTGACTCTTGTGTGTTAGGTGAACGTAGCCACCCCAGTGTAATTTAGAAAACAGAGACAAGGTTGGATGGGGTGAGTGCAACAGTGCATTGTGGGTGATACAAGGCCATGCTCCCATATTAGCAGCAAGAAATACTTAAATAAATAAATAAATGGGAAAGGAAAAGACAGAGATGAACTCTGAGAAGTAGAAAACCTCTCTACCTGGTGGAAATGCCAGGCTTTCTGTCTCTCCTCAGTGTCAGCTCCAATCAGCCACAGGACACACTGACATGTTGACAGATATGTCAAAATGAGATCAGATGAGCAAAATACTGTGGAATGTGTTTGAGGAATCTGCTGCTGCTGCTATGTGAGTGTGTGTTTGTGTGTGTGTGCGTGTGTGTGTGTGTGTGTGTGTGTGTGTGTGTGTGTGTGTGTGTGTGTGTGTGTGTGT